>CM067553.1:26712331-27282331 GCA_034509755.1 Anisodus tanguticus
TTTCTTTCCAGTTTATTTTATTGTTCCATAGCATACCCGGACATATCAAGTGGTATCGCACCAACACTTAACACAATAAGTGTTTGGTCCGATTATTTAAAGCTATGGATCCGGCAAATCCAACTATTGGTAGACTTCCCATTTTAGATGGTTCAAACTATGCCTATTGGAAGATTCGCCTACGTTCTCATATCAAATCAATTGATGTTAGGGCATGAAGATCTATAACCAATGAATATGTTGTTCCAATGTTGCCGCCAGATGAAGAATGTGACATTCTTGTTAAACCTGAATCTGAATAGATGGCGGAAGAAATCAATAATGCTAGCTTTAACAAAAAGACCTTAAATGCAATTTTTTGATGGGTTGATCTGTACATGTTCAAACTCATTCAAAACTGCCCCACGACTAAGGATGCATGGGATACTTTACAAATTCATTGTGAAGGTAACTCAAGTGTTCATCGAACAAAGCTACGCATGCTCATGAGCAAATATGAACGTTTAAGGATGGAAGAAGCTGATGATATTAAATCTTATTTTGAAAAGATGATTGACATCTCAAATGAATGTTAAGTGCTTGGTGAACCTTTAACCAACACTCAACTCGTTGAAAAGGCTCTCCGTTCTCTTCCTGAAAAGTTCAATTTAAAGATTTGTGTCATTGAATAAGCTCACAATCTTGCCATAATGGACCTTCATACCTTGATGAGCATTCTCAAAACCTATGAGATGAACATTGAGAATCAAAGGGAACTATATAAAAGCAAGAATGTGACACTTCAAGTTCAATCCTCGGAAAATAGAATCGAAGAAGAGGATGAGAACCTTAAAGAAATTGGTGAATGTGCTAATGTTGCCTTACTCACTTGAAAATACAATTCGATGGTGAGGAAGTTCAATAATGAAATAAATCAATCTAAATCTAAACAAAGCATCAAAACCAAGGCTTCAATCAAAAGCCCACCAAGTTCCTTCCAAGTACTCAAAAAGGAAGTCCACTAAGACGAACCAATTCAGATCGTATCAAATTTGATCCCAAACAAATCGAGTTTGTGCAATGTCATGAATGCTTGGGTTGGGGTCATTATGCTAATGAATGTGCAAACACTCTTAGAAAATTTGGTAAGAACCTATGGGTCTCTCTTAGTGACGACGAAGGAGAAGAGGAATGAGATCAAGAAGTCGAATCACAAGCAATGCTAGCGATCATTGTTACGAACCGACTCTCGTTTGATAATGAAGATGTCGTATGTAATGTTGTCTCGGATGTCATGACATTTTCTCCAACATCAAGCAACAACATCGCATCCCCAACAACATCAAAGAGGTACATATTCTTTAACTATCCTGATGTTAATTGCTTTAGTAGTTTCATTTCTAGTGGTGAGGCTGAGTGTATGGATCAAGTTGAATGCAAAGATGACATAATTATTGAATTACAAAGTATTTGTATAGCCTTAATCATAGAATCCAAACAACTTGACAAAAATATAAAATATTTAACTTGTGAGAATGTAGATCTAAAAGGCACAATAACCCGATTAGAGGTTGCACTTACCAAAAAGGATACAGAATTTGGTAAGATTTGTGGAAAATTAGATCTAGCCGAAGCAACCTTCCACAAGCTCAACTCAAGAACTTCGAAATTGGATGAGATACTCAGCTTTAGTAAACCTTCATATGTAGGTATTAGATACGAAAACTCCCTCAAAACTATATGCTCTAGTCTGTTTGACAAAAATGAGAAAATATGCTTTGTAAAAGAAAAAGGAATAAATAATAGGTTCTCATTTATGTCAAAGAATTTAAAGTTTGTATGTCATCACTGTAACTCCCTTGGACACTTAAAACTATATTTTTTCAAACTTTAAGATTTTGTGAGCAAAATGTTGCCTATATGGTTGTCCAACATTTTGGATAACATTCGAAGCAACATTTCTGAGTCGAAAGGTAAAACATGTTTTAAGAGAGTTTGGGTTCCCAAAAAGGATGTAACATGTAAAGTTGCTATAAATGCATTAAGAATTAACATTTCAGGTTCTTGGTACTTTGATAGTGGATATTCTCGCCACATGACAGGTACAAATGAGTTTCTAAAAAACTATGAGTCATTCAATGGAGGTAACGTAATTTATGGAGGTGGCAGTAAAAGCAAAATAATTAGAAAAGAGATCTTGAATGTTCCTGGATTTCCAGCTTTAAGAAATGTCTTACACGTTGAGGGTTTAATGGCTAATTTGATTAGTATTAGTCAATTGTGTGATGATAATCTTGAGGTAAAGTATAATAAGAATGCTTGTGAAGTTACGAATGAAGCTAATGAGTATGTCATGATAGGTACTAGAACATGTGATAATTGCTATCTTATTGCAAGATAATAAACATGTAATAATGTCAAGATCGATGACACAACACTATGGCATCAAAAGTTGGGGCATGTCAACTACCGCAATTTAGAAAAATTGGTCTCGTATGAAGCGGTTAGAGGGTTACTCAATCTTAGTCATAAAGGTAAAATTATCTGTGAAGATTGTCTGACATGTAAGCAAATCCGTGTTTCCTATAATGTCGTTCATTATGACGGATAACATTCGTGTACGTCTCACTTTGTTTACATTTATTGCACATGGATCATATGGGTCAAATTGAGGTAGACAGTTTAGGAGGCATGAGGTATCCCTATGTGATAGTAGATGATTTTTCTAGATATTCATAGATATACTTTTTGAAAGAAAAATCACAAACTTTTGACATATTTAAAACTTTGCACTCTAGAATTAGGAACTTGTTTTATTTTCCTATTTTTCGGCTTAGATCCAACCATGGAAAAGAATTTGAAAACAATTCCTTCACAAAAATTTGTGAGAAAAAGGGAATTTTCCATGAGTTTTCGGCTCCCAAATGTCCACAACAGAATGAGGTAGCAGAAAGGAAGAATAGAAAATTACAAGAAATGGCTAGAGTTATGCTTAGTTCTAAAAAATTGTCAAAACGTTTTTGGGATGAAGCCTTAAATACTGCTTGTCACATCGCTAATAGAGTCTATTTAAGGCCTGGAATAAATATGACACTCTATGAGATTATAAATGAAAAGAAACCTAACTTGCGTTACTTTCATATTTTTGGGTGTATTTGTTACATTTTAAATGATAGAGATCATTTGGCAAAGTTTGACTCTAAGAGTGACAAATGAATTTTTGTTGGCTATTCACAAAATAATCATGCTTATCGAGTATACAATCTAAGGACAAGAACTGTACAAGAGTCTGTAAATGTTATTTTTAATTGGAACTAAGTGAATTTTAAAAAATAAATCAGACGAATCGGAAACAGTTGTGATAAATAAAGCTCGTCTAGTTTCACAAGGCTATACTCAGGTTGAAGGAATCGATTATGATGAGACTTTCGTACCTATGGCTAGAATTGAGTCAATTAGACTGTTATTTGTTATTACTTGCTGCCTGAAAATTACTTTACACCAAATAGATGTAAAAGGTGCATTCTTAAATGGTTATCTAGATAAGGAAGTCTATATTGAACAACCAAAAGGATTTGAATAACCTCACCATCCACACTATGTGTACAAGCTCAAAAAGGCTTTGTATGGATTGAAACAAGCCTCTCGTGCATGGTATGGTCGACTAACTAACTTCCTTCTTGAATTTGGTTTTAACCGTGGTGAAGCTGATCATAATTTATTCTGTAAGCATCACGGTGTATGTGTTTTATGATTAGACCAAGGACACGGTGGAAAAATGTTACATTGGTCCAGCGATCAAACTCATAAAATATGTATAAAACGTGTCTTGATTTGTTTCCAATACGAAAAATTTTTGAAGGATCGAAATACTTGTGTCGTCCAAAATGTTGCCAACATTGTTGTTGACATTTTTCAGATTATGATATTTGTTAGGATGTTGTTCTTAACTGATTCCAGAAAAATCAGATTTTTCTCCCTATTTTTATGCCTTGTTTTAATAGGAATTTCTAAACTTTAAAATGATAAGATTAAATTCCTACCATGATGCTTATAAATTTATCCCAAAATTTTAGGAGTTAGTTATTAGATAAATCTCTAACTCTTAAAACTAAGGATTTTGTTTTGCTTAAAAAAAATTTGCCATCTATATACATACTCCTCTTATTTGCTATTTTCTTTTCATTTCCGATTTTCATGAAAAATCACATCACACCTTGGTAAAACCCCTACCTAACTGATGGGACCTTCATCATTTCAAACCCCATCGTCTTGCAAAAATCCTAAACCCTCAAAATCCTCTGAAAAATCACCGATGGAAACCTCCCTAATGTCAACACCTATGTCGACCAACACACCCAACAACACTCTCATGATCACTAGTCCACCTCAACAACCATGCACATCTTCTTCTCTACACCTGCCTGAAAACAGGTGTACAAATTTTGCTCTTAGAGGTGATGAGGAACCACTAGACATCAGTTACCCAGGGGATGACAATAATCCCATAGATGTAGATGCTACATCAGAATATTCGACCCTAGGTAAAAGACTCAGTTCCTCCTCCTTCCCTACTCATAGATCGAGTAGAGTGTTCAAGAGAACAATCCAACAGAGCCTAGCACCAAGAAGTCCATATTTGAAACTACTATACCTACTTGCTAAAGAAGTGACACCGAAGATATGGACTTTGAGTCGTTCTTCTTCGAAGAAACTGAAGAAAAACCTACTGCCTATGTTCCTCAAAGTGTGTCTCAAGACGAGAAAATTCCTGATGATACCCCACTGACGAGATTATGTCCTAGAGGAATTCTAGTCGTGCTAAAACAGATGTTGCCTAAAATGTTGTCGATGAAGCCACAACATCTCAAGCAACATTTCACCGTACTTCGTAAGAGACACCAACACCATCCTCCTCCAAAGAAACCGAATCGACTCGATTTTGAGGTAAATGTTTTTTCAGAAAAGTTCTATTCCAAAGCTAAATTTGATAAATGGGATTGGTATAAGAATAGAGTTATCAGGGCTGAAAAGTGTTAGATATAGCCTCATGTTCAGAATATGGTTTGGTTGAGTTCCTCAATGATAGAAAGTTACTTAAAACTGTAACTGAGAAAGAACCATTCATTGGTGAAGTAATTAGGCTGTTTTATGCGAACTTGAATTATGATATAGAAGATGCCTCCTCAAAGAAATTTAGGAAGGTATACCTCTATAACGAAATTTGTCGGTTTACACCCTTAATTATTAATCAATGTTTGGGAATTGAGTCTGAAGAAAGAAGTAGCACTACAGAAAGAGCAACAGAGAATAGGGATGAGATAATTGAATACCTCACTGGAGGTATAATGAAGAAATGGATCCCTTGATGTCATGCTTCAAAGTTAAATGCCTTATTCTCCACCCTCCATAAGATTGTCATTCACAATTGACTCTCTTCACTAAATGAGTCAATTGTAACAACTGATCAAGCATCATTGTTGTTCAAAATTGGAAAAAGATTAAAAGTTGACTTATGAAGTATGATTTTCTATCAAGTAGGCAATTTGGTAGAGAAAGAGTCAACTTAATCCTTCCATTTCCCTCTCTGATCTATCAAATCCTAACTACACAAGGCTTTGAGCCTAGAAGAGAAGATATTTTAGGGAAAGCTCTTGAGGTATATTCAGTAAACGAGACAATTTTGAAAAGGAAAGAAAGAATTATTGACCTTCGATGGAAAAAAGGAAGCTGACAGTGAGAATGTTGTCAGAAATGTTACACACATTCAAGGAAACACTGGTTCTGGACAGTCACCTATGACAACTGAATGATTAGTTGGTCAAATTGCCAAGATCAACCAACAAATTTTAGAGGTTGATACTGTTAGGGATGCATTAGTTCAGGCCATGGACCAATTCTTATTGTTGATTTCTTCCCAAAAATGGGGAGATGATTCTTCTGTGCAGGGGGAGCAAAGGGCTGAAAGTTCTGAAGGCAATGCCACGTATTCTTTGAAGAAGTTGTTGCTGCTATGCAGAGAGAAGAGGATGTTGGGAGGAAAGTGCTGCTGAAGAGGTTAAGGCTTAGAGCTGAAGCTGAAGTTATCATGCAAAAGTAGAAAGCGGCTGGAAGCTACTACTGATGCATGATAAGCTAAGGGGAGCAGGCTGATTTGCTGCTGATCTGCTATCTGATTGATTTACTATCTAACTGAGTTGCTTTGCTGAACAATGTTCTTATTTGACTATTTTAATTTGCTGAAGTGTTATGATTGATTGTTGAGACATTAGTTTAAAATTGACATTTGGGTATTTTCTTTTGTATATTGGATAATCTATATATTAATGTATGTGCTAATATTGTGTTTAGTCTTATGTCTTGGTATACACTGGTATACATATGTTGTTATTGTATGCCATCACAAGTTAAGGGGGATCATAACTATAATCATAGATGTTGGGACAACATCTATGACATTGCCGTAAGTCATTTGCACAGGTCATAATGGATTTTTGTGAAGAAAGGCAAAAAGGGGGAGAATATTAATGTTGGGTTTGGTGTTGTGACGTTCTACCCAATATATCGTTTTAAGTACTAATTTGTATTTAAGAAATGTTGGAACAAATATCACAACATTCGGACCAACATTTTATGAAAAACAGTTTTGCAAAACTTCACGGAATGAAGCAATATTCGGGGAAATATTACTACGAAGTAAAAGTGACTTGACAAGGTAAATAGAAGCTGATGATAAAAGTGGGAAGAACAAAGTCAAAGTCATTGCTATGCTTGAGGAACAAGTTCAAGAAGTTAGAGGATTTTTCTCCATGATCTTCTCCAACAAACACATTGGCTGCCCACCTTTCCCTCAACCCTCACATAGAGAGGATCTTTGAAGTGAATTGATATCCGAAACAGATTGCAAAAGTATCAAGAGAACTCTCAAAAATTCATCTCAAAAAACTGGATCACAAGCGTTGCTTGAGCGTGTTGACAACATTCTGTCCAACATTACAATTGCAGTTTAGATTCTAGATTAGCTTTGTATTGAGCAATTGTAATGAGAAGTTGTATATGTCTATTTAGGTAGATTTTTTCGAAGTAAGTCATCTGCGACTTCAACGTTTAATTCTTTTTCATTTTATATTGTAAATCTGTAAAGAAATGAATTTATAATTTTTGTATATAATAAATATATACAATAATTTCGGTCATTGTATATAACCTATGTAAATTTTAAACCTTTGTGTTCTTATTTTTCCGCTGCATTTACTCTTTAAAGTTTCTGTTTTATCGATGTGTTGTCACTGGTGCCGGATGACATTATCGCCGACATTCGGAAACTGAATTGACATTCGAGTTAGTTTATTTCCAATTTATTTTTATTATTCCATAACATACTCGGACCTATCAGTTACAACCAAAGGAGCTTCCAAAATTGGAGTTTATGATAACTTCAATGTCTTTATTGATATCACAAATGAAGAGGACTACACGAATGTATGGTACAGAAGGGTGATTGAGATGATGGTATGCAAATGTGGCTCCAGAAATGGTCGCGTACTTCAAATCGGAGGAAGATCTACCAATTGCATTTGCATGGGTTCTTTTACCAGGTTTGCCCTTCCATTTCAGAAATGGCATTATGTGAAACAACTATGTCAAAGTGTTGAAACACCTCTTACTTTGATGATGCTACTACTAGTCGTACTAGCCCTAGTATGGCTAAAATAAGAGTAGAAGCTGATTTTAAAAAAACCACAACTGAATTAAGTATGGATTGGGTTGGAATATGATGATCAGCCTTTAAAAGGCTATTTTCAAATACTTGAATATAAAGGGGTTCCAAAATATTGCAAACATTCCAAAAAATTGGGACACAACATGATAGAATGCAGAGTTCTGGAAAGACACATTTACAAAAAGTTACAAGAAAATATTAGAAATGAAACTAGTGGTGGATATGACCAGCCCATTAATGTGAGGACCTGGTCAGCCCCAAAAAAACGAAGGAAAAGAGAAGCTAGTACACTAGACAAGATAGATATTTTCAATGAGCATTGAGAGGATAACTGATAATAAAAAAACACAAAAGTTGAACCACCAGACATCCCATCATCTTCAGCTCCTGAAGTGGGCTTCTGCGATAGGTACGTTGGTGACTGCTACTGCGGTGTGTATCGATTTACAAAAAAAAAGACCAAACATTTCATCATCTTCTATTAACCTCAACTCTGTTTGGATTATGATTCGTTAATTAGATGGAAGAATATTTCATATTATCAGAGTTGGCACAGATTTTGGATTCAAATTTTATCGTCACTTTAAAAAATATAGCAAGTGTTTTGGCGTATGAAAAAAACTAACTCACACATGCAATTGCAAGTGTGACGGGCCTCTCTTCACCTTTTTCTTTTTAAGTTTGTTTCTTTGTTTTGTCTTTGGCCCAACTACTTCTATTCGCTTCTCTTATGAGCCAATATCAAACATTATATTACTCTCCTTTTTTTCGAAACTTGTGTTAGGCAATAATTTATGACCCAAAGCAATAAAAGAATAGGAAATGGATTTTTAATAGTTAATAGGAGAAAACTGTGAATTTAGTCTAAAATTTATTAACAAATACTAATTTTAATCCATGTGAACATTTAATTTGATTTTCAATTCATCGGCTCTTGAACTAACTTATTATCTTCATTTTGTTTTGGCCTTTCACCATATTACTAATCACTAAGCACGAGCCTCGCACATGTATCACCTTATCAATCATTTTAAAATTTATATCTAATAGTATTAGATTTTTAGTTCTATACACGTGCCCAATAGTGAGTGTGGCGTCTCATTCTTTGACAATAGTCTCCCACTTCTAAGTTCTAACTGCGCTATATATATTCCACCATGGTATGCGTCTCCACTTCACTCTCCCTTTGATACCATGCGTCGAACTATATCAAATAGAAATTTGTATCCATTGTCCACCACCACAAGCGGTGGCAGCATCCCAAAGCTTCTTTTTTTGTTTTTATTTTTCGAGCAACTATTTTTATCCTCTTCTTTTATGAACTTTTAGAAAAAAAAACATTGCATTATTCTTGGACAAAATTTATGATTGAAAGGAGCATAAGGAGATACGCCATGCTCTATAGGTAAATGAAACAAAAATATTAATTTGGTTTACTAATTATTGACAAATACACCGATATGATCCTTTCAAATTTGATTTTTGATTCACCGAATTGATATTTGGCTCTTCAAATAACTTTTTTTTTACTTTGTAATTTGCTTTTTCATTATAATATTGTTAATCACTAGGCACGTGTTTTGCACATGCATCTCTCTTTTCAACTATAGCAAAATTCGTATCTAAAAATACTAAACTTTTATCTATATCCACATTCTTAGAACATTTGCTTGGGTTATAAAATAAATACGAAAGTATACAAAAAGTGAACTCTACTCTTCTTTATTTTTTTTGCATATTCAGAAATATTATTAAGAGAGTATCAAATACTAATAATCTTAGACCTCAAACCAATCATCAGTGGTATGGGGACCAAAAAGTTGACTTACTTGATCATTATAATATTTTGGAGGTAAATTTTGAAAATCCTTAAAAAAAAATGGAGAGTACAATCTTCTTCTTTTATTAGTAGTCCATCCATCCAAGCAAGATCCTCGAAATGAAATGCGGATTTGAGCTTGACCCTTACCTTGCTTGTTAGAAAAAAACAATTACGACATTTTGCAAAAAAACCTCCCGCAGTAGCACCTAAAAAGAAACTACACAAAAGATACAATGTAAACATTTGGTGGTTTCTAGGGGAGGGGAACTCACTGTTGGGAGATTTGCTCTATGGTACTTTATAAAGCAGTACGGGAAGTATTTAACTATTACAAGTATTCGAAAGGATAAACAAAGATTCAATAGTTCAACTAGTAATCTGAAAATTACAAGATAACCACAAAACTGAAATTACAATTTTGTTGAAAACGAAAAAAATGGAAACTGGTTTATGCTGAGTCGAGTGTGGCACTCTGTCCTTAAGACAATATTGCCCCGTAGATATGAAGAGAGGAGGACATTTAGTTAAACACCTCCCGCAGTAGCACCTAAAAAGAAACTACACAAAAGATACAATGTAAACATTTGGTGGTTTCTAGGGGAGGGGAACTCACTCCTCTGTTTCATAATAAAATAGATCCATACTCAATGGTGGTGGATAATTTCTTTAAAATAGTATACATTTTGTGGTCTCTCTGTGAGGAGAAGGTTCAAATCTAAAAGAGACAAGATGAAGTTTGTCCCTTAACACTGTTAGATAACTCATCTAGTCTCTTGAATATATTTCCTCTCTATTTATAGTTGTAGCATATTTAGCTAGCGCCTCCGTTTTGTAATTGTCACACCCTTTTCCCCCTAGATATGAAGGTTTTTTTTAATTATTATTATTATTATTATTAGGGTTTTTTCAATTAGAGTCACATTTTGAAAAACGACAATTTTATTTATTCAGCTTCAAATTGAGTTTTGTTGATCCAAGTAACCTTATTGAATTCCTAATCAAAAGAAAGTTGACTCTTCTTTGGTATGCGAAAATAAAAGACAGGGTGAGGAATTATGTTGACCGGGGTCAAGAGCCCCCAAGTCCCATGGTTCTAGCACAATCTCTTTTATCATCATATACTCAGCTTAAATTATTTTTTGAATAAATTGTGTTAAAAGCCTTGACTTGCTCATACTTTTTATTGTTGAACTTTTATTGGTCTTAACTCAAATATATAATTGCATTCTTGGTCTTGACATACACCGGCTTAGAAGCGTAACCGCTTTCTTCGCTCGTGTGTATCACACCTAATGATCTCTATCTACACATCTTGATTTGAATTAATAAAAAAATTATTAAACCAAATTGGTCAAGGTGCGTGTTACGATTCACTTTTACGCGATGCATAAACACTACTTCATAGTTGTGAACTCTTTAATTTTTGTTTATTTTACAGTCGTCACTTAATTTATTAAAGAAAATTAGAAAAAATGAGCTAAAAGGGTTTAGTAAAATTAGAGGTAAATCCTTTAGAACCAGAGTTCGGATACTGGTTCAAGTGATTCCTCAAAGAAGGTGTTAGGCACCCCGATATTAAGAATACGCAGTCGAGGTTCAAAGTATGATTTATTGTTTATTTGCTTAAGATGAGTTTAAAATTTGTATATAAAGTCCTGAACATATAGAAATGGTTTTGTGAAAGTAAGTCTTTTATTTCTTTCAAGAAGAGTTAAATCCATTTGAAAAAGACAAACGAGGTTGCAAATGGTTATTCCACTTTCCTGACCAAAAAAGCTCAAGGTTTCGTCCTCCGGGGCATAGTCCAGTGGCAAAGCCTGGGTGCTATAAGGCGCTCTGGCATGGACAGCGTGGGTTCGATTCCCCGCAAGCACGAAGAAACTCTGCATGTTGGGGAATTTGACCTTGTCTCATTGATCAGTTGTACGCTCCCAGAAAACTGACACCGGAGCACATCCCACGATTTACCTGGTAATAGTGTTGAAGGACCGGTGCTATTACCTCCAGGACGTCTGGGTAATACCAGTGAAGTAGTCAGGCGCAAGCCTGGAAACCTGGATTATAAAAAATAAAAAATAAATAAAAAAAAAAAAGCTCAAGGTTTCCGTTTAAGTAGAGCTGACTTAAATTTAGTTCCAAATATTATACCCTATTTGTCCTTATATGTTTGAAAGAATATTATATGTCTTCTGCAAATATGCCATAAAGTTATATGTTTTTTATCAAGTATCCTTTTTATTTAAAGTTATAGAAATTATCTTCTCTTTTTCATTTAAGTGAAGGTCAACCACACTCTTATTTTAAACCCATTTCCCTAAACTTGTACTTAAAAAAATCCTTTGTCCCATCCGAATTGAAGTGGGCTTAGCCCAAAACAAAGTCTTTGTGCTTAAAAATCATTGAAGCCACCTAAAACCATTTGAAATCCTTTCCCAAGAACTTATTTTGAAATCATTCTTTTCTCCAAACTTGTTTTCGGAATTTTCAAGTCAAAGAAAAATGGATCTTTTTTCCAAAATAATACTCCACTGTTTTCTGTTCCTTAATTTTTTCGTAAAGAGGAAACAATTATTTCTTGTGTCTTTAAAAAGAAAGAGTACAACAATAGCATATCTAGTGAAGTCTCACAGCGTGGGGTCTGGAATGGTAGAGTGTATACAGAGCCTTACCTCTACCTTGGTAGGTAGAGCGGTTGTTTCCGAGAGACCCTCAGCTCAAGACAAAGCATAAGCACAAGCAAAGTAAGAGAAACGGTCAGACCCGGACAAGAAATTTAAAGCAGTATGAAAATACTGGTATCAAATGCGAATAAGCCATGCTAGCGCATTCTGAAAAAAAAAGCAGTAACTAATGCAGGTACATAAAACAAATAAAGTACACTAAAGAACACATAGCAGTATAAATCAAACGCTACTATAAAGCAATATTGGACCTACTAGTATGATAGGCTAAGCAGGCCTACACTAATAACACTACAACTACCATTTTAAGCGTAAGTAGGGCTACGCTCGACTACCTACTACCATTCTACCCTAATCTGTGTCCTCCACAACCCCCTATCAAGGTCATAGCCTCAGTAAGTTGCACATGTGCGATATCCCATCTAATCACCTCTGTCCAATACTTCTTCGGCCTACATCTACCCCTCTTAAACCCGTCCATAGCCAACCTCTCACACCTCCTCAATGGGGCATTTGTGTCTCTCCTCTGCACATGCCCGAACCATCTAAACCTCGCTTTTCGCATCTTATCCTCCACCAAAGCCACTCCCACTCTGTCCCGGATATCATCATTTTTAATTCTATCACTCCTTGTATGCTCACACATCCATCTCAGCATCTTCATCTCCGTAACTTTCATCTTCTGGATGTGCGAAGTCTTGACTGGCCAACACTCCGCCCTATACAACATAGTCGGTCTAACCACCACCCTATAGAACTTGCCTTTAAGTTTTGGTGGCACATTTTTATCGCATAAGACACTAGATGCGAGCCTCCATTTCATCCACCCTGCCCCAATACGATGTGTGACATCGTCATCAATCTCTCAATTCCCTTGGATAATAGACCCGAGGTACTTTAAGCTTTCTTTTTTCGGAATGACATGAGTATCAAGAAAGAGTAACCTTTATTTTTTTATTGGGTCTAAGTTTAAAATATATCCAGGTTCCTATTCATTCTAACAACATAAGTATTGTTTGCCTAATCTAAACTAAGTTCCAACACCGTGTTTCAATAATACAAGTATAGTTTTATATATGTATACACACACACACACACACACACACACACACATATATATATATATAAAGGAAAGGAAAGGAAATTGGTTAGTGGGTGTACTAAGCCCACCAACTAATGATCATTCCATTTTCACCCATGGTTGGGTCTTTATGATCGCGACAGATTCGATTTTATGCAATTTTTGGGCCTTAGGCCTAACGAACACGGCTTTGATGCAGGTTTATGCATAATTGGGCCTACGCGAGGTTCATGCAAAGAGGAAAAGAAAAAGGGCAGCCAAAATGTATATATACTTAGTAGCCATTACAACAACAACATACACAGTCAAATCCCATAGGATGGGGTCTGGGGAGGATAGAGTGTACGCAAACCTTACCTCTACCTTGGTAGGTAGAGCGGCTGTTTCCGAGAGACCCTCGGCTCAAGACAAAGCACAAGCATAAGCAAACTATGAAAAATAGTCAGACCCGGACAAGAAATTTAAATCAGTATGAAAATGTTGGTATCAAAAGCGAATAAACCATGATAGCGCATTCTGAAAAAAGAAGCAGTCACTAACGCATGTAAATAAGATAAACAAAGTACACTAGAGAACACATAGCAGTAGAAATCAAATGCTATTATAAAGTAATACTACGCCTACTAGTATGATAGGCTAAGTGGGCCTGCACTAATAACACTACAACCACCAGTTTGTAAACGTAAGTAGGGCTACGCTCGACTACCTACTACACTTCTATCCTAATTCGTGTCCTCTATAACACCCTATCTAAGGTCATGTCCTTAGTAAGTTGCACGTGCGCCATATCCCGACTAATCACATCTCTCCAATACTTCGTTGGCCTACCTCTACCCCTCCTAAACCTGTCCATAGCCAATCTCTCACACCTCTACGCTGGGGTATTTTTGTCTCTCCTCTACACATGCCCGAACTATCTCAACCTTGCTTTCCGCATCTTATCCTACACCAAGGCCACTCCCACTCTGTCCCATATATCATCATTTCTAATTATATCCCTCCTCGTATGCCCACACATCCATATCAGCATTCTCATCTCCGCAACTTTTATCTTTTGGATGTGCGAAGTCTTGACCAGCCAACACTCCGCCCCTACAGCATAGTCGGTCTAACCACCACCCTATAGAACTTGCCTTTTAGTTTTTGTGACACCTTTTTATTACACAAGACTCCAGATACGAGCCTCCATTTCATCCACCCTGCCCCAATACGATGTGTGACGTCGTCATCAATCTCTCAATTCATTTGGATAATAGACCTGAGGTACTTGAAGCTTCATTTCTTTGGAATGACCTGAGTACCACGTCTCACCTCTACGCTTGTCTCAAAGTCGCTCCTGTTACAAAACTTGCACTCCAAGTATTCTGTCTTGGTCCTACTCAGCCTAAACTCTTTAGACTCCAGAGTCTATCTCCAAACCTCCAGCTTAGCATTCACTCTATTGCGAGTCTCATCAATCAGAACTATGTCATCTGTGAATAACATACACTATGGCACCTCCCCTTGGATTTCTTGTGTCAGTCCATCCATCACTGAGGCTAATAAGAATGGGCTAAGAGTTGATCCCTAGTGCAGCCCATCATCACTGAAAAGTGCTCCGAGTCTCCTTCTACTCTCCGTACCCTGGTCTTGGATCCATCATACATATCTTTGATCACCTAGTGTATACCACAAATACACCTCTAACCTCCAAACATCTCCATAGAACCTCCCTAGGGGCTTTGTCGTATGCCTTTTCGAGGTCAATAAAAACCGTATGTAAGTTTCTTTTCCTCTCCCGATACCGCTCCGCCAACCTCCTAATAAGATGAATGGCTTATGTAGTCGAACGCCCCGGCATGAATCCAAACTGGTTCTCAAAAATAGACACGCTTCTTCCAACCCTCATCTCCACGACCCTTTCCCAAATTTTCATAGTGTGGCTTAGTAGCTTGATACCCCTATAGTTGTTGCAACTCTGGATATCACCTTTGTTCTTGTAAAAAGGAATCATTGTACTCCACCTCCATTCTTCGGGCATTCTCGTCGTCTTAAAAATAAAGTTAAACAACTCAGTCAGTCACTCCAAACTTGTTCTGTCTGCGCTCTTCCAAAATTCAATTAGAACAAGTGTTTGAAAAAATGAAAAAACATCCATCGTTTAGACAAGTTAGAATGTTAAATAAGATTTTATGGATACATAGAAATATAACAGGACGACTAGTTAAAGATAGAAACAATCTGAAAACAATAGTAGATGCTCAGGATAAATGGATATCTGAAATGAGAAATTCTGAGATAAACATACCAGAAAAAGGATTTTCTGATAAACAACTAGACTTGATAGGACAAGTAATAGATGAAAACTTAGGCTTATACGAAAGACTAGTAGATCAAAATACCCAGATAGACCAAATGAATGAGTTTATAGAAAGTATAAAATCAGATTTGAAAATGGAAATAGAACATTATGGATGAAAGTAGATTAACGCAACAGCAAGGACAAAAGGTACAGCTAGAAAGAGTAGCAGAAAAACCGCTTACATATAATAGGGATATAAACCAACATATTATAAGTTGTAGAATAGGAATAAAAATTTTTGAGGAGCAGGAAAAACAGCTACTAGAACAACATATAACGATGAATAAACAGGGAGAAAAAATAACATTTTAAAGAAACTTATCAGTCCTAAGAGAAGAAAGAGTTAGGCAGAAAGAAGAAGAAATTGAAAAAATAAGAGAGCAGAACTTAGCAAAAGAGATAAGCAGTGAAAATGAAATTAGAGAGCTAAAAGAAATTATACAAGAACAGTATTGATATATTGATTTACTGAAATATGGATAGAGAAAAACAGAGTGAATTAGAACCTAAAGATCTTTATTATCAAATGAATACTTATGAAGGAGGAACCAGTCAAACGTTAAGTTTTAAACAAGATACATATCAAAAGATTCAAGAAGAAAGAGATGAGGTATCAGTAAAAAAGATATTTAAAACAAAGTGGTTTGAGAGAAATAAGGAGATAAGATATATTGCTCATAAACATGAAAATATAATTGATACAACAAGTACAAATGGAAGAACAAAGATTAATTTGATCAGTGATGAAGTAATAAAAAGAGAATTAGCCAAACTATCGACTAAAGAAGCAAAGAAATATAGAAATATTTACTTTGGAGGAGTAGAATCACGATAAAAGCATACTTTCAAAAGAATATTGACACACCCATACAGATCTACGTATTAGACGATAGAATACTAGGGAATTTACAAGATGCACTAATATCAGTAATCAAAGGAAACTTGATATACCAAAAAATGAAATTTACTATACAACCAGACTTTAGCGTATCGTTAAAAGACAAACATAAAGATTTAGCTTTAACATTATATTATAAATTAGATGGAATAGAAATGCCACCAGGAAGTAAAGTAATGAGTATAGAGACCAAAATGATATACGCCTTAACAGGAAACCACCATATAAGGAAACAACATGAAATGAATATAATAGTACCAAGAATGTATAAAGAAATACTTGAACAGATAGAGCATAAGGAAAATTCTAAGATTACTATAACAGAGGAAATATTCATGGATTTTAAAACCAGAACATTAACACCTTCAAAAAGATTAATTCCGAGAGTAGAAGGATCAAGACTGAGTATAACTAGAGAAAAGTTACATAGTTTACCTAGAATAGAACCTAGAACTATGGACCTAATAAACATAGACTGTAACAGATTAAAAATCAAGGTTATAATATTCAAAAATAGGATAACTATGGACGGAATAGCCTAAATAAATACTGGAGCGATTAAAAGTTTTATACATATAAGTAAGATAAACGAAAACGAGTGTAGTATAATAGAACCGCAGACTTATTATTATCCTGAGAATGAAAGGGAAATAATAATTACAAAAAGTATAAATTTAAAATTCAAGATTCAAGACTTATAATATAAGATCAATATAGGAGTAATAGAATATGATAGCTTAAATGAATTATTATTAGGAAGTGATTTTTTAACTATGATAGATTATAAAATAAATAACGACGGAATCGAGATAAATGACCAAGGAAAACTAGATTCATAAATAAGATATGAATATACAGCTAAAGATAATAAAGAAGAAACATAAGCTAAAGACTATAAAGACGGTCTTATCAGGAGAAATATATTCCCAACTAAAATACTTAGAGTATAGCGCAAAAGAAATAAAATTAGAAAATGATATAGCACAACTGGAAAAACAGTGTGAAAAATTTAGTAAAATATGGATAGACATAGGAAACGGATGGAAGAAACGAATAAACAACCCCGATTATGAGTAATAACGAGAAAATAAATGCGTTATGGGAAGAGATTATATTAAAAGAAAAGATGAAAAGTATATTACTACTAATGGATGAAGTAAAAGATAACCAGAATAGAACCCAACAAATGATTAGAGAAGAATTAACTAATCTATGGAACGTATCCGAAATACCAACGTTTAAACTAATATTGGAAAAACTGAATTTACTATTGGAAGAAAAAGCAAAGGAAAACAAAAGGAATCTGATGAAGAAGCCAGTACGAGTAAAGAAACGACTATAGCAAAAGCGACTAAACCAGAGATAGTACCAATAGATGCATGGAGAAGGAGTAAAATACCTATAATGGTCGATATAAGCAAAATAAAACCAAAGTTGCCAAAAGATGTAATAGATACTCTAAGCGGATTAACAAAACTAAATAAAGAAGGAAAATTCTAATGGAACCAAGTGCGATTACATTCTTGAGAACTCACGGAAAACAGATCATAGAAAAAGAAAGATATAAGTACGAACCAATGAGATCTAAACCAGTAAATTAAGGGTTACCAAGAGAAGAAATAGTCCCCGTAAAAATAGAAGAAAAAACAACTTACGAATCTCTAAGGATAGATAAACAAGAACAACAGATAAGTGAATTAAAAGCAGAAAATCTAAAGTTAAAATCAAACGATAATGCCGAATGGTACGACAAATACAAAAAATATAAAAGAAAGCATAAAGATACAAAAACAATGTTGAAAGAAACTAAGATAGAACTAAGGGAAACGAAGGAAGAATTGAAACAGGAAATATTAGAACTTAGAGAAGAAGTACATATCCTAAGAGAACAGTTAAGAAAGTCAAAAGGAAAAAAGAAAGAACGAAAGGTAAAATTAAGCGATGAAACTACGTCAAGTAACAATCATACAGACGAAGATAATACTGAACAGGTGAATCAAGAATTACAAGTAGTAGAATTTATAGAAGAAGAAAACTCTGAGGATACTGAGATAGTAAAAGAAAATAACTAAATAATAGAAGCTTTGAAAAAAGTAAAAAGAGTAAACGCGATAATAGAAGATGAACCGGATAGCGACATAGAGGATGAATATCATGGACAAATTGAAACTGAGATAGAATCAGAAAATATAATCAATGAAGATGCAGATGACTACCCTGAAAAAGATTTAGTAGACCCTAATCTAGAAGTAATAACTAGAAGGAATACAAGATTACCAGATCATATACCTGTAGGACAACAAGCTGAATTTAAAGAATTTGTAGGATCAATGACCCAAGGAGTAAATTACAACGGATACTTTTTAGATTTAGACAATGTTTACGATGAACAAGAAGTAGGAAGAAGAATAACAGACTGGAATTTAGGAATGTCTATAGCATTAATGAATAGCACGCAAACAGAAAACTTAGATTACATGTATGACTTAATATCGAAAACTCTAATTGGAAAAGTAGCATACTGGATAGAATCAATAGCATATCAGCTAAGAGGTGAAGTATTAAGTTATGCAACAGATTGGAAATCAATGTTAATGATATTCGATCTACTGTTAAAAAGAGAATTTTTAGGTGAAAAATGGTTAGTAGCCAGAGAAAATGTACTAGCTGAAAGAAAAACTGAGATTATTATGAACCTAAATAATATGAAGTGTTGTAAGATAAATAAACTACCAGAATATACGATTAGCTTTAGTAAGTTCTTTTACGAAGCTAGATTCTTACCAGAAGAAGGAACAATTTACCAGCAACTATATTATGACCATTTACCAGTACCATATAATATTGAAATATCAAAAGAATACGTGCAGCTAGAACCTAAGGAAAACACCCTAGGAGAAAGAATACGAGTATTAAGGGCATATCTAATGAGAAAATGCGAAGAATATCGATTACAGCAAAAGATTAAAAAAGATAAAAAGATAGGACTAAAAGAAATATGTGGATTTACTAAAAGAAGATTAATATTTGGATGCGATGATAATAGAAAGGAAAATAAGTACAGAAAACATAAGAAACATAGAAAATACAAGGATAAATACGAAAGAGACCACAAAGATAAGAAATATAAAAGATATAAGAAAAAACATTATTATAAACCCTATAAGAAAAAGAGATTCAAGAGATATAGGAATAATCCAGATACCAGGAGTAAATTTAGATACAATCTTATGATGTTCTTGGATGACTTTTGGATTATAGACTAAAGGGTGCTTTAGCTAAACATAGAGAGAATTTGTGTAAAGGTTTGTATTTCAGAATTTTTCGAATCCTAAAATTTTTCGAATGATCCTTCGTCTTTACAAGAGGCTCCTTATATAGATAACCTCGGCTATTCACTATTCATTGCTTTTTAAAAGTAAACAGTCTTACTTTTTCAAAAGTCTTAAAGTAAATAGTAATCAGACAAAATACTTTTACAAAAAGTCATAAAGGCTACAGTGTCCACAGTGCCTTGTCTGCTCCTTTCCGTAAAGTTGTTTTGTTTTTTAGTCTTCTGCTTTCCAAAAAGTTGTAAAGGCAACAGTGTCTGTCTGCTACTTTCCGTAAAGCTGTTTGTCAGTATTCGGTTATTCTTTTGGAAATATCTGTTGGGGATATTCCGTGATATTCAATTGTAATCATTTTTTGGGCCGCAAGGTCATAATCATGTTTGGGCACTAAGGCCTCTTTTATTTGGGCTTTCTGTAGTATGAAACACTACATTGGGCCATATTCTTTTGGGTCTGTTATGACCTCTTTTCTGAGTTAACAGTGTTTAATCAGTTTTGGGTCGTGAGACCATAATCTTTGGGCCATAAGGCCATAATCTTTTTGGGTCCTTAAGACCTCTTTTTTTGGGTTACAAGTAGTAAACTACATGTTCCCTGTCATGATAATCCTTTTGGGTTTTATCGTAGTATAAAACACTACGTTGGGCCATAATCTGGTTTGGGCCATAAGCCTCTTTTAGGTTTCAAATTGATAAATCTAAATGATACCTTTAATAATCTTTTGGGCTGTTAAGCCATAATCATTGGGCTGTTAAGCCATAATCCTTTCAGGCCATAAGGCCTTTTTTGCCATGGTTTACATTGTACCTGCAAAAATAATCAGTTTTCCCTCCTTATTCAAAAGGATCAGGACTCTGTTATTTTTTAATACTCACAGTGGACGTTGATGCCGTCTCTGTTCTAATCACTGGTCGCTTCTTTTTTTCAGTCATATTCTTGTAATGGCGTATAGTTTCCTCAGCATGGGTATGCTTGAGATTGGTAATCTTATCTAATAACAGGGTTAATTCTGTAGTCTCCTTTACTTCGTTATCATTATCGTAGTAAAGTGTCATGATCTCTTCAACTTCTCCTCCTTTAGAGGATCCTATCACATTTGTTTTCCTGTTCCGTAACATATCCTCTATTCTTGATTTTAGTGTCATTAAACCAAATACTCTTTTTGTACTCATCCAGTCTTGGAATTTCTCCAATGTACAGGGTATTTTCATGTTTAAGTTCTTGTCTTCGCCGTTGATGACGCTGTTTCTTCCTGTCTTAAAGATTTGGCATATAACAATGGGCTTACCTGTTAAATCTGTAGACGCATCTAAAATTTGTATTCCATAAATCCCTCTGCCAAAGGATTCTATCATCAATTCTGTTGATCTTGTAATAATCTGTGGTAATCTTGTTAGGTTGTTCATCTTCTCATCTGTAATGATTTTGTCGATAAATCCATATGTAAATAATCTTTCTACAATGTTGGGGTTTGCTCGTTCACTGCAGATAAATCTCGGATATTTACTTATCTTTGCACTGCGTACAATATCAGGGTTAGTCTTATAATCATAAATTTATTAATTTTTTCATAAACATTTATCACTTCTGGTCTGTACTTCAAATTGTCTGCGATGGATACCGTTGATGAAGTTGTAGGTATTGCTGATGGCATATTTGCAAGTTTAGACGAGAATGGTACAAAGGTTTTCTGTTGTAGTGGTGGTATGGTAATCGGTGTTTTTTGTGAGGTTTCCTTTTGTAAGGCTTTGAATTTTGTAAAATCTTTAATAGCTTCTGCTAATTTTCCGATGGTTTGAGTATTTTCCTGTAATTTGGTAATCAGTATTTCATTTGTCTTGATAATCTCTTGCATAGCCTTGACTATGTATTCTTCAAAGTCTTCGCTGTTAATTGACATTGTATCTACTAAGAAAATCAGCTAAAACATTTTTAGTTCCAGATATATTCTTAACAATGAAGTCATAACAACAGAAGAATGATTGCCATTTTCTTCTATTATTTAATTCTGGAAAAGGATCTATTCTGTTTGTAATAAACGCCTTCACCTGAGTATTATCTATTATAACAATGAATTTTACTGGTAGTAAATGGTAATGAAATCTTTTAATTCCAAATTTTACTGCCAATAACTCCTTTTCATTTATGTGATAATTCTTTTCATTTGGTTTCCATGTTCCTCCTCCGTATCCACAAATTAACATTTTTTCTTTATCAACATCTTCTTTATCATATGCTATTAGGACTGCTCCCCATCCTATGTCACTAGCATCTGTAAAGAGTTCTAATTGATCTTGGTATGTTGGTACTCTGTGTTTTGATAATGATTTTACCTTTTCCTTAATCTTGTTAATCGCCTGGGTATGTTCTTCTTTCCATTCAAAGGTTACATCTTTCTTAATCAAATCTTGCAGTGGCTTTCTCGGATATGGTAGATCTTTTATGTGATCTCGTCGCATAATTGATTACTCCAAGAAACTTTGCACTTCTTTTTTATTCTCTAATTTTTCTTTAAAGTTTTTAATCTTTGTTACAACATGTTCTTGCAATTGTATTCCCTCGCTATCTACAATGTAGCCTAGGAATTCAATAGTATTCTTGAATATCTCTGATTTCTTTTCTGATAAAAGTATTCCGTGTTGGTTAATCGTTTCAATGAATTGTTCTACATGTTTAATATGATCTTCTAAGTTGCTGCTGTAAACTAATATATCATCCACATATATGATACAGAAGTCTGCAAGCTTCCTAAATACTTTATCCATTCTTCTTTGAAAGATTTGTGGTGCATTCTTTAATCCCATGGGTAATACATTCCATTCATAATGTCCTTGAGGGGCACTGAATGCTGTCAAAGCTCTAGATTCGTTAGTCAACTTAATCTGCCAAAATCCGCTTTTACAGTCGAATTTGCTAAACCATTTTTTTTCCTAATCTGTTAATAAGGTTCCTTTTGTAGGGTAAAAAGTATCCATCAAAAATAGTTTTCTTATTCAGTTCTCGATAGTCAATTACTAATCTGGCTTTCCCTCGTTTTAGCTCATTGTGTTTCCTTACTAAAAAGGCTGGGCTACTATGAGGACTTTTACTCTCTCTTATCACTTTTATTTCTAGTAACTCTTTAATTTGAATTCCAAACTCTTTTTGATCTGTTGGGCTATATCTTATTGGTTTAGTTCTTACTAAATTACTTGGATCTATCAGTTTTATTTCTCCATATATCTTTTCCTTTTCCCATAGCTGCATCGGGTTTTCTCCGAAGTTTCCTTTTAACATTCCTAAGTATTTTCCTTTTAACAATTCTAAATTATTATTTCTCTCCATTTTAATAGTACATAATCTTATGGTATTCACTGGTAATATTCTTTTTAATATTATCCACTTATCACAGGGTGATTGTAGGCTAAACGTATTCTTATTTATAACTTGTGTTTTAAAGTAATCTAGGAAGTTATTTCCTAATAAAACTTGTTGTTTCATATTGTCTAATTGGTATACTATTGGTAATCTAAAAATAGTTTTTCCTAGTACAATTCTCATGTTTTCTGCTATCAAATCTAACTCCTTAGATTGTTCATTAAATCCTGATACCTTAGCTCTATGTATTCTTGATCTTTTCCATCTGTGTGATTCTAAAACATCTTTTCTAGCTAAACATATATCTGCTCCACTGTCAATAAGTATCTTTTTCTTTATCAGTTTATTCGGCTTATATTCTATATGGGCTTCTATATGAATTGCTACCATTTAGTCAGGTTCATTTAATCTTCTATTGAGTTCTTCATCCTGTTCGTATTCTCGTACTTCCTGCCTAGTTTCTTCATCTCTCATAGATTCTTCTACGAGTCTTGCAATCTCTATTTGTTTCCAATGTATTCTATTCATTTCTTCTCTTATCTTTGATAATCTCTGGGTAATCTTTCTGTACCTATCATTATAGTACATACTTTCAGTTTCACTAACTGCTGAAGTTATAATTAGTTTGCGTCGAGTATATTCTTCGCATTGTATCCAGTATTCTCTTTCCCTTATCAATACTCTTTTCTGTCTTTCTAATGTATTCATTTTACTCAGAACTATCTTCACTATCTGATTGCTGGTTGATATAACTTACCTTTTCTGTTTCGAATTCTTCCTCTGTTTCACTAACATAGAAATCTTCGTAATCATACCACTTATTATTGTCTTCTTTAATCTCCTGCAAGCTCATTATAAATTGTTCTGTATTTATGTATTTTACTCCTGTTTTCTTTAGCTTCGGGCACTTATTTGCATAGTGTCCTTTCTCGTTACAATTCCAACATTTACATTCTTTAACCTTCTCTTCCTTAGTTTTAGACTTGTCTGCTTCTATAGGATTTACATTTCTTCTTTTCCTAAATTTTCTCTTGTATCTAAATTTACTCCTGGTATCTGGATTATTCCTATATCTCCTGAATCTCTTTTTCTTATAGGGTTTATAATAAGGTTTTTTCTTATATCTTTTATATTTCTTATCTTTGTGATCTCTCTCGTATTTATCCTTGTATTTTCTGTGTTTCTTATGATTTCTGTACTTCTTTTCCTTTCTATTATCATCGTATCCAAATATTAATCTTCTTTCAGTAAATCCACATATTTCTTTTAATCCTATCTTTTTATCCTTTTTAATCTTTTGCTGTAATCGATATTCTTCGCACTTCCTCATTAGATATGCCCTTAATACTCGTATCCTTTCACCTAGGGTGTTTTCCTTAGGTTCTAGCTGCACATATTCTTTTGATATTTCAATATTATATGGTACTGGTAAATGGTCATAATATAGTTGCTGGTAAATTACTCCTTCTTCTGGTAAGAATCTAGCTTCGTAAAAGAACTTACTAAAGCTAATCGTATATTCTGGTAGTTTATTTATCTTACAACATTTCATATTATTCAGGTTCATAATAATCTCAGTTTTTCTTTCAGCTAGTACATTTTCTCTGGCTACTAACCATTTTTCACCTAAAAATTCTCTTTTTAATAGTAGATCGAATATCATTAACGTTGATTTCCAATCTGTTGCATAACTTAATACTTCACCTCTTAGCTGATATGCTATTGATTCTATCCAGTATGTTGCTTTTCCAATTAGAGTTTTTGATATTAAGTCATACATGTAATCTATGTTTTCTGTTTGCGTGCTATTCATTAATGCTATATACATTCCTAAATTCCAGTCTGTTATTCTTCTTCCTACTTCTTGTTCATCGTAAACATTGTCTAAATCTAGAAAGTATCCATTATAATTTACTCCTTGGGTCATTGATCCTACAAATTCTTTAAATTCAGCCTGTTTTCCTACAGGTATATGATCTGGTAATCTTGTATTCCTTCTAGTTATTACTTCTAGATTAGGGTCTACTAAGTCTTCTTCAGGGTAGTCATCTGCATCTTTATTGATTATATTTTCTGGTTCTATCTCAGTTTCAATTTGTCCATGATATTCATCCTCTATCTCGCTATCCGGTTCATCTTCTATTATCGCATTTACTCTTTTTACTTTTTTCAAAGCTTCTATTATTTGGTTATTTTCTTTTACTATCTCAGTATTCTCAGAGTTTTCTTCTTCTATAAATTCTACTACTTGTAATTCTTGATTCACCTGTTCAGTATTATCTTCATCTGTATGATTGCTACTTGACGTAGTTTCATTGCTTATTTTTTCCTTTCGTTCTTTCTTTTTTCCTTTTGACTTTCTTAACTGTTCTCTTAGGATATGTACTTCTTCTCTAAGTTCTAATATTTCCTGTTTTAACTCTTCCTTCGTTTCCCTTAGTTCTATCTTAGTCTCTTTCAACATTGTTTTTGTATCTTTATGCTTTCTTTTATATTTTTTGTATTTGTCGTACCATTTAGCATTATCGTTTGATTTTAACTTTAGATTTTCTGCTTTTAATTCACTTATCTGTTGTTCTTGTTTATCTATATTTAGAGATTCGTAAGTTGGTTTTTCTTCTACTTTTACGGTACTATTTCTCCTTTTGGTAAGTCTTCCTTTACGGTTTAGATCTCATTGGTTCGTATTTATATCTTTCTTTTTCTATGATCTGTTTTCCGTGAGTTCTCAAGAACGTAATTGCACTTGGTTCCATTAGAATTTTCTTTCTTTATTTAGTTTTGTTAATCTGCCTAGAGTATCTATTACATCTTTTGGTAATTTCGGTTTTATTTTGCTTATATCTACCATTATAGGTATTTTACTTCTTCTCCATGCATCTATTGGTACTATCTCTGGTTTATGGGTAGTCGTCTTTGCTACAGTTGTTTCTTTACTCGTACTGGCTTCTTCATTGGGTTCTTTTTGTTTTCCTTTGCTTTTTTCTTCTAATAACAAATTCAGTTTTTCCAATATTAGTTTAAACGTTGGTATTTCGGATACGTTCCATAGATTAGTCAATTCTTCTCTAATCATTTGTTGAGTTCTATTCTGATTATCTTTTACTTCATCCATTAGTAGTAATATGCTTTTCATCTTTTCTTTTAATATAATCTCTTCCCATAACGCATTTATTTTCTCGTTATTACTCATAATCGGGGTTGTTTATTCGTTTCTTCCATCCGTTTCCTATGTCTATCCATATTTTACTAAATTTTTCACACTGTTTTTCCAGTTGTGCTATATCATTTTCTAATTTTACTTCTTTTGCGCTATACTCTAAGTATTTTAGTTGGGAATATATTTCTCATGATAAGACCGTCTTTATAGTCTTTAGCTTCTGTTTCTTCTTTATTATCTTTAGCTGTATATTCATATCTTATTTATGAATCTAGTTTTTCCTTGGTCATTTATCTCGATTTCGTCGTTATTTATTTTATAATCTATCATAGTTAAAAAATCACTTCCTAATAATAATTCATTTAAGCTATCATATTCTATTACTCCTATATTGATCTTATATTCTAAGTCTTGAATCTTGAATTTTAAATTTATACTTTTTGTAATTATTATTTCCCTTTCATTCTCAGGATAATTATAAGTTTGAGGTTCTATTATACTACACCCGTTTTCGTTTATCTTACTTATATGAATAAAACTTTTAATTGCTCCAGTATTTATTTCTGCTATTCCGTCCATAGTTATTCTATTTTTGAATATTATGACCTTAATCTTTAATCTGTTACAGTCTATGTTTATTAGGTCAATAGTTCTAGGTTCTATTCTAGGTAAACTATGTAATGTTTCTCTGGTTATACTCAGTCTTGATCCTTCTACTCTCGGAATTAATCTTCTTGAAGGTGTTAATGTTCTAGTTTTAAAATCCATGAATATTTCTTCTGGTATCGTAATCTTAGAATTTTCCTTATGTTCTATCTGTTCAAGTATTTCTTTATACATTCTTGGTACTATTATATTCATTTCATGTTGTTTTCTTATATGGTGATTTCTTGTTAAGGCGTATATCATTTTGGTTTCTATACTCATTACTTTACTTCCTGGTGGCATTTCTATTCCATCTAATTTATAATATAATGTTAAAGCTAAATCTTTATGTTCGTCTTTTAACGATACGCTAAAGTCTGGTTGTATAGTAAATTTCAATTTTTGGTATATCAAGTTTCCTTTGATTACTGATATTAGTGCATCTTGTAAATTCCCTAGTATTCTATCATCTAATACGTAGATCTGTATGGGTGTGTCAATATTCTTTTGAAAGTATGCTTTTATCGTGAATTCTACTCCTCCAAAGTAAACATTTCTATATTTCTTTGCTTCCTTAGTCGATAGTTTGGCTAATTCTCTTTTTATTACTTCATCACTGATCAAATTAATCTTTGTTCTTCCATTTGTACTTGTTGTATCAATTATATTTTCATGTTTATGAGCAATATATCTTATCTCCTTATTTCTCTCAAACCATTTTGTTTTAAATATCTTTTTTACTGATACTTCATCTCTTTCTTCTTGAATCTTTTGATATGTATCTGGTTTAAAACTTAATGTTTGACTGGTTCCTCCTTCATAAGTATTCTTTTGATAATAAAGATCTTTAGGTTCTAATTCACTCTGTTTTTCTCTATCCGTATTTCAGTAAATCAATATATCGATACTGTTCTTGTATAATTTCTTTTAGCTCTCTAATTTCATTTTCACTGCTTATCTCTTTTGCTAAGTTCTGCTCTCTTATTTTTTCAATTTCTTCTTCTTTCTGCCTAACTCTTTCTTCTCTTAGGACTGATAAGTTTCTTAAAAATGTTATTTTTTCTTCCTGTTTATTCATCGTTATATGTTGTTCTAGTAGCTGTTTTTCCTGCTCCTCAATAATTTTTATTCCTATTCTACAACTTATAATATGTTGGTTTATATCCCTATTATATGTAAGCGGTTTTTCTGCTACTCTTTCTAGCTGTACCTTTTGTCCTTTTTGTTGCGTTAATCTACTTTCATCCATAATGTTCTATTTCCATTTTCAAATCTGATTTTATACTTTCTATAAACTCATTCATTTGGTCTATCTGGGTATTTTGATCTACTAGTCTTTCGTATAAGCCTAAGTTTTCATCTATTACTTGTCCTATCAAGTCTAGTTGTTTATCAGAAAATCCTTTTTCTGGTATGTTTATCTCAGAATTTCTCATTTCAGATATCCATTTATCCTGAGCATCTACTATTGTTTTCAGACTGTTTCTATCTTTAACTTGTCGTCCTGTTATCTTTCTATGTATCCATAAAATCTGATTTAACATTCTAACTTGTCTAAACGATGGATGTTTCTTGGATGATATTCGATTAATCTTATGATGTTCTTGGATGACTTTTGGATTATAGACTAAAGGGTGCTTTAGCTAAACATAGAGAGAATTTGTGTAAAGGTTTGTATTTCAGAATTTTTCGAATCCTAAAATTTTTTGAATGATCCTTCGTCTTTACAAGAGGCTCCTTATATAGATAACCTCGGGTATTCACTATTCATTGCTTTTTAAAAGTAAACAGTCTTACTTTTTCAAAAGTCTTAAAGTAAATAGTAATCAAACAGTAATCAGACAAAATACTTTTACAAAAAGTCATAAAGGCTACAGTGTCCACAGTGTCTTGTCTGCTCCTTTCCGTAAAGTTGTTTTGTTGTTTAGTCTTCTGCCGCTCATCCCCTGCGCATCCTGTGAACAACACTCTTAACCTCCTCAACCTTAATGCTTCTACAATATTCAAAATCCCGGTACCTACCAGATTTCTCTATATCTCCCAATAAATGAAGAATAATCTAATGAAAAAGTGGAGCTTAAATTGATGAATCCGAACTTTTTGTTTGATACAGAGAAATCAAAACAGCAAGAAGAGACACTCAATGGACCTTAAACATCGATCTAAGCCGCGACCCAAGAATCCTCGGTGAAAACTCGATCTGGAACCTCACTGATTCTAAAATCCTTCATTTCTCACTACCCCACAAAAGATGGGGTACGGTCTGCATACATCCTACCCTCTCCAGACCTCGCTTGTGGGATTACACTGGGTATATTTTTTGTTATTGCTGTTATTTCTCACTGGCTACGAGCTAGTTCATAGGATCAATAGTTGGTTTTCGGTGGAGCTGACATGAATGTGTATATGCTTTGCTATATCATGTCTTTTTTATCTAGTTAATTCCATCCAACTAGGAACTTTTTCAAGCACTAGTTGGTGGGGATTTGGCATTGACACCTACTTGTTTAGTAATCTAAAGAGAAATATAAGAAGAGGAAAAAAACCTGAACCTTCAGTAGGCAAAAAGAAACTACAAACTATAATTCTGCTATGAACTACCTATATAGCCATTGGCACATTTACAAAGTTGCAAATGCATGGGTGGGGAAGGCTTCTAAGTATTAGAGGGACCCTTCCCCAGCTAGGTAGTTACAAGGTGGTTCAAAATCTGAACCAGAGTATTTGCATTTCTTGAACCTGAAGGATGCCAAATTTAGTTTGTCCATCCTTAGAGGTCCTCTGGTAGTTTCAGGAAGATCTTCTTCCATGTAGATCATTTCCTCAGTGTTTGGATTTGTAGCTGCGAGTTTGGCTAGTGTATCTGCAACTGCATTAGCTTCTCTGTAGCAGTGTATTACTTCAATATGATAGTTCTGATTTTTTTTTTTGTGCTTCTTCTATAATTCTATTGAGATTCCATGGTATTGTTGTTAGGCCTTAATCATATTCACCACCACCAATGAATCCATTTCCAGAATGATTTGTCTTTGTTGATGATAACAGCACCAATTAATTTCATAAATAGAATCCTGCAGTTCACAAGAATTGTTAGTAGAGAATTTAACACTTTTAGTAAATGCCATTACCATATCTCTATTTTCTTTCCCTCCAATCCCTGCTGAGTTACTGCTTCCTATAAAGCTCACATCAGTATTGAGTTTCAATTTGTTTCCTTGAGGTCTAATCCAATAGACCATCATGCTTGTGATTCTTGGTTTGTATTGTTCAGCAATGTAACACACTTTATCCCATTTTCATGTTGTATCCATTTTACTGAATTTCTTGGACATATGTACCTGCACATTGAAAAGAATTTGGTTAGTTATCCTGAACATTTAAATATTTTTATTATCATACCTTTTGGCATTCCTTGCTTTCCAAATTTCACATAAGGTGTAGCAAGGTGTAATATGGAGAAGCATTTATGGACTTCATTTTTGCTATTGTTTGCCACCAGCAACCTAGGGCTCCTTGGACAGTGTTTGCATTGTGAGAGATCCCAAGAGGTCTGGCCATATAATTCCATACTTTGATGGCAAGATCATTGGTGGTAAAGACATGGTCAAGAGATTCCATTTGAGAGATTCTGCAGCAGCAACATCTGGTATCAACCTGGATCCCAAAGCTCCTAATGAATCTGTCAATAGGTAGTTTCCTTTTAATGACCCTCCACAGAAAGAATGATATTTTAAAAGGAATTTATTTTCCCCATATCTGACTGAAAATATGTTGTTTCTGATGTCTCTGTCTAATGATCTTCCAAGGATGAGGCATATGAGAAATTGCCATTAGAAGTAGGTGTCCATATGCACCTATCCCTTTCCTCCAAGTTGCCAATCTCAATTTCATTGATTTCCTGTACCAAGTTGCTTGGTATGTTCTGATTAAGCAGATCTTAATTCCAATTGTTGTCCAAGAAGAAGTGTTTCACAGCTGTACTTCTAGGCTATCTTTTATCACACCCCAACCTTGGGGTGGTCGGCACCCGGCACCTTAACGGTCCGAGCATACAATTCTTAAGACATATCATGAATATCTCAGGATCTGGGCCAACAAAGTCTTAGAACGACAACTATATAGCAATATGACGTAACAACCTGCAGAGGGAATCCAACATATATATATAAACATACCAAGGACACCAGAAGTGTAATAGACCATCGGAAAGGCCGGCAAGGCCATACAAAATAACTGTACACGACACCCAAGTCTACAAGTCTGTAACGGTAATACAGAGTGACTGAAGGTCGGGATAGGGCCCCGCCATATCTAAAATAAATATATACATCAGAACCATAACCTACCAACACTCTATAGCAGATCCGGAAGAAAGGAATGTGATAGTCAATAGCTGGATCAGAAAACCTACTGTGGAGGAGCGTCTGTACGTCTATCTATACCTGCGAGCATGAAACATAACGTCCCCAGCAAAGAGACGTCAGTACGAAAGAATGTATTGAATATGTAATGCATGTAGATATAAATGGGTGCAGAAAATGTAAATGGGGATAAAAAAGGCAACCTGTGATTTTGAATGCCACTGAGGGCTCATGATATGCATGATGTCATTAAAAACATATATATATATATATATATATATATATATATATATATATATATATATATATATATATATATATATGCATGAATGACCTCGAAGACCAATATAAATAAGGTCGAAGTGACATAAGGTTGTTGCCCCCTACTATCATGTAACTACGTTCATCAGCTATTGTAAATCAATCAAGTCATGGAACATCACACATAAGAGATAATACGGGTGTGGAAAAGTACTCCCAGGAAGGGACAGATAATGTTCATGAAATACCTCAATGATTCAAGAATAGAACTTGCTTAAAGAACATTTCATTTTGTGTTGTTTTCATTAGGATCATGCCAAAAAGAATGACGGGTAACCCTTACATACCTCATCGCTTGGCCAATGTTAGTCTTACGAAGCCTCGTCAGTATGTAACGGTAATATAGAGTAATGGTAATAATGATGATTCGGATCAAGATTGGATTGATAGCTAAAAGATCGATTCATTACAATATTTTATCGGACACTTAATGTGCGTAGAACTTCATGTCCTTCTACCATGACATCTAAACATCAAGAGAACCTTCCTAATTCCTTTTTGCTCCCTTTTCTCATTTACAAACTACCAACTAGCTTAAAAAACTCACCATCAATATGTAATCTCAAACAAATAGCCCAACAACAAGATAACAACACCTCATATCAACTCAAGTTCTAGTATGTAATCTTTTCCGTTCAAACAACTTATTCAACACACAAATAATCTTAAGAACATGAAGGGAAGGGTGATACTTACTTGGAACACTAGAGACAACTTCCAATTTGAGCTTAACCTAGCCTACAACAACTTTCAATCACACCACAACACCATGGAAGCATCTTCTTGTGATTCATAACACCTTTAAGGCTAAATTTGAGTTGATTCACTTGGATTTAGATTTTAGACCTTAAGAAATTGTTAAGGAACTCATAGGGAGGTGTAAAGACATGTTTTGGTCGATAAATGGAAGAAAATGAGGGTTGAGTCAAATTTATAAAGTTTTAAGTCAGTCACCACCTCAAACCTGTGGCATAATCTGTGGTTCGCAGACACTGTCTGCAATTTGCAGATCGTGTTGCAGACTCTCCCAGAGAATTTAGAATTTTTACCTCATTTTGTGGCACATTCTGTGTTTCACAGACATGGTCTGCACGCAAACATGCTCTGCGATTCACAAAGTGTCCTAAATGACGATATTTTGTCGAGTTTGTCGAAAATTATTTCCGTCGATCCGATTAGTTTTAAACTTTCTCAAAACTTACTTGAAACTTCCCTAAACATTTATTAGTCTCTTGGAGGAATATTACCCTCACTGAGCTTATGTCTTACAACATTATGATAAAGACGTTGCACGAAATACGGGGTGTAACATCCTTTCCCCCTTAAAAATATTCATCCTTGAATGTTGGGATAACGTAGCTTAGGATTTCAACTCTTAGATTTATCCGAAACTTTCGGCAGAGTTTCCCCTATAAATATAACTATCCAAACCTTTCACGCAGCTAGAAACATATCCAATGCCACACACGGTCATACAATCAGATATATAATAGCATACCGGCCTCATACGACCGTCTATCTACTAAGAGATCAATAGGATAAGTCAGGACTCACCTCAACTGTCAAGTCTCGAAGTTTGGGATGCATCTATCACATATGTACTAATATCAATGCCTACACAAGGTACATAGAGTAAGCTTATTACTATAAGACATGAATAAGAAAATCGTATCGTATCGGGGTCAATATAAACCTGATGTTTGAAATAAGTGAGAATATCTAGACTTCATGTCCTCCTCAACCTCCCACATCATCTCTTCTACATTATTATTTCTCATAACATCTTAATGGAGGCTACTTCTTTAGTCCGCAACTTCCGGACTTGAAGATCTAGGATAGCAACCGGACCTCCTCATAAGACAAGTCCTCTATAATCTGAACATCTTCTGCAGGAGTAATAAGGGAGAGATCTCATTTACACTTCTGAAGCTTCAATACGTGAAACACTGGATGAAATACCTCTAACTCTGGGTAGCTCAAGCTCATACGCTACCTGGCTAATTCTTTAAACAATCTTGTAAAGTCCGACGTATCTAGAACTAAGATTTCCTTTCTTGCCAAATTTTATGACGCATTTCATAGGAGAGACTTTCAGGAATACCCAATCACCAAACGTAAAATCCAAATCTGGGCGCTGAACATGCAAATAAGATTTCTACTAACTCTGAGCTGCCGGTAACCACTCTAGAATTAACTTCACATTTTCTACTAGTTGTTGTATCAAGTCAGGTTCTATCAACTCAGTTTCATCCACTTTGAACCAGCTAATCAGGGAGCTACATTTCCGTTCATATAAGGCTTCATATGGAGCTATTTTGATGCTGAAATGGTAGCTGTTATTATAAGGAACTCAATCAGCGGTAGGTGATCATCCCAACTACCTTTGAAGTCTAATATACAAGCCCATAACATGTCTTCGAGCATTTGAATAGTGCATTTGGCCTGAACATCGATTTGTGGATGAAATGTCATACTAAGATTTACCTGAGTACCCAAACTTCTTTGAAATGCTTTCCAGAAGTTAGTTGTGAATTAGGCACCTCTATCTGATATAATAGACACTGGAACCCCATGAAGGTGAACTATCTCCCTTATATATAATTAGCCATAATCTTTGGAGGTATAGGTAGTCTTCACCAGAATAAAATGAGTCGACTTCATTAGTCTGTCAACATTCACCCATATAGAGTCACACTTCCGCTACGAATGAGGCAAACCTGTAATGAAATCCATATTAATCATCTCTCATTTTATACAAGACCATAACATGTCTAGATTAACATAATATCGTGATTGATTCACTTCCACCATAATACGCTCTCTGAGTCCCCCAACATCGGGTACACGCAAACGACCATGATATCTAAGAACTCCATCCTCCCCAAGCTCTAGTATCGGCTTCTTCTGTTATGGGATTCCCTTTCATGCTCACTAACTCAGGATCTTCAAACTGTCGTTCATTTACTTTTGTTATTTATGACAATTCAATTGTATTCTGAAGAACAACACCCCCAGCACTTGAATCAAGCAATCGAATGCTCAGACTAGCCAACTGACATATATCTTTAGTCATAGGCATCTTTTATACTGCTACATGACTTTGACTACCCATGGATTTACGACTTAGAGCGTCAGCTATCACGTTAGCTTTACCGGGATGATACAAAATATCATCGTAGTCTTTTAGTAATTCATTCCACCTTCCTTGTCTCAAATTCAACTCTTTTGTCAGAAAATATATGGAGGCTTTTATGGTCTGTAAAGATATCAATGTGAACTCTATACAGATAATGATGACATTTATTCAAGAAGAGGCAAATATTACTGATGTTAACTCAAGATCATGAGTTGGATAATTCTTCTTATGCTTCCTCAACTATCTCAAATCATATGCGATAACCTTGCCATTCTACATCAGAACATAACCCAAGCCAACTCTGGAGGCATCACAATAAACAACATACTCTCAGTGCCTTCAAAGAGTGTCAAGACAGGTGTTGATGTCAAATTAACTTTCAACTTCTGAAAACTCTGCTCACATGCCTTTGACCACTGGAACTTGGATGCCTTATGAGTCAGCTTTGTCAATATGGCAGAAATAAAAGAGAAGCCCTCTACGAATCCCGATAATAGCCTACCAGGTCCAAGAAACTATGAACTTCTACAGGAGTAGTAGGTCTCGGTCAATTCTTCACAACTTCAATCTTCTGACTATCAACTTTAATATCCTCATCCGAAAATATATGGCCAATGAAGGCTACTGAATTCAACCAGAACTCATATTTGGAAACTTGGCATATAACTTATGATCTTGGAGTGTCTGTAAAAACGCTCGTAAATGATCAGCATGCTCCACTTCTTACCGATAATACACCAAAAATCGTCAATGAACACAACTACAAAGATATCCAAGAACGGCTTAAAACACCCGATTCATCAGGTCCATGACAGTCGTCAGTGCATTAGTAAGCCCAAATTACATCACAAGGAACTCAAAGTGGTTGTACCGGGTCCTGAATATAGTCTTTAGGATATCTTTCTCCTTGAACTACAACTAGTGATACCCGGATCTAAGGTCAATCTTCGAGAAGTACTTAGAACCTTGCAACTAGTCAAACAAGTCATTGATCCTCGAAAATGGGTACTTATTCTTGATAATAACTTTATTCAGCTGATGATAATCAATACACATTCTCAATGAGTCATCCTTCTTACAGATAAACAATACATGTGCACCCCGCGGTGAAGTATTGGGCCTAATGAAGCCCCTCTCCAATAAGTCCAACTATTTTTTCAACTCTTTCAACTCAGTAGGAATCATTCTATAAGGAGGAATAAATATATGTTGAGTACCTGGAAGCACATCAATAGCAAAATCAATTTTCCTTTCGAGAGGAATGCCCGGAAGCTCGCCTAAAAATACATCAGGAAATTCATTGACCACGGGGACAGACTGAAGAGTTGGGGGTTTCATTTAAGAATCATGAACTTGGACTAAATGATATATATAGCCCTTAGAGATCATCTTCGCCTTAAGGTAGAAAACAAACCTATCCTTAGGTGTTGCAGATTTCCCCTTCCATTCTAAAATTGGCTTGTTTGGAAAACAAAATTGAACAACCTTCGTCCGGAAATCAACATTGGCATAACACGAGGCTAAAAAATCCATACCTATAATCACATCAAAATCCACCATTTCTAACTCCACCAAATTTGCTAAGGTATAACGGCCAACAACTATCATTATACAATCCCGATAAACCCATTTAGCAATTATTGGATCACATACCGGCGTAGACACCACAAATGGCTTACCCAATAACTCAGGATCCCTACCAAACTTACCAGCAATGAATGGTGTAATATATTATAAAGTAAATCCTAGATTTATCAACGCATATATATCGTGAGAAAAGAGGACAATATACCTGTAACAATATCTAGGGATAACTCCTGATACTGTCAACCTACCAGTGCATAAATACGATTTTGATTACCACCCGAGCTAAATGATCCACCTCTACCTCTACCTTGACCAGCTGACAGCTGAGAACGTTGCCTAGGAGGGCGTACTGAAGATGAAGAAGAAGCTACATACCCAGTCGGTTGTGCCATGCCACCCTCGCTTCTCAACGGCCAGTTCCGCATAATATGTCATATCTTCCCAAAAGATAGCACAAGTCCGAGACTTGATGACATTGCGTAAAATAGGCCCCACTAGACTGATCACAATGAGGCAAATGCGGCCTTTCCTGACTATAATCCCTTATCTACTGCGGACTTGATGCCTTGGAACTCTGACTTTGTCCAGAATGAGCAGATCAATCTTGATGCGGTCCCCGCACTATAAGGGTGCACTGGCTGCCAAATAAGCTGGATATCTAGAAGATTGAGGGTTGGGTCCACTTTGGAACTTACCAGAATCATCTGCAGATCAGGCCCTCTTATGCTGACGCCTATACCACTCTCGATCCATCTATTATTGTAGCTTACGATCCTCTAAATTCTGAGCATGTGCCTGAATAAGGAGATATCCATGTCTGGACTGAAAGAAGTTGTAGTACACTCATTAACCAAATGAGGTCTCAAACCATTCATAAACTGATGCACATGATCACTTATCTCAGCTACAATTGCAGGAGCATACCTGGTCAATGAATTAAACTGAAGGTTATATTCTCATATGCTCATGTTACCCTACTGGAGGTGCATGAACCTATCTTGCCTGGCCCGTCGGAGCTCTACCGACAAATAATGCTGTAAAAAGGCCTAAAACAATTCTCTACATACTAATGGTGGTGCATGATATCCCCTGGACTGCTCCCATGACTCATACCATACCACGGTGGCATCCCATAATCTATAAGAAGCCAAATTTACTGACTTATTATCGGTGGCATGCATTACCCATAAAGTCCATTGCATCTGAGCTAGAAAGTTTTGTGGGTCCTCATTGAGGTCTGATCCCATGAATATCGGAGGATCCAAATTAATGAAATCGTAGACCCTGCACTAACAGCTCTACTAGAAGAACCAGCAACCTGACATTAGGCCTGAGCGGCCACTAACTGAGTCAACAACTGGATCACACTCCGCATATCGAGATCCTAATCAGGAGCATCCTAGGGAGGAACTGGTGGTACAATAGCTCCTCTATGCTATGATTTTTTTTTTCACTTCTTGCATGCTATGTGGCTCTACCCTAACCTATGTGTTGAGATGAGCGTACCTCAGGTAAAGAGGTGGGCATCGTGACCCATATAATGCGTACTAGACTCATTCTAATGCTTATTTGGGGATATACCTGGAGTATGACTTAAAATTTAACACTCGGTTTGTGGATATGAGATTTGGGAGAGAGTGATAGAGTGCAGGTTGGTCAAGTACCATCATTCCGATTCGGGAAGAGAGTAGTTTGGTCCAACATCGTAACAATCCACCTTAGGGTGGTATGAGGTGGATATCTACAGGGTATATGTTATTCATGACTTGGTGTTATATATTTAGTGTTATGGTATCTTCTGTACTCTTATTATTGTGTTTATTCTTTGTGCTTGTACTTTCTAACTCTTGTCTCATGGATATAGCTTGAAGCGGTTGAACTTATTAGGTTATATATCTTGTATATATAGGTCGATCCCCTACATTCATGTTTTCTTTCAAATACTATTGTTTCTCCTCCATCGGATGTTGCAAACGCTTAGCATCATCTTGCATTTCCATCGCAGTATCTGAGAAGGTGAACTTCCACTAGTTCATGGGGCCGCCAACTATCTTTATTCATCTTTGTATCTAATTTCTAATGGATATATATTGTATTATCAGACATTTAATTTCCAAACTTATGTATTTCATATTAGGTGTTTCATGATTGTGGTTTGAGTTTGTTGAATAAGTTAGAGTCAATGAGGTGTATGGTGGATGTCGCACTAATTTCTACTTATGCTATGGATATCTGAGACTTATATTTTTAATGTTATTATCATTGTTGGTTATGTTTGTTAGTAAGGTTCGTCTTGCGGGTTGGTCGTGATAATAATGGCACTACATACCATCTTACTCCCAATTTTAACAATCTTGCTATTCATTTTGAATATCAAGGTCAAGATGAAGTTAGAATTGATAAAGGTTCTCGACTCCAATAAGCGCAATAAGTTCGTTTGTAATATTCTTATGTTAATGATAAGTAGTGCACTTAAGAGTGTCAGTAGTGGTTAATGGAGTAGATTGAAAATAATGAGCTCTCGGGTTCAATTCAGAGCAAATATAAAATACTATGTATTTTCTTTCTATTTGTTCTAGTCTTGGTGGATAGAGTTATCTGGTATCTCTTGCTGGTGGAAGATGACAGATATCCCGTGAAATTAATCGAGGTGTGCATAAGTTGGTCCGAACACCACAGTTATAAAAAAATGTTAATAATGAGTAGTATATATTTATTTTTTTAAAAAAGAATGTCTTTTCAATTATTATTCAAATCAAAAGCTAGTACATCAGAAATAAAAATATGGTGGGATAGACCTCCATTATATGTTAAAAGAATTGTAAAAAAGAACCAAAAGTAAGAAAATATACTATGTAATATAGTAATATCACAAGAAAGGTTATATGTGCGATTTTAATCCCTAAAGCTAATGATCTGAACTAAGGATAATTTGGATAGTTGGCCATATCCACCAGAAAAAGGCAAATTATGAAGCTTCTGAAACTAACAATTGGTTGACCAACCAAAAAGGAAAAAAGATTTACGACATAAGCTGAATTAGCTAGGCTATTGTTGAGTTTGGAGTAACCCGCAACCAGAACAAATTGAAATTTAGTTTCAATTGACATTTTCCATGATTGGCTAGACCATTGAGAAACCACACGTTTTTTCCTGCATTGCCAGTGAGTTGTGACTGTTACTTTCCGCTTATTCGGAGATGAAGTAGAGTTTTTTGAAAGAGATGCATAAGGTCCTATTGTCAAATGGCAAAGAAGCTAAATGACTGTTATAGTCTATAGCTCACTGTAAAACGATGGTAGTAGAGAATGACGAGAGGGAGAGAAGAGAATCGCTTAGAGGAGCAATTGGAGGTGTGGTCCTTTTGGTGCTGAGTGCCCATGAGTTGGGTAATGGTGGTGTAAAGAGCAATATGATGGTTGTAATAATAATAATAATTAAAAAAAAAAACTCCAAGGAGAGAGATCGTAACTGATGTTCAAATGAAAACACAAGTCCTCCATTCGTCACAAACTCTCTTAACACCTCATACCACGTGTTCAAAAGAAGTGTTTATCTTCATTGTAGAATAGTATTAATCTCTCTTGGAGAGGCTTTCTCATTAATACAAATATATATAGTATACAATGTAGAATCCTAGTAAAATAATGAATCATCTACTTACCATAATTCTATATACAAAATATATGGGATATATTCTAATTATGGATGTGGGATTGAATTGGGATTCTAGACCTAGTGGTACACGTTAATACACCCTCTCAGTCTAAGTGGGAGAAGGCCGGACGCTGAGACTGGATCTGAAGTCGAGGAACAGCTGTCGAGGAAGATCCTTCGTGAAGATATCCGCGTATTGATATGAGGAAGACACATGCAACACCTTAACATGACCGAGAGCACCCTTCTCACGAACAAAGTGTATATCCATCTCAATATGCTTGGTTTGCTGATGTTGAACCGGATTATGAGATAAATAAATAGCGGATATGTTATCACAATAGACGACAGACGCCTTACTCAAGGGACATTGAAGCTCCAAAAGAAGGTTTCGGAGTCAGCTGATCTCAGCAACAACATTTGCAACTCCCCTATACTCTGCTTCTTCACTCAAACGGGATAATATGGCTTGCCTCTTGGCAGACCATGAAATCAGATTATCCCCTAAAAACACGCAGTAGCCTGAAGTGGAGCGTCGTGTGTCCGGACAGCCCACCCAATTAGCATTCGTGTAGGCTAACAATCTGATCGGTGCCCTTAACATATCGAATGATGCGTTTCAGGGCAGTGTAATGAGGCTCCCTGGGGGCATGTATAAACAAGCATACCTGCTGAACAGCATAAGCGATGTCTGGCTTGGTGAAGGTAAGATACCGGAGTGCACCTGCAAGACTTCTGTAAAGAGTGGGATCGGACACTGGGTTACCATCATCAGCACTAAGTTTGATTTAGAATCAACCGGAGTGGACATGATTTTGCAGTTTGCCATTTTGGCCCTGTATACTATCTCCTCGGCATACTTGCGCTGACACAGGAACATAGAATCGGCAGACCGAGTTACTGATATGCCCAAAAAATAGCTCAACTTCCCCAAGTCAGTCATAGCAAATTCGGTTTTAAGGAGTGCAATAATCTCATTCTTTAACACATCAGAGGAGGTAGTGAGCACAATATCATCCACATATAACAACAAATAAGCAATGCTACTAACTTGATGGAAAATAAAAAAAGAATTATCGCACTTGCTACAGATGAACCCAATCCGCATAATGTACTGTGCAAAGCGATCATACCACGCTCGAGGGGCCTGTTTCAACCCATATAGTGACTTACGAAGACGGTAGACATATTGAAGGGCGACGGGGTGGACAAAACCAGGTAGCTGATGCATATAAACAGTTTCTTTCAGATACCCGTGAAGAAAAGTGTTTTTCACATCAAGCTGATGGATGGACCAATTTTTACCCATAGCAATACTCAGAACTGTGCGGATAGTGGCCGGTTTGACCACTGGACTGAATGTCTCACCACAATCAATACTTGTCTGTTGGTTAGTTCCATTGGCCACAAGTCTGGCCTTATATCTCTCTAAGTCACCAATATCTTTGTACTTGTGATGAAAAAGCCACATGCACCGGACCACATTCACCCCCTCTGGTCAAGGAACCAAGTCCCAAGTATGTTGTTTCGTCAAAGCGTTAAACTCCTCACACATGGCCGCATTCCAATTTGGGTCCAGTTTGGCTAATTTTGGGCTTTTAGGAATATGGGAAATTGTGTGGGCGGACAGGTTAAATTGGACTTTGGGTTTGAAAATCCCATGTTGGGCACTCAGTCATACAAAGCCTCCAGACGACTGGAGTGGGGCCAGAATTCATTTCATAGGAAAAGTAATGGACACCTTGTTGAGGCTTCGGTCATACAAAGCCTCAACAAGGTGTCCATTACTTTTCTTATGAAATGAATTCTGCCCCACTCCGCCGATCCTGGAGGCTTTGTATGACTGTGTGTCCAATATCATCATATCAAAAGAATTTTGGCCCACTCCAGTCGCCCGGAGGCTTTGTATGACTGAGTGTCCAATATCATCCTATGAAGGATCTTCTACCAAATAGTGTGAAAGGCTCAACGTCTTTAGCTTTGTTCTTGCTTCGCCGTCTTGCATCGTCGTCGCCACTCAAGGCAACAATGTCGCCTTCCCCGCCATCGCCGCTATCGGCCAAGGCAAGCTCTCTGTCGTCTTCTTTGCTGCTGTGCGCTATCGTTCAAAACAAACAACTCGCCGCCTTCCCGATTGTTCTTTGCTCCACCTTCTGCCTCCTACCATGATCGCCCTGAAAAATTCATGGGCTCAAACTTTAAGAGATGGCAGCAAAAGATGCTGTTCTATTTGACAGTTATGGGCATGGCCCGGTTTCTAACGGAAAATCCTCCACAAGCTGGAGATGAAATAGACTCTTCGCCTAATGAAACGGGTGAAGGGGGCCTTGGTATCCATGTCGTTAACGGCATGAAGATGGTTCTTGATGCGTGGAATCATAGCGATTTCATGTGTAAGAATTACTTACTGAACAGCTTGGCAGACCCTCTCTACACGGTCTATTGCACTGTTGGCACTGCCAAAAAGCTGTGGGAAAAACTGCAAAAGAAGTACAACGCACAAGATGCGGGTACTAAGAAGTTCATCGTTGGGAAATTTCTAAAATTCCAAAATGGTGGATAGTAAGATAGTGATGTCCCAAGTCCAGGAATTCCAAATGATTTTACATCACCTGGATTTGGAAGGAATGAAATCAAATGAACAATTTTTGGTTGCATCGCTGATTGAAAAGTTACCTCCTTCATGGAATGAGTTTATGAGTTACTTGAAACTCAAGACAAAGGAGATGACCTTTGAAGAGCTTGTTATCAAACTCCAAATCCAGGAAGATAACAAGAAGGCCTTGCCTAGGGATAAACAAACTGCTGAGGCAAAGACAAATTTGGCTGAGGCTAAAGGGAACTCAAGCAAGAAGCGGAAGTTACAGAAAGACGGCAAGGCCCACGCAACGGAGATGTTCAGAGGTAACTATCACCACTATGGGAAACCTGGTCATAAGATCAAGGAATGCCGCAAGCTCAAGACTGAGCAACAACAGAAAGCCAAGGCTAAAGGCAAGGTGCATGCTAACATCGTCAAGGACACGCTCCTGGATGACATGATTGAGGAGTTCTCAGTAGTGGTGCTAGAAGGAAACCTGGTTGAAAATCCGATGCAGTGGTGAATGGACACAGGTGCTACCAGACACATCTGTTCCAACAGAGATGCCTTCTCCATATACACACCAGTCACCGACAAGAAGTTGTTCATGGCCAACAACGCTTCATCTGACGTGCTCGGGGTAGGAAAGGTGGTCCTGAAGATGACTTCCGGAAATGAGCTCACTCTGAAGGAAGTGATGCATGTCCCAGAGATTAGAAGAAATTTAATTTCTGGACCTTTATTGGTTAATGCTGGTTTTAGGCTAGTGTTTGAATCCAATAAGTTTGTACTCACTAAGAATGACACTTTTGTGGGGAGAGGCTTCGTCTGTGAAGGCCTCTTCAAAGTAAATGCCATGTCTGTAATGCGTCCAAGTAATAAAGTTGAACCTTCTTCTTATTTGCTTGAGTCTTCTAATTTATGGCATCATAGATTAGGACACGTTAACTACAAGTCTATCCAAAGGCTGGTAAAGATGAAGTTGTTGCCGTCTATCAACATAAACCCTCAACATAAGTGTGAGGTGTGCGTAGAGGAAAAACTCACCAAGCTTCCTTTTCGATCCGTCGAAAGGAATACCGCTCCTCTAGAACTTATTCACACATATATATATGATTTGAAGTTCGCACCAACTAGAGGGGGTAATAAGTACTTTGTGACATTCATTGATGATAGCACAAGGTATTGTTACCTTTACTTGTTAAAAAGTAAGCCTTTGAAGCGTTCCGACGTTACAAAACAGAAGTTGATAACCAACTAAGCCTACAAATTAAATCCATTCGTAGCGATAGAGGGGGAGAATATTTAGCGCCATTTGAGGAATATTGTACCCAAGAAGGCATTATTCATCAAATGATGGCTCCATACTCACCTCAATTAAACGGTGTGGCGGAACGCAAGAACCGCACATTGAAGGAAATGATGAATGCCTTGCTCATCAATTCCGGTCTTCCATAAAATATGTGGGGAGAAGCTATCCTTACCACTAATACGATTCTTAATAGAGTCCCACATAAGGGTAAAGACAAAACTTCATATGAATTATGGAAGGGAAAGAAACCCACCTACAAATATTTTAAGGTGTGGGGTTGTTTGGCAAAGGTTGAAGTACCCAAGCCAAAGCAGGTCAAGATTGGGCCTAAGACTGTAGATTGCATATTCATCAGATATGCAAATAACAGTAGCTTATCGCTTCTTAGTGCATAAGTCAGACATTCCAGATATCCACCAGGGTACAATCATGGAATCAAAGAATGCTCTATTCTTTGAAGGCACCTTTCCTAGAAAGGAAAAAGACATAACCTCTTGCAAACGAAGTTATGAACAAAGCTCTCAAGAACCGAGAGTCGTCGACTGTCCGGATCTATATGATTCAGATCTAGCGGATCTCGAGGTGGCTGAACATCCGGAATCTAGTGTTCCAAATTCTCAGAACTTGGAGACTCCAGAGATGGATCTAAGGCGAAGTAAAAGGGCTAGGAAGGATAAGTCCTTCGGTCCTGACTTTGTAGCTTATATGGTTAATGATGAACCACAGACAATTGCTAAGGCGTTGTCAACTCCAGAAGAACCGCTCTGGAAAGAAGTTATTGAGAGTGAAATAGGCTCCATTCTGCATAACCATACTTAGGAGTTGGTTGATCTTCCTCCGGGAAATAAATCGTTGGGTTGTAAATGGATACTCAAACGGAAATATAAAGCAGATGGGTCTATAGATAAGTACAAGGCCAGGTTGGTAGTCAAGGGCTATCGGCAGACAGAAGGTTTTGACTACTTTGACACATACTCCCTGATATCCCGGATGACATCCATACGGGTATTCATTGCGATCGCAGCTTCGCGTGACCTTGAGATACACCAAATAGATGTCAAGACAGCCTTCCTAAAAGGTGATTTAGAAGAAGAAATTTATATGGACCAACTCGAGGGGTATGTGATTCAAGGGCAAGAGAAGAAAGTCTGTCGACTTGTCAAATCTCTGTACGGGCTGAAACAAGCCCCGAAGCAATGGCACGAAAAATTTGATAGTACTCTACTATCGAAGGGTTTCGCCATTAATGAGTATGATAAATGTGTCTACACGAAAGGTAACTCTGACTCATTTGTTATGATATGCCTGTATGTAGACGACATGTTGATCACAGGGAGAAATCCTAGCATAATTATAGAGACTAAGAACATGTTGAAACAATGCTTCGACATGAAGGATATAGGTATCGCAGATGTCATCTTAGGGATAAAAATCTCTAAGACATCTGACGGACTAGTCTTATCTCAGTCTCACTACATCGAGGATGTTTTGAGAAAGTTCGAGATGTTAGACAGTTCACCGATAAAGTCACCAATGGAAACAAATTAAAAGCTTGATAAAAATCTTGGTGCACCTGTATACCAGGAGCGATATGCACATGTGATCGGTAGTTTGATGTATATAACAAACTGTACCCGACCTGATATTGCTTATGCAGTCAATAAGTTGGCTAGGTTCACCCGTAATCCGAGTGATGATCACTAGAAGGCGTTGAATCGGGTATTACAATACCTGAAATATATGTTAACTTTTGGGTTACACTATTCGAGATATCCAGCTCTACTAGAGGGGTACAGTGATGCAAACTGGATATCTGATATAGAGAACACCAAGTCCACCAGTGGGTATGTAATTGGTGGTGGGGCTGTGTCTTGGAAATCCTCTAAGCAAACTTGCATCGCCCGATTCACAATGGAATTAGAGCTTATCGCTTTAGACAAAGCATGAGAAGAAGCTGAGTGGCTTCATGACTTCTTAGAGGATGTTCCATTTTGGAACAAACCCGTACCTTCGGTAATGATCCACTACGACAGCCAGTCAGCTCTAGGAAGGGCACGGAATGCTATGTACAATGGTAAGTCTCGTCATATTCGACGGAGGCATAAGACCGTTAGGCAGCTGATCACCACTGGTATAATATCCATTTCTTACATTAAGTCAAAGGATAATATAGCAGACCCATTGAAAAAAGGCTTACACAAGGATCAGATGGTTTGCCTGTCTAGAGGAATGGGCTTAAAACCCAAAATATAAGGACCAATACAGTGGTAACCCAACCTTACTAACTGGAGATCCAAATAATTTGGTTCAATGGGAAAACTAAGTTGTAAAGGTTCAGTTGATCGCTTCAGTGGAAGCATGAGCACTTCGGATAGTGATTTCTGTAAAGAAACACCAAATCCAAAGCCATTCCCGCAATAGACGTTAAGTGTTATCTGCTGTATGGGTAAAGGTTAAGTTTTCAAAACCTTTAATGATCCTCAACAATGAGGTTAGGTTTTGGGAAACTTTTAATGGTTCCTAACACTTGTGAAGTGGGGTATAGTAGGATACCTTGTAGGAGACTACCTATTTAAGTGCAAGGACGGGCCGCCTCAAATGAACGCACTTAAGAATCCAAGAAGTTGTCCATGGCCACAATGGACAAAACATTACGAAGAAGAGAGTAACGGAATTTGTTGTGTTGGTACTATTGACTTGGCTTACACTAAACACTGACGGTTCAAGACATCACGTTCACCGTGTAGTAAGTAAGTCCGATGGTATTTAACTATGGAAGGTGCAAAGCTGAAGCTACCTCTCCTTATGCAACATCGGTCCGCTGAAATATTGCTGGAAATGAAAAGGCACCATGTGAGTGCGCCAAAATCTCTTTCAAGAGGGGATTGTTGGAAATTTGCCTTTGGCGGGAGTTGCGTCCGACCAACTTTAACAGCTTAAACACTGGTGTTACGCATGTTGGATAATCCGGTTCTTCACACGTGCATAATCTACTAAGTAAGTAGATAACTGTAGGGCCAAGGATCGTCAAATTTCATTGAGAAATGAAAGAGATATTGGTCCACGAAGTGAGGTGTTTGAAGCATTGAAAAGTGTGGTATGGGATCAATTCTCCCTCATCGGTGGAGGAAGAAAGAATTGTTTTGTTTATAAGTCTCAAAGTTGGCTTGGGGTTTGGGACCCCAAGGGGTATCCCATGTGTTTAAAAGAGGGAGGACCTAAATGTGCTTCGGTTCGAGAAAAGCCCACACGCGCGCCGCCGCCGCCCGCCCGTCGGTCCGGGTTCCGGGTTCTCGGGTTCTCGGGTTCTCGGGTCGTGGGTCGTGGGTCGTGGGCTGTGCTTCTTCTGATATTATCTTTTTGGACCAGAATTCTTTCATATTTTGGCTGAATTACTCTTCCTAAATGCCATCCGTTGCACATTAAATTCACTATTTGTTTTGGTGAATTACTACCTCCATTATTGCCATTACTTGGCCAGTAATGACAGTAATGTGGGCAGTTCATGAGCCTCTTCTCCAACTATATAAAGCACCATTTGTCACCATTGTTGAGCTACACTTAACACACAAACAGAAACGAATTCAGTCTTCCCATAACTTCCAGCATCATTTCATTACTCAAAATTCTTCACGGTAACACTTGAGTTTCCTTTGCTCATTTGTTCACTTGTTGTTTTATCTTGGGAGACAATTGTCCAGGACGTAGAAATGATACATATGGGCCAATATTGTCTTAAAGACAGAGTGCAAACACTCGACTCAGCATAGTGTTTCGCATATTGGAGGCTTTGTCTCTTCACATATGCATAATCTACTAAGTGAGTAGATGATCGTAGGGCCAAGAATCATCAAATTTCGTTGAGAAATGAAAGAGATATTGGTCCACGAAGTAAGGTGTTTGAGGCATGGAAATATGGTGTGGGACAAATCTACCACATTAGTGAGAAAAGGAAGAATTGCTCTCTTTATAAGTCTCTAAAGTGGTAAAGGGTTTGGGACCCCAAGGGGTATCCCATGTGTTTAAAGGAGGGAGGACCTAGATGTGCTTGGGTTCAAGGCTAAGCCCACACACGTGCCGCCGCCGCCCGCCCGTCCCCTCCGGTCTGGACTCGGGTCACGGGTCGTGGGCTGTGGGCTATGGGCTATGGGGATTTTCTGATATTATCTTTTTAGACCCCAAATTGCATAATATTTACAGTTTGGTCCCTAGAGTTTCTGGAAAGTTGATTTCGGGAGTGACGGTGGGAAAAGGAAGAATTGCTCTCTTTATAAGTCTCTAAAGTGGTAAAGAGTTTGGGACCCCAAGGGGTATCCCATGTGTTTAAAGGAGGGAGGACCTAGATGTGCTTGGGTTCAAGGCTAAGCCCACACACGCGCCGCCGCCTCCGCCCGCCCGTCCCGTCCGATCCGGGCTCGGGCTCGGGTCTCGGGTCACGGGTCGTGGGCTGTGGGCTATGGGCTATGGGGACTTTCTGATATTATCTTTTTGGACCCCAAATTGCTTAATATTTACTGTTTGGTCCCTAGAGTTTTTGGAAAGTTGATTTTGGGAGTGACGGTAGGCAGAAACTTTCTGCCTACCGTTTAGACTGTTTTTTAGAGCATTAACCAGCCATTACTTGGTTGTTAACTACTCCATAAACAACCCTCCTTTAATGACCATCATCAACCTCTCTAATGGCCATTAACAACCCTCTCTAATGCCATTAACAACCCTCCTAATGATTATTTACATCCATGTTTATGACAGTTGAGCTATATATTGAGGCCTTTTAGCCCAATTGTGTTGCACACAAAAACAAAAAACGTAGCACAAAATAGTGACGGAAAAACACTGCAAAACAGTGAGCAAACACACACATATACACAAGATATACACAACAGAGACACACTATATACACAGAGACAAAATAGAAGAGAAAGTCAGTCCAATAACGTTGGACGAAAACAGAAACTCTTCCTTCCTTTTCCATATCTTCAGCAAGTCGATTCGTATTTATTTTCTTCGTCAGACTCAACCTATTTGCTTTGTAGTGTTGAGATTAAAGTGTTGTTTTATCTTGGGAAACTATTGTCCGCTACGTAAAAGCATATATACAGGGCAATCTTGTCTTAAGGACAAAGTGCAATCACTCGACTCAACACAACAGTTGTAACCATCCAGATTTAGTTGTTTCTTGATTTCAGGTTATCAAGATTCAAGACTCAACAAGCTTGCGGCAGTTCTGAACATTGTCTATTTGTTTATCCTTTCGAACACTTGTAATATTTATTTACTTCCCGTACTGCTTTACAATAGTAGCCAATAAAATATACCAAACATACATGAGATATACACGTTATGCATGTGTATATCCTATGTATATTTGGTATTGGATGGTCACAATTATTGATGCATTATTGTACACGGTTTGTAACATTATTGTACAAGGTTTTGTATAGTTGTAGTATACCTTAATTAGTCTTGTACTCTTACCATAATTGTATAGTTCATCTCCAAATAGAATAAGGTTTTAGGAGTAGAATAGGACTATATTCTCCTATTATGGAAATATGTAACTTGTATAAATAGTCTTTCAATTAATGAAAATAATCAAGGGGATTATTTCTTTCATGGTATCAAGAGACTAGGTCTTGCTTCCGCCTTTGCTCTCGGTTTTTGTGCCATTTCTCGGCCACAACTGTCTCCATTTTCCGTCCCTCTTCACTGGAATTCGTGATATTATTTACCTCCACTCTTCCCAAATTCCCCATCCTCTCCCTTTGTTCTTTCGTTATGTCTAAGAACAATTTTCATCCTGCCCTCATGGTTTCTAACATCAAGAACAACATCCCTATTGTTCTTAACATGGAAAACGTCCAATATGCGACGTGGGCAGAATTATTTAAAATTCACGCTATCTCCCATCAAGTCATCCATCACATAATTCATCCTGCTGCACCTATTCCCGCGGAGGATCCTCAGTTATGGATTACTCTTGATGCTACCGTTCTCCAGTGGATTTATTCTACTATTTCGGTTGACCTTTTACAGACGATCATTGAGTCGGACACTACGGATATGGCTACCTGGAATAGATTGCGTGACATATTCCAAGATAACCAACATTCACGTGTTGTCACACTGGAGCAGGAATTTTCTCAAGTTCGCATGGAAGAATTTCCAAACGTGTCTGCCTATTGCAAGAAACTCAAGGAGTTGGCAGACCAACTCCGTAATGTTGGCGTACCTATGAAAAATAATCGTTTGGTTCTACAATTGGTTGCCGGCCTTTCTGAGGCCTAAAATAGCGTTGGGACTCTCCTTCGTCAAAGCAATCCATTTCTCGCCTTTTATCAAGCCCATTCCATGCTTACTTTGGAAGGAGCCGGTTTGGCTAAAAAGACTACCGGAGCAAGCCCTGTAGTCATAATGACGTCCTTCAATTCTTCGGGTTTTGTTGATAATTCGAGCCAAAACCGTGCTCATAGTGGCGGCCAAAATAATCGTAAGAATAATGGCAAAAACCGTGAGGGGCAAACGCGGCGGTTCCGGTGAACAACATTCCAGCAGTGGGCCCCGTCCAGTCAATAGTGGGCCTCCGCCTATTGGTCCCAGTCGTGGGGCCCATGGCAGTGGGGTTGGGGAAGTGGGTCGTGGCCCAACAACCCCTATTTTTCAGGTCCTTCCAACGGGCAGTGGGTTGGACAGCCCCAATTCAGGCCCAACAATCAAAGTGCTACTCGCTTCTCGTTTTCAAAGATCGGGCCGGGGCGGCAGGGTGGACTGCTTGGACCTCGGCCCACACAAGCATTCTCGGTAGTGGGCCCCACACCTACTCACACCGACATTGAGGCCGCTATGCACACACTTGAGTTAACGCAACCGGATCCGAATTGGTACATGAACACCAGCGCGACTACATACATGACATCTGATCAAGGTACTCTCTCGTCTTATTCCAATTTGATCAACCCTCGTGGTATAATTATCGGTAATGGTAACTCCATTCCAATTCAGGGTTATGGTCATAAAACGTTGTCTCCCCCCAATCCACGCCTTATCTTGAAAAATACTTTTCACACCCCCAAATTGGTTAAAAATTTCGTGTATGTCCGAAAATTCACCACTGACAATTCTGTTTCTGTTGAATTTGATCCTTTTGGTTTCTCTATAAAGGATTTCAAGACGGGGAGTCCTCTCATGAGATGTGATAGTATGGGAGATCTTTATCCTATCATACCCGGTTTCAGTCCATCGAGTCAAGCCTTGCCGTCAGCATTTGCAGCCCTTGCTCCTTCCTTGTGGCATGCTCGTCTTGGTCATCCGGGATCTTCTATTTTGTCGTCATTACATAAATATAATTTTATTTCATGTAAGGGTACGAATAGTACTCCAAATTGTCAGTCGTGTTCTTTAGGAAAAAATGTTAGGTTGCCGTTTGTAGACTCAAATTCTCATACTATAATGCCATTTGATATTATTCATAGCGACTTATGAACGTCTCCTGTAGTTAGTTCTTTAGGTCATCGGTATTATGTTCTCTTTTTGGATGATTATTCTAAGTTTTTATGAAACCCAATTTCCATTCGCTAAAGTTAATACTCCCGAGCCTAGTTCGTATAATTTTTTGGATGATGCTATATCCCCGTATATTACTCACCATTTTTTGAACATATCCCGCACCTAAAATTCTCCAGCCGGCCCACTGCCCGCTGGCCCCACTAGTCTGTCGCACAATACCGTCACTGGGTCAATTCCAGCGATTGGGACAATCCAGCCCAATTCTGGAACTGGTCCAGTTCCAGCTCCAGTTTACCGTCTTGGGCCAGCAGGCCCACTGCCTGCTGGCCCATCCGTCCCGAGTCCAGAAAATTCCCAAAATCCGCCCACTTCTTCCTCAAGTCATAGACTGGTCACTCGTAGTCAGCGAGGTGTTTTTAAATCAAAGAGACATTATAATTTAAATTCTAATGTTCTTAAATCACCCTTACCCCGTACTTCTGTGACTACGTTAAATGACCCAAATTGGAAAATTGCTATGACCGATTAATATAATGCTCTTATTGATAATAAGACGTGAGAGTTGGTGCCCCGTCTATTCGGTATTAATATTATTAGGTCTATGTGGATTTTTGCTCATAAGGAAAATTCAGATGGTTCATTTGCATGAAATAAGGCGCGGCTTGTGGGTGATGGTAAGACTCAGCAGGTTGGGGTGGATTGTGGTGAGACATTTAGTCCGGTGGTAAAGCCGGCTACCATTCTCACTGTGCTCAGCTTGGCTCTTTCGAAAGCATGGCCTATTCATCAGTTAGATGTAAATAATGTTTTTTTATATGGTGATCTTAAGGAAACAGTCTATATGCATCAGCCTTTGGGATTTCGAGATCCCAAGCATCCTTATCATGTATGTTTGTTGAAAAAGTCCTTATATGGGCTTAAGCAGTCTCTACGGGCCTGGTATACACGGTTTGCCGACTATGTTTCGACTATTGGGTTCACCCACAACAGATCGGATAATTCATTGTTCATCTATCGTCGTGGTTCATTCTTGGCCTATATTCTGTTGTATGTATATGATTTTATTCTGACTGCTTCTCCCGATACCTTACGCCAGTTTATCATGACTATGCTTAGCTCTGAGTTTTCTATGAAAGACTTAGGGCCCTTGAGCTAATTTTTGGGGGATTGCTGTCACTTGTCATTCCGATGGGTTATTTTTGTCTCAACGAAAGTATGCAGCTGAGATCATCGAGGGGGCTGGGATATCATCTTGTAAGTCCACTTCCACTCCAGTTGATACTAAGCCCAAGCTTAGTGCCGCGGCCGGCGTACCCTACGAGTATCCGACCCGCTATCGCAGTCTAGCTGGGGCCCTTCAGTATCTTACCTTTACGAGACCGAATATTACATTTGTTGTCTAGCAGATTTGTTTGTTCATGCATGATCCCAAAATTAAGCACATGAATGCGCTCAAATGCATCATTCGGTATATTCAAGGTACACTTGACAATGGTTTGCATTTATATCCATCCTCGATGTCTACACTTGTCTCGTATACGGATGCTGATTGGGGTGGCTGTCCCGACACCAGACGGTTTACGTCGGGCTATTGTATGTTTCTGGGCAACAACTTGGTCTCCCGGTCGGCAAAGCATTAGTCGACTCTATCCCGCTCAAGTGCCGAGGTTGAATATCGAGGGGTAGCTAATGTTGTCTCGGAATCATGTTGGTTATGTAATTTGCTTTTGGAGCTTCATTGTCCCATTCAGAAGGCAACCTTAGTGTATTGCGATAATATTAGTGCCATCTACCTTTCTGGTAATCCAGTTCAGCACCAACACACTAAGCATATCGGGATGGACATTCACTTTGTCCGCGAAAAAGTTGCTCGGGGTCAGGTACGCGTTTGTCATGTCCTGTCAAGATATCAAATTGCAGACATCTTTACAAAGGGTCTTCCCTCGGTCCTTTTTGAGATTTTAGGGACAGTCTCAGCATTCGAAGACCGCCCGCTATGACTGCGGGGGTGTGTTAAATATACCAAATATACATGAGATATACACGTTATGCACGTGTATATCCTATGTATATTTGGTATTGGATGGTCACGGTTATTGATGCATTATTGTACACAGTTTGTAACATTATTGTACAAGGTTTTGTATAGTTGTAGTATACCTTAATTAGTCTTGTACTCTTACCATAATTGTATAGTTCATCTCAAATAGAATAAGGTTTTAGAAGTAGAATATGAATAAGATTCTCCTATTATGGAAATATGTAACTTGTATAAATAGTCTTTCAATTAGTGAAAATAATCAAGGAAATTATTTCTTTTCATGAAAGATGTATTTCCTAGTGGAAGACGTCTTACATTTTGCGCATCCTGTGATCAACATCTGTTTCTCCTTAGTCGTGAGTGCTCGTTCTATTTTGACTTTAAGTGATAGGAATTCCCGAGGTACATATGAGCGACACTTCGGTTCTTAACAAATGAGTCCCCGTTCCCCTTAATCATGAGCCAAACATAATTTCTTAATGTTACTCCCTTCCGTTGCGCATTATGTAGAGGTACCTATACAGGCTTTTAGTCAACTAAAACTGTCTTTGAGATGTTTTTTCGAGGTTATTTCATTTCATTCATCTGGCAGAGAACATTACTTGAAGTCTGTGTCAAATAATCACATTCTGAAGCAGATGTTATTTTACAGATGCACTCTGATTTTATTGACTACGGACCTCTGCTTTGAATGAACTCGCCTACTTCCTCAGTAGTCCAAAAATTAGTTTCATGTTCTTTTTTCAAAAAAAAAATCCTGTTTTGAAATGAAGAGGTTTGTTTCTTTATACTAGTAGCTTAAGTGCTGCTTTCAAATGTTCAAGTTTTGGTTTCTAAAAGAGACTGGATATTTTGTATCTGCTTTCACTTTGAAATTTATGATCCTTGGGCTTAATGAAATTATCAACCATGAAAGGAGAGAGTATTGTTGTATATTGACATGCTTTGATCATGGGAAATAACATGTTGTAGTGAAAAGGTTAGCTGATACTCTATTGGTGTTCCGTTATTTGCAGTGGATCATCTTGTGAATACAGTAAGCTTGGGACATACTTTCTACCTGGAAGAAGCCACAGAAACAAATTTGTTTCCTATTTTGATGGTATTTGGAGTATTAATTTTTATCATTTAAAGTTGCTAATTGTTAGAATTCTGTTTCATTTGTACGCAAGAGCATTCAAATACTGCTATTTCATCATTCTTTCACTGTCATTATCTCTTTTCATATTCCCTAAATTCTAAGTTGAACTATGATTTTCTAGTATGAAGTTATCCGTTTTTTAGGATATTAATTTCTGGGGTAACGTGTATCCAACCTGTAGGAATTTGTTGAGTTCGTAAGCATAACGGAAGTTTAAAATTTTATTTACCCAACAATGATCTTGGCATGACTTATACGATAATCATATTAAAGTATTCAAAACACGATAAGGAAAACTTACAGGCTTTCGTATGCTAGATTCACTACTATGGTATCCACGCGAGTTGTTCCTCCGATTGCAATTTCCAACTCCAGTGTATTTATCTAACGAAGAACGCTAGTAATTCTTTTGTTAGAAGAGAGAAAGTAATTCAAGGCTTTAAGTCTTGAATCCTCTATTTTGTCTGACCGACTAACTTCATAATTATGGGGTTTGTGTTGTTTATATAGGAGTTCAGGATAATACTTAAGCAGATTTAAAACAGGAAAATCTGGCCCATTTTAATGTTCAGTGGACCAGCCCAGCTCGTCCACTTCACACGTCCAAGTGGATGGCCAAGGTGCCGATTTTGGGCCAGTAATTTCTGGCCAAATTGCTTCCTTGTATTTGTCGAAGTACACATATAATATATCCAACACGTTTAATTAAATCTGAAATCCAATTCGACTTAATTAAATAATTTCTATCAAATAAAAATATTCCATAATTATTATAAATTAAATATCTCGATTCTAAATCAAATATTTAATATTTTCTCAATACACTCTTAGATCGAAGAAACAATCGCATATAGTGTGACCCTATAAGCCTTCACATATCAACATTAATCTAATTAAGGTCCATACGAAACTTCTAGATTGCGTCGTATGACGAACTCAATATGTGAAGTACGTTTACATGAATCCAGCAAACTTAACCTTTATGCGAAACTATAAATTCATTTCATTCGCAACACATTCGATTAAGCTTATGATTTGCCAAGTGTCTATCCAAATGGCTTAATCACTTTATCTCACATTTATTAGTTGATAATTAGACCATATTCTAAATATGTCTCTTGCACTGGCCAGTGACTTTAGTCAACCTAATAACATTGAGAACTTGAGTGCTCTCTCGAATTTCCAATCGAGGAATGAATCCTATTCTTGGCTCAACTACCACCTTGATTTACATCTTGATGCACCTAACACAAGCCGTATCTTATCCAGAAGGAGTTTAAGCTTAGAACTTGGTCAAAGTACATCATTCTGTAAACAAGGTGCATATTGACTTCAAGTCAAAGGACCTTTATATTCCACACGCCGATAACACTATAGACATGTATAACAAATAGTTTATCGGCAGGGCATACCAATACTTCTCCAAAATATCCATGTGTTCATCACGAGTAACTGTTGAGAATATAATCAAATATTAAAAGTGTGTTCTATCTAACAGCTTAAGCTTTTAGATAAGATGGTCACACACTTCAATATGGTATCAGAGCAGGCCAAAGGTCCTGGGATCGAACCTCACCGTCACCCATTCTCAAAAAAGAATTGTCACGTGCTTGAACCATGAAAAAAATCAGGCCAGCACGTGAGGGGGCGTGTTGAGAATATAATCAAATATTAAAAGTGTGTTCTATCTAACAGCTTAAGCTTTTAGATAAGATGGTCACACACTTCAATAGTAACCATTACTCGTAGTTGTGAGACATAATACATTCTCCAAGAATGTGATGCAAACCACATGTCGACTTATAACATATCATCGATATCTCATTCTCGATGATCATTAGTCGATGCTATTTTGAGAGTTACGTTCTATCATTAATATCTCACTCTATTAATGACAACGTAAGCTCAAGGGATGCACATATATGAATAATTGCAAACAATCAAACAATAATTTAATAATTGCAAATGTCATAAATATTAATCTTATTAATAATACGAATGTATTCAAGTACCTTATGTTCCTAGTATAGATGGTCTCTAGGACATATATACTTCATAACCTACGTATGTCTACCTTACGTGCGGCAAACTAGAGGCCGAGTCGTCGTGAATGCATCAGTAGAGAACTGGTTACCGTTACCAAGAATGAGCTTATATTCTGTAAGTATTGAACACCATATAGACCTTTAAACTGCATTTGCTCTGCTTTCTGAATCAACATTCTTGAGACTCCTCCATTTGTCAGTGTTCACTGTTCACCTTAACAATGAACGAATTTTGTTGGTATGCTTCTCTTCAGTTGCTTTCTTTTTCCTTTTTGGTTTGAATAGGCAGCAAAAGCCGCAGTTATAAACTTTTACGAGACCCTGAGGTTAGAGGTGAAGGATGATGTCGGGATCACAATAGCGACGCACGGATGGGTAGGGACTGACATAACAAGGGGAAAATTCATGATGGAAGAAGGTGCTGATATGCTATGGAAGGAAGAAAGGGAAGTAAGGCTTTCTTCTCTTTGTGGAAATGAAATTCTCTGCCTGTTCCAGCACACTGCTACGTTTTTGGAAACTTCCATGCTTTCCTTTTAAAAGCAGCAAACAAGAACACACCTTTTTGAGGCATAAAACAGCCATGCTTTGCTTTCTAAGCAGCATGAAACACACGTCGTAGCTGTTCCAATGTGTAAAATTTACATGCATTTCTTTTCCAAGCAGGACGAAAACACGTCATAGATGTTTTCAGGCATAAACTACACACGTTGTCCATTTCAAAGCAGCTGTTACCCTTCACCTCACCCTTCCACTATTGGAGGAGGTTGACGACTTAGGATATTATGGATTATGGAGAAATTATAAATATGATCTCTCACTAATTTTAATTTCTGTAACTAGTAGTTGATACAAGGTTGTTGAATGAGCTACATAGAGGTGTCCATTTTATAGTTTTGGGGTTAGTTCTTTGCAGAGTTAAGATTGTTTAAGATCTGAATTTGTTATATATTTTCCTCGTCATTTATGAGGATCTCTACTTTAGTTTATTATAATATATTAGTACTCTTTTTAGTAACTTCTGGTATCATGTTATGTCCATCACATTGTTGGATATGTAAAGCATTACAGAAAGTAAATAAATATTACTATTAGCATTTGCTTTTGTCCCACATTGAAAAAACATATTTGTATCCCATGTAATAGACCCTATATAAAGGGTTTTACTTGCTTTTCTTTTACTTGCACTTTTAGCTCTCAAGAATAATATTATTTTATTATCTTGTTATTGCTTTGTAAGAATTCATGTTATGAATAAAAGACTTTCATGAATTCTATCATGGTATCAAAGCCAAGAGCACAAGTTAATATTTTTAGCTCGATCGCGGATTCAATTTCGCGGTGAGTTAGTTGGGGGTTCGTATGCAGCACGCCCCTGGTATCAGTTAAAAAAGTTTTTGGCTTGTTTTGGAAGCTCGTGCTCGTTTTGGTTTGCTCGTGCTCGTTTCGATCTTGGCTTCCTCATCCGGGTTTCGTCTTTTTGGCTTCCGCATCGATTGGTGAGATCCGCCCTTTTTTTTATTTTGTTGCTTGGGATTCTTGCTTGTTATTTGGGATTCTTGCTTGTTATTTGGGATTTTCTGTTTAAAATTCATAATGGTGGAGGTGATGATTCTTTGCAAACTATTGGTGTTAGGTTAGATGGAAAAAATTATTCCTATTGGAGCTATGTCATGATAAATTTTACGAAGGGAAAAGGGCTTTGGGATTATATGTCCGGAAAAACCAAATGTCCTAAAATTGGAGATGAAAATTTTGATGAATTATTTAGGACTTGGGAGACCAATAATTCAAAGATTATTACTTGGATTAATAACTCTGTTGAACAAAGAATTGGTGTTCAATTGGCTAAGTTCAAAAGCTGCTAAAGAGATTTGGGATTATTTGTCAAGATTGTTTGTGCAGAATAATTTCTTGTTAAATATCGATTACAATATGAAATTCGTGCACTAGTACAAAATGACTTGGGCATTCAAGATTATTTCGTGCAATGACCACTTTGTGGGATCAGTTAGCTATGACCGAATCTACTGAATTGCAAGCATGCGATGCTTATATAAAATGCAGAGATGAAGATCGTCTTGTTCAACTATTGATGGGTCTTCGGTCAGAATTTGAGAATTGTCGTTCAGGCTTATTGCACCGCAAACCCTTACCATCCGTTGAAGATGTGGTAAATGAACTTATGGTGAAGAAACATGTTTGAAGACTCTAAAAGGGGTACATAAGGCTTCTACTTTTGTACTGACAGCTCCTTCGTCTACACCGGTCCTTGCAGCTCCTACATACCAGTATAAAACATCTATCGTAGGTAATTGTAATTATTGTAAGAAACCGGGACACTGGAAGAATCAATGTCCTAAGCTACGGAAGACGTCAGGTTCTAAGCCTCCACATTCGGGACAAGGACAGAAGCCTTCTCAACAGAAGCCATATTCTGGGGGTCAATTCCAGAACTTGTATCCACCGACTCGGCCGCCTTTGTGCCCTCTCTTGATCACCCAACTTCGGGAGCCTCGTGAGTCACGATCGATTCTCGTAGCCGACCAATTTCGAAGTTCCTCGCCTTCCAACGGTTTCAACGAATTCTCGGTCTTATGCTCTTTCTGTTCCTTCCGCTCATCACCATCTATTGGTTCGTGTATCATTTCGCCTTCTTGGATCTTGGATTCGGAGTGGAAATCATATGTCTCCCGATTCTTCCGTCTTTGTATCTATGTCTTCGACTCCCCTTCCACTTTGTTGGATCGCCGATGGCACACCTATGCCATTGACAGCATTGGCACCATTCATACATCCACTATATCATTACTCGATGTTTATTGCATTCCAAAATTACATATAAATCTTGCTTTCTTTGGTCAAATATGTGACTCGGATGTTTTATTGGACTCTTCCCTAATTCTTGTTATGTGCGGGATCTAAAATCCAAGAGAGTGATTGGGACGGGCGTAGAAAGGGGAGAGGTCTATATGTTTTGGATGAGTGCATCTTCCTACTCATGCAAAGCAACTATGCTTGTTAAACTGTCTTCTTTTCATTTAACACATTCCTCTTCGAAGTTTTATTTGTGGCACTCTAGACTTGGTCATGTATCGGTTCTCGCCCTGCATTTTATGTGTAATCTTGGTGTTCTTGGTGATTTACAATCCGATGATATTTCGATTGTAGTGGATGTAAACTTGGAAATTTTTTGCTTTGCCTTTTAATCTTAGTACTTCTACTTCTTCGCACCATTTGATCTAGTTCATTCGGATGTTTGGGGGCCAAGACACCTATCCCTACTAACGGTGGCTCCGGATATTATGTTTCCTTTATTGATGATTATACTCGTCATTGTTGGGTTTATTTGTTGAAAAGACGCTCGATTTTGTTCATACTTATGTTGAGTTTCAAGCCTATGTGAAAACTCAACATTCTCGCCATTATTAAATGTTTTCGGGGTGATTTAGGAGGTGAATATACTAGTGGGGATCTTTCGGTATTTTCAAAGTGATGGTACAATACATCGGTCTTCTTGTATCGATACACCACAACAAAATGGGGTAGCCGAGAGAAAACATAGGCATATTTTTGAGACAGACTAGATCCATGCTTTTGTCCGCTAGTGTACCTAGTGAATTTTGGGGAGAATTTGTCCTTACATCCGTTTATCTTATTAATAGGATCCCTACCTCTCATAATTCTGGTATTTCTCCGTATGCTAGACTATTTGGTCACACCCCACTATATTCCCATTTGAGAGTTTTTGGTTCTACATGTTTTGTTCTACGTCCACATGCAGAGCGTACTAAGTTATCTTCTCGTGTCGCCATTTGTGTTTTTCTTGGATATGGGGTTGGGCAGAAAGGTTATCGTTGTCATGATCCAGTTTCTGGAAAATTGTATGTGTCTCGTAATGTTTCCTTTATTGAGCATGTTCCTTTCTTTTCCATCCCACCTACCTCACATGGTATGACAAAATCTGACCTTATTGATATTGATCCCTTTGATGTTGATTGTCCATCTGATTCTACATCTATATCATCTGTTCCTTCTCAGTCTTCTGGCAGGTCCCATGATATTGATACTCAGCCCCCTCCTACGCCTATTTCAGAACCTCTTGTGGTTGCAGATTTAGATCCACCTCGCTATCCTAAACGCACTCTGTGATCTACTCAGGTATCCGATTTTGATTATTCTTGCTATGCTCCATCATTCGCTTCCTTTCTAGTTTCTATTAATTCTCTCTGTGAGCCTACATCCTACTCTGAGGCAGCTCGTGATCCTCTTTGGCAAGAGGCTATGAATGAGGAACTGGTTGCTTTGAACAAAACTGGTACTTGGGATTTGGTTTCTCTACCGATTGGTAAGAAAACTACTGGTTCTCGATGGGTGTACAAGATTAAGACAAAGTCTGATGGTTCTATTGAGCGATATAAAGCTCGTTTGGTTGCAAAGGGTTTTGCTCAAGAATATGGTATAGATTATGAAGAGACTTTTGCACCCGTTGCAAAGATGACATCTGTCGGGTTCTTATTGCGGTGGCCTCTGTTCGTCATTGGCATATTTCACAAATGGATGTTAAAAATGCTTTTTTAAATAGGGATCTTCAAGAAGAAATCTACATGGTCCCTCCACCTGGTGTTTCACATAGTCCGGGACAAGTGTGCAGTGCTTAAGAAAGCTCGTATGGTCTCAAACAAGCTCCAAGAGCTTGGTTCGACAAGTTCTCCACCGTAGTATCATCTCTTGGGTTTATTTCCAGCTTTCATGATTCGGCGTTATTTGTTAAATCATCCCCTGCTGGTTGTATTTTGCTTTTGTTGTATGTTGATGACATGATCATTACAGGTGATGATATTGATGGTATTGCAAACCTAAAATCTACTTTATCTCGCCGTTTTGAGATGAAAGATTTAGGTCATCTACGTTACTTTTTAGGCATTGAGGTAGCTTATTCGAGAAGGGATATCTTCTCTCTCGCCCTAAGTACACCTGCAGATATTCTTGAGCGGGCCTGTCTCACAGATACTCGTATAGTTGACTCTCCTTTTGAGGTTAATGTTCGATATACACCTACTGACGGGGATCCTCTTCCTGATCACACTTTATATCATTCAGTTGTAGGGAGTCTGGTGTACCTCACCATTACTCGCCCTGACATTGCATATGCTGTTCACATTGTCAGTCAGTTTGTTTGCTCTCCTACATCTGTACATTGGGCTGCAGTTATGCGTATTCTTCGCTATCTTCGAGGAACGATTTATCAGAGTCTCTTGTTTCCATCGACCTCATCCTTGGAGCTTCATGCATTTTCTGATGCAGATTGGGATGGTGACCTAACTGATCGAAAATCAACTACTGGTTATTGTGTATTTTTAGGAGATTCACTCATCTCATGGAAAAGTAAGAAACAAGATGTGGTTTCTCGCTCTTCAACTGAGGCAGAGTATCGTGCTATGGCTTCTACTACGTGTGAGATTGTATGGTTACGTCGGTTATTGGTTGATATGGGTGTCTGTCTTTCTTCACCAACACCGATGTATTGTGATAATAAGAGTTCTATTCAGATTGCGCACAACACAGTCTTTCATGAACGTACCAAGCATATTGAGATTGATTGTCATATTATTCGATATCATCTTCAGCAGCGCACTTTATCCTTGCCATTTGTCTCATCTTCGATGCAACTTGCAGATTTCTTCACAAAGGCGCATACCTTAAAGCGTCACCGGTTCTTTCTTGGCAAACTCTCGATGCTTCTGTCTACACCATCGCGAGTTTGAGAGGAGATATTAGCATTTGCTTTTGTCCCACATTGGAAAAACATATTTGTATCCCATGTAATAGACCCTATATAAAGGGCTTTACTTGCTTTTCTTTTACTTGCACTTTTAGCTCTCAACAATAATATTATTTTATTATCTTGTTATTGCTTTGTAAGAATTCATGTTATGAATAAAAGACTTTCATGAATTCTATCAATTACAAGTGTTCGAAAGGATAAACAAACAAGCCAATGTTCAGAACTTCCGCAAGCTTGTTGAGTCTTGAATCTTGATAACCTGAAATCAAGAAACACTAAATCTGGATTGTTACAACTGTGGACTGAGTCGAGAGACGACTCTCTGTCTTTAAGACAAGATTGCCCCGTATATACGCTTTTACGTTAACGGGCAATAGTCTCCCAAGATAAAACAACAACTAATCAACACTACAAAGAAAATAGGTTGATTTTGACGAAGAAAACAAACACGAAACGATGTAGTCCATAATCCAGTGTGCCCTTAACATATCAAATGATACGTTTGAGGGCAGTAAAATGAGGTTCCCTGGGGGCATGCATAAACAAGCATACCTGCTGGACAACATAGGCAATGTCAGGCCTGTTGGTGAAGGTGAGATACTGAAGTGCACCTGCAAGACTTCGATACATAGTAGGATCAGTCACTGGAGTACTGACCATTGCACTAAGTTTTGATTTAGAATCAACTGGAGTGGCCATGATTTTGCAATTGTCCATCTTAGTCCTATGCACAATCTCCTCTGCATACTTACGTTGGCAAAGAAACATACAATCAGCGGATCTAGTGACTAAGATCCCCAAAAAATAGCTCAACTTTCCCAAATCAGTTATGGGAAATTCAGACTTGAGCCGTGCAATAATCTCATCTTTAAACACATCAGTAGAGGCAGTAAGAACAATGTCATCCACATATAACTTTAAAATAAGTAGTATCATGGCCTCGATGTAAAGTAAAGAGAGAGGTATCACATCTGTTGCATGTAAACCCGAGACGTATAATGAACTGTGCAAAACGATCATACCATGCTCTGGGGGCCTGTTTTAGTCCATAGAGTGACTTACGGAGACGTTACACATAATGTGGGGCGGCTGGTGCATGTAGATAGTTTCTCATAAATCCTCATGAAGAAATGCATTCTTCACATCTAGCTGATGAATCGACCAATGCTTTCCCATAGCAATGCTTAGAACTGTGCGGATGGTGGCCGGTTTAACAACCAGACTGAATGTCTCGCCGCAATCAATGCCCTTCTGCTGGTTAGTACCATTTGCCACTAGTCTTGCCTTACATCTTTATAAGTCACCACTATCCCTGAACTTGTGATGAAAAAGCCACATGCAACGGATCACATTCACCCCCTCTGGTCGAGGAACCAAGTCCCAAGTATGCTGTTTCGTTAAAGCATTAAACTCCTCACACATGGTTGCATTCCAATTCGGGTCTAGTTTGGCTAATTTAGGGCTTTTTGGTATATGTGAAATTGTTTGGGTGGACAGGTTAAATTGGACTTTAGGTTCGAAAATCCCGTGTTGGGCACGGGTTTCCATCCGGTGTGTGGGCGTTGGCTGGGTAAGGGTATTGGTCGACCGGTTGGGTGGACTAGGTGACAACAGATTCGGGTGTGGTGCATTTTGTGTTGTCGGGATTGGGTTTCTGTCGAGGGTGGCTGTCGGGTGGTGCGGAACAGTGATGGTGTTTGGGGTTGGAGTCAAGTGGGTTTAGTCATTGGTTGCCGGTGAACTGTGGTAGGGAGTTGTGGGGATTCTCGGTATGCCAGAAAGGGAGGAGGTTTGTAGGGTAGGGTACGATGTCGGTGGTGTATTAGGTTTGGTATCTAGGTTTTCTGGGTGGTGGTTGATGGTTGGACTGTGGTCGGCATGGTGGTGAGACTGTTGGGATGGCACAATGGATGGGACGGTGATCGGTGAGTTAGTGGAACCTGGAGGCAGAGTTGTGCTAGAGGTGGAAAGAAGCGGCGACGGGGGGATGCCGGTGGCAGGGATGCCAACGGCAGGTGATGTATGGTGGCAGATGGAGGCGGTGTAGTGGTGTCAGTCGGGCATAGTTCCCGAAGGTGGACAGGAGAGAGAGTTGATTCATCTAAAAATTCGTAATTCGATTTTTGAAATTTATAGATGTTGGAAAAGGGGAATTGCATCTCGTCAAGTGACATGACGCGAGACGTGAATTTGACGAGTGGATAAGTCATAGCACAAATAGCCCCTATGGTTCGACGGGAAACCTAAGAAGACACACGGAGTGGTGCGGGGAGCTAATTTGTGAGAGGTTGTGGAAGAGAGATTGGGGAAACATAGGCAACCAAATATCTGTAGGTGATCATAGGAGGGAACCCTACGGTGTAAGATTTCGGTTGGAGTCATGTTATGAAGGGTACTAGTGGGTAAAATATTAAGGACGTATTCTACCATTTTGATCGCATAAACCCAAAAGGATGGAGGGAGGGAGGCATGAAACAAAAAAGTGCGGACCATGTTATTTATTGTACGGATGAGACGCTCGACTTTTCCATTTTCAGGGGACGTATGGGGACACGAAAATCGGAAGACCATGCCATTATTGTTGCATAATTTTTGAAACGCAGAGTTGTTAAATTCACGGCCATTGTCACATTGGAAAGATTTAATGGTGCCTTCGAATTGCATTTTGATAAATGTGCAAAATTCAAGAAATTTGGCAAAAACTTCGGACTTAAATTTTAATGGGTAGATCCAAAGAAAGTGAGAGTAGTCATCTAATAACACGAGATAATATTTATGACCTAGGGAGTTAGTAACGGGGAAAGTCCTCAAATCAGCATGAATGATATCAAATGGAGCAAACGTAATACTAACTGAGGAATTAAATGGAAGCCGAACATGTTTACCTAATTGACATGAAATGCAGGTCTGGGCAAGTTTCCCATTACATTGAATAAAATTATTACTTCTAAGAAAATGAAAAACAGGAGCTCCTGGGTGTCCGAGCCTATTGTGCCAAATTGACGGAGACAGAAGCGGCTAGGGTAGTGTGTGGGCGGGAACCGACAGCGGACGATGATGTGAATGGATAGAGGTCCCTTGTGCTATTGCATCTCGTAAGAGGGGTCCCCGTACGTAGATCATTCACAGTAAAACCAAAGGGATCAAAATCAACCGACACAAAATTATTATGAGTAAATTTCCTAATGGATATTAAATTTTTGATGACGTGGGGGGCATGTAGGACGTTATTTAGGGAGAAGGGTGGGTGAGGTTTCGGAGTGTGAGTGTGACCATAGCCCTGAATTGGAATGCGATGACCATTGCCAACTGTAATAAATTGTGGAGACTTTAAATGAAACAATTGGGAAAGATTACCTGCAGACCGGGTGAGGTGAGAGGAGGCTCCGGAGTTCATATACCAATTTTTTTCGGGCTGCTGCAAACTCATACTGCTGAATGCCTTACCCAAGTCGGTGGGGAATTGATTTAAGGGCTGCTGTGGGAATTGGGCCTGCACGACGTGGGCCTGATATTGTTGGAACACTGGTGGGCGCGGAGCTGGAGCCTGGCCCAGTAACCCTTGTTGCTGAAAAGGGTACTGGGCTGGATGAAAGTCAGAAATCGTGGCCCAGTTTTGATTTGGGTAGCCAAAGACTGGGCCGGTCCATAAAGCGTTATTGCTGATCTGTTGTGGCTGTTGTCCTCAGCCTTTTCCCCGGCCTTTGTCGCCTCGCCCATTGCCGCAGCCCTTGCCACCCCTGCCGCCGCGGTTGGATATTTTTCGGCGGAGGTTGTTTGCCGGCGATGGCCTAAGGTTGTGCGGGCATTTCAATTACTAAAGCCTTCTGGTTATGCTCGTCCTGCTTTGCACGTCGAGTCTCCTCCAATAACAATTGCGAGCATGCTTTGTTGAAGCTTGGTAGAGGGTGAGCCTGTTGTATCATCGTGGCTAGGGTGTCATATTCACCCTTAGGGAGGCCTGCAACTAATTGTAACACCATCTTTGTTTCGGACACGGGCGTACCAACATTGGACAGTTGGTCTGCCACCAGTTTCAACTGCTTGCAATATTCTGACATAGTAGAGAAGTTTTCAAAACGGGTGTTGTTGAACTGTTCTTCCAAGTACACCGCGCGAGTGTTCTTGTTGTCTTGAAAGATTTCTTCTAAATGTGTACATAGATCATGGGCAGAGGCACCCATTTTCATGATTGTGTATAGTAAATCCTTGGATATAGTGTCATATATCCACTGTTTGACTACGACATCAAGGCGACGCCAAGTGGTGTCATCCATATTGGGAGGACGAGGGAAAAAGTCATCTATATGATCAAGCACATGATATACACATGCATGGATACGAAATAGTTCCACCCATGACCAATATTGGCCATCTTCCTGATCAAGAATTATAGGGATAAAATTCTTGATGTTGGTAACGGTGAGAGCCGGATGGAAAGATGGTGAGGAGAGGGTAGTGGGTGGGTGGATGACGACTACGTTAGAAGCGGAAGCATTGGAAGAGGTGGCAGTAGCCAAATTTTCCATTAGAATGGTGAAAATTTAGGAAGAAAGAAAAGAAGAAAAACAATGTTGCCGTCGACCAAGATGGGGGCAGTGGCAAGGTAGGAATTTTTCTAGATTAGGGTTTTGGCTCTTGATACCATATAAGATGATATTAATCTTCCTTAGGAAGTCTTTCTCATTAATATCAATATATATATTGTACAATATAAAATCCTAATACAAGAGGGAAGAGAAATCCTAATCACAATATAAGAGGAATACTAATCTAATAATGGGTAGGGATTGTAGTGTTATACTTGTACACGTTTACACTAAGGAAGAGGGAACGGAATCATTACTACACAGAGAACATACTTGAATTGACACCAAAGGAAAAGAGAGCAAGAATAGCATTGAGGGAGAAGAGAGAAAGCGTATTCAAATTCCAATGTCCAATGAAAGCTCTATAGAAGTTTCCGCCTCTTCAAATTTTCTTGGAAGGCACTTAAAACAGTCATTGTAGCAACCTAACAAACTAGTCATGTCATTTACGTATGAGTTAGCAGATTCCAACGTGCCCCCTCAAGGCATTATTTACAAATAAATTAACAAGTTGAACTTCTTTTCCCTACTTCCACTAGGAAGTCATTTTCAAGGAACTTGTTTTCCTGGAGAAAAGGTTTTTAAAAAATTTGACCAACCGAACATGGAAAAATTGGTTGTTTTCCTCCCTATCGAACATACCCGAGATGTTAAAAGGTACTCCACTACAGCTTGTCTTGCAGACACACCTATGCACATGTAATACGCGAACCCGTTGCTTTGCAGAATTTTAATTGACTGACTGAAATTAGTTGGAAGAGGGCTCTACGGTCGACAAAAACAAGTCCTTAATGTAAACATAAGTTCCAGTTTTGGTCCCTCAAATCCAACCTTGTGAAGAGAAGATAAAGATCTTCCACGAGAAATATAGCAGCCCTGCCAATTAGCATTCTCTTAGAGTTCCACATTGATTGAAGGTATGGTGTTGTAGTCTCTTTATATGGTTTTGGAAAATTTTCATGTCACGGGCCTGACTTTTGATGTTAAATTAAGTCCAAGATCAATTTTTGTTGGCATGATATTTGAGCTAGATCATTCCGTCGATGTAAGTTCCCATGTTATATTATTCACGCACCAGGTGTCCATAGTAGCGTGCATGGGGTGTCAGAGACTCAGATTGGTTAAAGGTATGGGTTGTATTCTGGTCTAGGATAAATCTCATCTTATTAGCCGGGTTTTGAGATTGAGTTAGACCCAAAGTACATTTTTTCTTGACTCATTGGATTAGAGTTTTGAGTTTTTAAATCACTAATGAGTTACTACCTTGGAATAGTAGAGAGGGTAAGAAGAACGTGGATACTAGACACATAAAAATTGTCAAATAAGACTAGACTAACCCAAATATTAGTGTTTTTTTTACAGTTTGTTTTGGAATAGTTATTTTTCCCAAGAAAGCTATCTTCATTGGAATTTAGGAAATCATCACTTCCCCTATAGTATCACTTACAGAAACCAACATCAACAGCTGCTCGATCTATTAAAAGAGGAGCATTTAGGAAATAGAGCTTGTCTAATTACAATATTTCTTAGATTCGACTGAAAATAGCAACCCAATGTGATCAATCAAAAGGGAATTATAACCCAAAATCTAAATTCTAACTGTTTCCATCTACCTTTCAAGAACTGAATTAAGAGACTAAATCACGGCAGAGAGAGAGAGAGAGAGAGAGAGAGAGAAAGAGTATGAGAAACGAAGAGTTACAAAGCAAGCAAGTAAAGCACATAAACCTGAGTGAGCTTAGCATTAAGAAGTCCTTCACTATAAGCACCTTCAGCAGGGGAACGATTTTCAATGGCAAAAACTGCATCTTTATACCAAAGCAAGAGTAGTAGTTTCCCCTTCTTGTATGATTACACGTCTCTCTCCTTTTGGAAGTGCTGACAGCGGAACCACAGTCACCCAATTGAACTTCCCATCCCCTCCGCTCGACGCCTCAGTAGCTTTGCATGTCAGCTTAACATTGCTACCTCTAGTATAACTATAACTATAACTGTTGGCTGTGAATGAAATGGAGTTGGTAGTCGCTGGGAGGAGAGAAGGCGGTTTACGGTGGAGAATGCCTGTGGGGATATGGTGGCCATTGTTTATTTGCTTATGGGGGGGGGGGGGGGAATAGAGAGAGATGAAGCAACGGAGTAATGTTACTGTGTGAGTGAATTCCTATGGCCACAAATACAAACAAGTTATGGTTCACGCTTATTTCTGTTTTCTCTTACACTCTGTTTGGATGTGTTTCATAACCGATTGTATTACATATAATATTTGGATATACTTTATTGTTTGTTGTGATTTAATAATATATTTATTATTTGCTTTAATTTTATAATAACATGTAAGTTTACTAAAATAACATCAACTTTTGATTACAAACTAGTTTATATATTTTGATAAAACTAAGGTAAAGAATAAATTAGAAATTTTTAAAAATAAGTAGGGGTGGATTTCAATGAATTTAAAACATCATAAAATATAATTTTAAGAACAATAAAAACAAATATGGCATCAAGGAAAACAATAAAATAAGTAATGAACTATGAGAAATTTTATAACTTATCTCACCCTCTAGAATAACTTATGATACATTTTATCTCATATAGATGATATTGGATGCGATACCAAATGAATTATCCCACCAACCATATATAAGATAATTTCAATCCTTATGAGACTAATAATTTCATCACATCCTATCTCTCCCGCCAAACAATCACAACTTCTTGTAAGGACAATTCAAAAACAATGGGAATATAACATTTTTATATTTTAATTTGAGCGTTGCAACACCGGTGCACTAAAATAAGTTAATCTACTGCGAAATATTGTAGTGATATTCTAAGTACCCTCTTATCTTTATCGATAGATTTTGAATTCAAATCTTAAAAATAAAATTACTTTTAACGTACTAAATAGCAAGTGAAAATACGAAAATATAGATAAAAGAGGAAAATTCAAAAATTTAAGTCAATACGAACATGGTAGCAGCAACAAATTAAATTTTATTTTTGGTTAAGAGATCAAATCTAAACTTTTCTAAGTCACTGTACAATTATCGAATAGACATACTCAAAATAGGAAATTTTACCTTATGTATTACCTGACTCAAAATTAGTAATAAAAAATTGGCTCATATTTTAGTTTCTTACCCGATTAGTCCATTGTGTATAAAAAAAAAGGCAGCTCGGTGTACTAAGCTCCCGCTATGCGCAAGGTCCGGGGAAGGGCCGGACCACAAGGGTCTATTGTACGCAGCCTTACCTTGCATTTCTGCAACAGGTTATTTCCACGGCTTAAACCCATGACGTCCTGGTCACATGACAACAACTTTACCAGTTACTTCCCTTGTGTATATAACTTGAAATTACTGTTTCACCCATTTGCATGGTATTTAAGTGTCTACTAACGGTTACTCTTTTTCTCTTCTTCTCATTGATTATGGACATGTTTTCTTGTAACAGTTCAATTCTTAATTTTACATTTAGCGCTATGTTTTAGGATTTGAGATTTTATACAAGTCCAATATTATCATTCGAAACTTGTTTGAGGGGTTGGGATTGGGACCGGGGGGCTCAGATAGGTTTTGGAACAAAAAAATTCCATTTTAATTGTACATTGTCTTGGGTCGCGATCGCACCGGTCGGAGTCTTTGGTCCTCGCAGTCGTGAGGTGTGGGATCGCATTCACAAAGAGCCTCATTGGACTACTAATCGTGGTCGTGAGAGCTCCTGCCGTGATCGCGACATAAAACCTGAGTTTCAGAATTCATTTTGTTAAGAGTCTCACATCGGATATGGAATGGAAACATGAACTCCTTATATGTACTTGGACAATCATCACCATACAAGCTAGCTTTTGGGGTTGAGTTAGGTCCAAGATCCATTCTTTACATGGTATCAGAGCCAGACCCATTCCAATTCTTTGTTCACTGATGTTTGGGCCCCAAATTATATTATACACGCTCCAGTTAACAAGGTCTGGGTAGAAGCTAACTTTTGGGGTTGAGTTAGGTCAAAGATCCATTCTTTACCCATTTCATTTCAACGCCATTATTCTTGAAGATTTTGAGCTCGTCTTAGTGTGATTTGTTGGAAATTTGCCTTTGGCGGGAGTTGCGACCGACCAACTTTAACGGCTTAAACACTAGTGTTCCGCGTGTTGGAGAATCCGGTTCTCACACATGCATAATATACTAAGTAAGTAGATGACCGTAGGGCCAAGGATCATCAAATTTCGTTGAGAAATGAAAGAGATATTGGTCCACGAAGTGAGGTGTTTGAACCATGGAAAAGTGTGGTATGTGATCAATTCTCCCTCATCGGTGGAGAAAGAAAGAATTGTTTTGTTTATAAGTCTCAAAGTTGGCTTGGGGTTTGGGACCCCAACGGGTATCCCATGTGTTTAAAGGAGGGAGGACCTAGATGTGCTTCGGTTCGAGGAAAGCCCACACGCGCGCTGCCGCCGCCCGCCCGTCCGGTCCGGGTCGTGGGTCGTGGGTCGTGGGTCTTGGGTCTTCTGATATTATCTTTTTGTACCAAAATTCTTTCATATGTACAGTTTGGTCCTTGAAGTTTCCAGATGTACAGTTTGGTCCCTGAAGTTTCAAGAAAGTCAGATTTGGCAGAAACAGAACGTCAACAGCACTCAATTCAGCCATTTATTTTGGTTGAATTACTCTTCCTAAATATCATCCGTTGCACATCAAATTCACCATTTATTTTGGTGAATTACTCCTCCATTATTGCCATTACTTGGCTAGTAATGACAGTAATGTGGGCAGTTCATGAGCCTCTTCTCCAACTATTAGAAGGACCCCTTGTCACCATTGTTGAGGTACACTAAACTACATAAACAGAAACAGAATTCAGTCTTCCTACTACCTTCCAGCATCATTTCATTACCCAAAATTCTTCACGGTAACACTTGAGTTTTCTTTGCTTATTTGTTCACTTGCTGTTTTATCTTGGGAGACAATTGTCCAGGACGTAGAAATGATACATATGGGGCAATATTGTCTTAAAGACAGAGTGCAAACACTCGACTCAGCATACTACAAATAGTTCCAGTTTATACTTCAAGTTCTGTGTAATTTTCAGTTTGTTGTTGAATTATAATTTCAGTTCTTGATACTTAGCAGTTACTTGTAATTTCCGTTTCCTGCATCTTTGTAACCAACATGATTTTGGTGGGGAGCTTATCATTTAAGTTGAGGTAGGTGAACTAAACTCGACTTTGATTATACATCTTGGATAACCATTAATATTTGAGCCTTTAAACGTGAATTTTGAAGTGTAAAATCCAAAATTTAGGACATGAACCTTAAAATTACTAATTTTGGGATATGAGCATGTAAACGGACTTGAAATGAGATTCTAAACATAAATTTTGAATCCTTAGCTAATTGGTAACTCGTTTATGAAATTTATTTTGAAATCGACCATGGAGCCTAGAATTGACTTTTCAGGGTTGATTTTTGTTGACTTTGACCTATACCACATATTAAATTATAGAAATTAGTTCCTTAGATTTGTTGTCCTTGTTGAGTATTGAATTGAGCCGTTTGGACGCGTTCATGCATGGAAAGATGGTCTTGAGTGGTTAAAGCTCAGTTCGGTAAGTGAAAACTTAAAGCTCAATAGGAGAATTTTTGTTAAAGCTAGTTAATGAATAAAGCTAGCTAAGTTGGTGTGAATGAGAAATGGAGGGAAAATGATTTTTTTTTCTTTTTCTGGAAAAAAAAGGCAAAGGCCTTTCCGAACAGTCACCAACCTATTCCGAAGAGGCACCTTCGAGGCTATATAAACTGAGGCAATGCCTCATTTTTAAGACACTGGAAAAAAAATCTGCATCTGAAATTCTGCATTTTTTTCACAAATAAAACTATCGAGTCTTAGTGTGTTTCGTTGCCAACTTTGAGTTCGTCGATGTCGAAGGCATTTGACGTACCGCTACTCCTGCGACAGGTATATCCATTTTATCATGAGAGGAAGTAATCCATAACATCGGGTACAGTGAGGGGATTAAATTCCTTAAGGACACACAGTGAATTCTGTGGTCTCGGATATTTTCTTACTTCGGCATTATTTTTCCAGTTTCTATTTTTTTTCTGGTTTTGGTTTTTTCCATTTGGTTTCTGTTTTTCTTGATTGTTTGAACACAGGTCCGACAACAAGCTTAAGGAATTTACTCATTATATCTGTGTTCATTTGTTCTTGTTTAACAATTACAGAACATTGTCGGAAAAAAAAAGGTGTATGTTTGCTGTTTCGATGTAACGAACTTTTATGTTGTTTGGAGACTAAAATCTTCAGATTTTCTACTTCGGTTGAGATTAAAGTTTCCATAACTTTCTACTCATTTGGGTACTTGATTTGAAGATATAAAAACTTCATCAAGTATACAACATACAATTTACTGCATTAAAAAAAAAGGTGTATGTTTGCTGTTTCGATGTAACGAACTTATATGTTGTTTGGAGACTAAAATCTTCGGATTTTCTACTCCGATTGAGATTAAAGTTTCCATAACTTTCTACTCATTTGGGTACTTGATTTGAAGATATAAAAATTTCATCAAGTATACAACATACAATTTACTGCATTTCGCTTCAAGTATTTTAAATCTGTTTGGGTAACCTTGATTCGGTTTGAAGAAATAAAACCTTCACCGTTGTGTATTATATTTGTTGCTGTCAAAACTGATTCGGTTCGAAGTCTTCACCGTTTATTAAATTTTTCTGTTGTTTCCTGCGACAGAAATGGGAGACATGACTCAAAATTTGAATGCTACCGCTACCGCCACACCAGCCCACATGGTTGGTTCTACGAGCAATCTTTGCGTCCTCCGTCGTCTTTCGCACCAAAGACCGGCTCCGGCAGAGAAGCCTGGAAAATTCACCGGAATTGATTTCAAACGATGGCAACAAAAGATGTTCTTCTATTTAACTACTTTAAACCTCTAAAATTTTATTAAGGAGGTCGTTCCGGTTTTTCCGGAATCAACACCTGAGAATGAACGTTTTGTTGTAACTGAGGCGTGGAAGCACTCAGATTTTTTGTGCAAGAATTATATTCTTAGCGGACTGGAGGATGATCTTTACAACGTCTATAGTAATGTGGAAACATCAAAAGAACTATGGGATGCGTTGGAAAAGAAATATAAAACAGAAGGTGCTGGATTAAAGAAGTTTATCGCTGCCAAGTTCCTGGACTACAAAATGGTAGATGGCAAGTCTGTTGTTACTCAAGTTCAAGAATTGTAGGTTATCATCCACGATCTACTCGCTGAAGGTTTGGTGATTAATGGGGCGTTTCAAGTTGCGGCAGTAATAGAGAAGCTGCCTCCTTCATGGAAGGACTTCAAAAATTACTTGAAACTCAAGCGAAAGGAGATGACACTGGAAGATCTCATCGTCCGGTTGAGAATCGAGGAAGATAACAAGGCAGCGGAGAAGAAGGCAAATGGGAGATCAACCATAGGGGGAGCACATATTGTTGAAACTGCCCCAACTAATCTGAAAAAGAGGAAAAATGCATCGGGACCAAGGAGTTATCCCAACAAGAAGAAATTCAAGGGAAACTGCCACAATTGTGGAAAAATCGGACACAAAGTTGTAGACTGTCGTGCTCCGAAAAAGGAAAAGAAGAAGGGTCAGGCTAATATGGTTGAAACAAACGAGGAGGTTGATGACTTGTGCGCTATGTTGTCTGAATGCAACCTAGTGGGAAATCCGAAAGAGTGGTGGATTGACTCTGGCGCCACTCGCCACATTTGTGCTGTTAGAGAAGCCTTTGCTTCATATGTTCCCGTCGGGCCCGACGAGACCATATATATGGGAAATTCTGCAACGGCCAAAATTGAAGGTTATGGAAAGATACTATACTGCTGAAGATGACATCTGGCAAGGTGGTGACTCTCAACAACATCTGTCATGTTCCTGAAATTAGGAAAAATCTAGTATCTACCGGACTTCTAGTAAAGAATGGTTTTAAGTGTGTTTTTGTTTCTGACAAGGTTGTAATAAGTAAGAACGAGATGTAAATAGGAAAAGGTTACCTCACAGAGGGCCTTTTCAAACTGAATGTAACGGTCGTTGCCAATAATAATAAAGTTTTTGCTTCGTCTTACTTACTTGAGTCAAATAATTTATGGCATTCACGTTTAGTACATGTCAATTATAGAACCTTGCGGAAAATGATTAGTTTGGAAGTATTGCCTAAGTTTGAATGCAATCAATCAAAATGTCAAATCTATGTTGAGTCTAAGTATGTTAAACATCCTTATAAGTCAGTTGAAAGGAATTCAAGTCCTTTAGACTTAATCCATACAGATATTTGTGATATGAAGTCAATCCCATCTCGCGGTGGAAAGAAGTATTTCATAACTTTTATTGACGATAGTACGCGGTATTGCTATGTTTATTTACTTAATAGTAAAGATGAAGCAATTGAAGCATTCAGACAATACAAAACTGAAGTTGAGACTCAACTTAACAAAAAGATTAAAATGATAAGGAGTGATAGGGGCGGTGAATATGAATCTCCTTTTGAACAAATATGTTTGGAATATGGCATTATTCATCAAACAACTGCCCCTTACTCGCCACAATCAAACGGAATTGCGGAAAGGAAAAATAGAATCCTGAAAGAAATGATGAATGCCCTGTTAATAAGTTCTGGTTTACCCTAGAACTTGTGGGGGGAAGCCATTCTAACAGCTAGCCGAATACTCAATCGAGTGCCCCATAGCAAAACAAAATCTATTCCATACGAAAAGTGGAAAAGAAGGAAGCCCAATTTGGTATACTTCAAAATGTGGGGGTGTTTGGCCAAGGTGCAAGTTCCTAAACCCAAAAGGGTAAAAATAGGACCTAAAACCATTGATTGTGTTTTCATAGGATATGCCACAAATAGTAAGGCATATCGATTTTCGGTTCACAAATCGAGAAAATCCCGACATTCAGGTGAATACTGTAATTGAATCAGATAATGCTGACTTCTTTGAAACCATACATCCGTATAAAAAGGAATGTGAATCGTCTAGAAAAGAATCTAAACGACCTCGGGAAGAAACAAAGGAAAATATTCCTGATGCAAAAAATCCAAGACGCAGCAAACGTCAAAGGACGTCTACTTCCTTTGGACCAGAATTTCTAACATTTTTGTTGGAGAATGAGCCTCGAACCTTCAACGAAGCTATGTCTTCATCGGAAGCTCAATTTTGGAAAGAGGCAATCAATAGTGAGATAGAATCCATATTAAACAACCATACTTGGGAATTGGTTGAACTTCCTCCAAGGAATAAACCTTTAGGTTCCAAATGGATTTTCAAGCGGAAAATGAAAGCTGATGGTACTATTGATAAATATAAGGCAAGACTAGTTGTTAAAGGGTTTAGACAACGAGAAGGTCTTGATTACTTTGATACATACTCGCCGGTAACGAGGATTACATCCATTCGGGTGTTAGTAGCATTAGCCGCCGTGTACGGTCTTGAAATCCATCAAATGGATGTGAAAACAACCTTCTTAAATGGAGAATTAGAGGAAGAAATTTACATGGAACAACCTGAGGGGTTTGTAGTTCCAGGGAAAGAGAAAAAGGTGTGTCGACTTGTTAAGTCTCTTTACGGACTAAAACAAGCACCCAAACAGTGGCATGCAAAATTTGACCATACAATGCTGTCAAATGGATTCAAGATAAATGAGTGTGATAAATGTGTCTACATTAAGAACACTCCGAACCACGTAGTCATTGTTTGTTTGTACGTGGATGATATGTTGATAATGAGTAACGACATTGCTAACATAAATGCTACTAAGCGCATGCTTGCTAGTAAGTTTGATATGAAAGACTTAGGAGTTGCCGATTTAATTCTGGGAATTAAAATCCATAAGACTCCTCAAGGTCTAGCATTGTCTCAAAAACATTATATTGAAAAGGTACTTGAAAAGTTCAAGTATTTGGACTTTAAAATTGCAAAGACGCCAATTGATATGAACCTTGCTCTTGCAAAGAATAAAGGTGAAAGTCATTCTCAATTGGATTATGCCAGAGTGTTGGAAAGTTTGATGTATATCATGAACTGTACGCGACTTGATATTGCGTGTGCTATAAGTAAACTAAGTCGCTACACTAGTAATCCCGACCAAAAACATTGGCTGGCAATGAAACGAGTTTTGGGGTATTTAAAACATACTCAAAACTTTGCTTTGCATTATAACGGGTATCCTGCAGTTATTGAAGGATACAGTGATGCAAATTGGATCACCGGTTCAACTGAAACTAAATCCACAAGTGGATATATTTTTACCATAGGTGGAGGAGCAGTGTCTTGGAAGTCATCCAAACAGACTTGTATCTCCCGCTCTATAATGGAATCTGAATTCATAGCTTTAGACAAAGCTGGTGAAGAAGCTGAATGGCTCCGGAATTTCTTAGAAGATATTCCATTTTGGCCCAAACCATTGGCTCCTATATGCATACATTGCGATAGCCAAGCGGCAATAGGAAGAGCCGGGAGCCTTATGTACAACGGAAATTCTCGTCACATACGACGAAGACATAATACCGTTAGACAACTACTCTCTAGTGGAACTATCACAATTGACTATGTTAAGTCAAGAGATAATGTGTCAGATCCACTAACTAAAGGCCTAACTAGAGAGGTAGTTGAAAGATCATCAAGGGGAATGGGACTATGGCCGAGGACAAGTCATCGTGACGGTAACTCTACCTAGAAGACTGGAGATCCCAAGATCTAGGTTCAAAGAGATCAAACAAAGTCATTAATGACGGTTCAACATTGTCACAATAACTCTTTGGTTCATTCTCGTGATGAGACAATGTTCAGTACCAGGATAAAGCATTACGGCTTTTTAATGGTTCCTAAGTTTGGTACGGGGTATATCAAATAGTGTATCTACGGGATGACACATTTAGGAATCACCTATGTAAGTGTGAAGTGTAAGCCGCTTCAAGGAAAATTCTGTAAGGCCAATTCTCTACCCACTTATGAACCAGGTAGTGTTCATGGCTGAAACGAACAAAACAATGAGAACCAAAGACGGTTAAAGGGTTAATTGTGTGACATGTGGTTGTCTAGGTATACACCAAAGCTCGACGGTTCAAGGATATCAAATCTACCGATTGACCGAGTATATCCGACATATGTTCACTACGGAAAGTTCAAAGAGAAATCTACTTATCCAGATGCGATTAATCCTTGCTTACGAATCACACAGTTTTTTGTCATGCATGTTTTTCATCATATAACCATTCCCCATTCATGTGGGGGGGGGGGGGATTGTTAAAGCTAGTTAATGAATAAAGCTAGCTAAGTTGGTGTGAATGACAAATGGAGGGAAAATGAATTTTTTTTTTCTTTTTCTGGAAGGCAAAGGCCTTTCCGAACAGTCACCAACCTATTCCGAAGAGGCATCTTCGAGGCTATATAAACTGAGGCAATGCCTCATTTTTAAGACACTGAAAAAAAAATCTGCATCTGAAATTCTGCATTTTTTTCACAAATAAAACTATCGAGCCTTAGTGTGTTTCGTTGCCAACTTTGAGTTCGTCGAAGTCGAAGGCATTTGACGTACCGCTACTCCTGCGACAGGTATATCCGTTTTATCCTGGGAGGAAGTAATCCATAACCTCGGGTACAGTGAGGGGATTAAATTCCTTAAGGACACACAGTGAATTCTGTGGTCTCGGATATTTTTTTACTTCTGCATTATTTTTCCAGTTTCTATTTTTTTTCTGGTTTTGGTTTTTTCCATTTGGTTTCTGTTTTTCCTGATTGTTTGAACACAGGACCGACAACAATTTTCTCAAACTTTATGTGTTATATTTTCCAAATAAATATAACACATAAAGTTTGAGAAAATTCTCCTATTGAGCTTATGTGTTATATGTGCCTTATAATATGGGGACAACGTGTGCATATCGGGACAGGCATATATGCGACTACCAATACTGAAAGTGGAATACTTAACTTCTAGATTGTATTCTTATTTCCCATATCCGAGATGAGGTGAGCATATGATATGTGCCTTGTTGATAAATTTGTACTAGTTTACATGCTAGAAGAGCATGATTTATCTATGTTATTGTTGAAGTTCATATTTTAACTTCTACGTGCTATATAATGTGTATTTGTTTTTCTGCTCCTTATTCGTGATATGATACTGTTAGTTTGCTGCAATATATGGGAAGAACTAAGTTCTTTCAGCAGTTATGCAAAAAAGTAAAGTGTGAAATATGTAAATTAACACAAGAATTTTTAGGTGGAGAATTTCTTGCTCAAGGAAGAAAAAATTACAACCTACTTCCTGTAAAAGTTTTCAATCTCTCCACTAACACGAACAACTTTTAAGGTTACAACAACTTGTACACCTAAGGAATTGACTCTACAGCCCATACCCCGCTCCTCAATAACTCTCTCAGTTGTTGGTGCTCTCTCCAACTCTTTTCAATGACTCTACTCAGTCAAACAAGTCCCTTACAACACAAAACAAAACCTCCTATAATTCACTATGAATGTAATCAAGATCTTATCTTGGAACCACAAGAACCTAACTATTACAACTCAAGAACAATATAGATAAAACTTGATAGGTACAAATTCTCTTGTTGTCGTAATTGATTTCTTCGAGACTTTCTGTGTAGATTCTACTGTCACTCTGACGCTCTCTCTTTGGCTGTGGTTAAGCTCCATAGCTTCTTATAGTGTTGTATTTATAGGAATAAAATAGCCTGTTGTAGTTCTCCAAATCCAATCAAGACTTGGTTCAATTAATTTATTCGAAACCAATCCATATTTGGCTTGGATTTTATCTTCACGGGTATATGGCCAACTTTTCCTAATTCCAAGATTATTCCATGTGTTTAATTTATGGTAATATCTTCATATGTTGAACTCCACTTCCTTGTAGAATTAAATTAAGTCTTAATATCAATTTTCCAAGTCTGCACGGAACAACTTCTTCAAACAATCTCCAGTTCTTTGTCTAAAAGACCAGTTCCTTTTGAGTGTTGCCTACTTTACCAGTTCCTTTTGGAGATCTATTAAGAACCTGGTTCTTGTATATATTTGTCCTTCTTCTCATACATTGATTGTTACTTGTACATAGTTTGTCAATCAACAAACTTCCTAAGCTCTTGAACTATTTCATCGTGCAGACACGCGATGCCAAAAGGTCATCCACATCAGACAATGCCATAATGACTATCAAACAATTATACAATGCCTAGATGGTCAGAGCAAACATTTGAAATATCCAAATGGGATCACAAACTATCGAGATGACGGTGTCAGAAAACAAAGTCAACCGATAGGGATGACAGTATCAGCCGAGATGGTCATGTATTAGCCACAAAACAAACACATGACAATTCTTGAATCACTAATAAGGTGAAGCCACATGCTAATCAAGATCAATCCAGGTCAATGCGGAGCAAACGTGGAACTTTTTCTTAACTGATGGTCGAGATAAAGTGCCAAAGAGAGTCAAGCTCTCTTGATAGGAATTGGGGATCACCTCACACCACACTCAGTGTCACGACCCAAAATTCAAATGTGTCGTGAGGGCACCTATCCAAACTTGTAGGCAAACCCAAATGAAAGCAAATTCTCAAATCATAAGATAAAAGCAGAATCGTAAAAGAAAATAACCCATAAGTTCATAATAAGTCTCATAACTAATAATATATAAGCAAGTCTGAATCAATCTCCCTAAACCTTAGAAGTCATAAGTACAGAGCTACTAATTCTGAAGTACAAGTTTGAAATTATTGCATAAACTGTCTGAAATCATAAAGACAAAAATAAAGATAGAAATGCGGTCTAATGTTGTGGAACAACCAGAAACTCACCTTAAATTCCAAGGCACGCCTTAATGATCGGCTGGATCTCGTCCTTTACTCAAACTCAGATTCGAACCTGCTCACAATAAGGTGCATCAAATGTAGAGTGAGTACGAGTAAATATGTGTACTCACCAACATCATTGAGTGATCCTAAAATGAAGTGATGACAAGGGTTGGTTCTTCCGATATTCACATCCACACTTCGTTAGTGACCAATTATACAGTTATAACACTAGACAATCAAGAATAGAAAGTTTGTATCTCAAATAAAGTTATAAAGCTTAATCTTTTTTAATCACATTCATTAAGCTTAATACTTTCTAAATACAGTCATAAAGTTTAATCCTTTTTCATTTACAGTCATACTTCGTTAGTGACCAATTATACAATTATAACACTTAGACAATCAAGAATATAAAGTTTGTATCTCAAATCAGGTTATAAAGCTTAATCCTTTTTAATCACATTCATAAAGTTTAGTCCCTTATAAATATAGTCATAAAGCTTAATCCTTTTTCATTTACAGTCATAAAGCTTATATTTTCCCACTAATTCATATATAAGAGTCACACAAAGATAATGTAATCAAGTATGCATGGTATGAAATGCAGATGAAATACACTGCAATGGTCAATATGCACCAGTATACAAACCCTCATGCAGTAGATTTCACGTGATCCATAGGGGACGCATGAGGTCTATATACTCACCCGAAATGCCACATCCTTCAGATTATATCGGATATAACCCAATATGATATCATATCAATTACTCACCTGGAATGTCAGGTCATCCAAACCCCATAGGGTATAAGCCAATAGGTTATCAGGTCATCACATCACTCCAACCATGTACCATATCCAAACAGGTTTTTATAGACCATGCCTTATGATGCATCAATACTATCCCAATAATATCATAAATGTATGAAATAGATATGCGTACAACATACAATTGCATAATATCAATTCAATGTCAAAAACTGTTTCTTTTTCATGATTTAGACTACAGTTATGGCTATATGGAATAGATTGCGTGATATATTCCAAGATAACCAATATTCCCGAGTTGTCACCCTTGAGCAAGAATTCTCACAAGTCAGCATGAAAGATTTTCTGAATGTTTCAGCTTATTGTAAACGGCTCAAGGAATTGGCGGACCAACTCCGTAACGTTGGAGCACCTGTTACCAATAATCGTCTTGTTCTACAAATGGTTGTAGGCAAATCTGAGGCCTTTAATGGCGTTGGGACTCTCCTTCATCAAAGTAATCCACTTCCACCTTTTTATCAAGTCCGTTCGATGCTCACGTTAGAAGAAGCCGGCTTGGCCAAAAAGGCGACTACCGGCGCAAGACCCGTGGTGATGATGACTTTATATGATAATTCTCAAGGTTTTGTTGATAATTCGGGCCAAAACCGTACTTACGGTAGAGGCAAGATGAATTATAAAAATAATGGCAAAAATCGCGATGGCAATCGTTGTGGTACCAGCGGTGGTGGGGGAGGCCAAAATAGTGGCAATGGGCCTTGGCACGGTGGCAGTGGGCCGCAGGCCAAATGTTCCCAGCCATGAGCCCCCTGGCAGTGGGGCTGGGCCAGTGGCCATTGGCCCAACAACCCTTATTTTCCAGCCTCAACATTCCCAGGTCAGTGGGCTGCCCAACAGCCTTTCGGGCCTAATTTTTCACACTCGTACAATGGGTTCCGGAATAGTTCTGGGTCTGGACAGTAAGGATGCCTGCTTGGGCCTCGGCCCCCGCATGCTTTCCATGCTACATGCCCTAATCCGATCCTGACACCTACAGATATTGAGGCCTCCATGCATACACTTGGATTGAATCCTCTCGACCCGAATTGGTACATGGACACCGGCGCCACTTCTCACATGACATCCGACCAAGGTACTCTCTCAACTTATTCCAATTTGAGCAACAATCGTGGCATAATTATTGGTGATGGCAATACAATTTCAATTCGTGGTTACGGTAATACAATTTTGTCTCCCCCACATCCACCTTTTGTCCTGAAAATGCCATTCATGCCCCTAACTTAATTAAAAATTTGGTGTTTGTCCGTAAATTCACCACTGATAATAGTGTTTTTGTTAATTTTTATCCTTTTGGGTTTTTTGTGAAGAATTTCAAGACGGGGATACCTCTCATGAGATGTAATAGTAGGGGAGATCTTTATCCAATCACGCCCGCCTCCAGTCTCTCGAGTCAAGCCTTTCCATCCAGTTTTGCAGCTCTAGCTCCTTCCTTGTGGCATGCACGTTTGGGTCATCCTGGGTCGTCCATTGTTTCTTCATTGCATAAAAAGAATTTTATTTCTTGTAAGGGTACTCCAATTTGTCATTCCTGTCCTTTAGGAAAATATATTAGATTGCCATTTGTAGCCTCTACTTCTCGTACTTTGATGCCATTTGATATTATTCATAGCGATTTATGAACATCTCCCATTTTAAGTTCTGTGGGTCATCATTATTATGTTCTATTTTTGGATGATTGTTCTAATTTTTATGGACCTTTCCGTTACCAAAAAATTCTCAAGTTTTTTCCACATTCTTAAAATTTCGAGCATTCATCTATACTCAATTCGAATGAAAAATAAAAAATATTCAATGTGATAATGACAAAGAATATGATAATGGGTTATTTCGGGAATTTTGTGAAGCTAATGACATAGTTTTTCATTTCTCTTGTCCTCATACGTCCTCACAAAATGGGAAAGCCGAACGAAAAATTTGTACCAATAATAATATTGTCAAACCTTTATTGGTCCATGCTTCCGTACCCCCTTCCTTTTGGCATCATGCTCTACAAATGACTACTTAACTTCTTAACATACTTCCTACCAAAGGGTTGGCATATGCGTCTCCTCTTAAAATCCTCTATAATAAGAATCTTTCGTATTCATATCTTAGGGTCTTTGGGTGTTTATGCTATCCACTATTTCCGTCAAATACAATTAACAAACTTCAAGCCTGTTCTACCGCTTGTGTGTTTTTGGTTATCCATCTAATCATCGTGGTTACAAATATTTTAATTTCTCATCTAATAAAATCATAATTAGTCGCCATGTTATTTTTTGTGAAACCCAATTTTCTTTTGCTAAAGTGAGTAGTCTCGTGCCTAGTTCGTATAATTTTTTGAATGACGACGTCTCCCCGTACATTATGCACCACTTAATGGGCGGTTTCAGTGACCACGACCCGCCAGCAGGCCCACTGTCTGCTAGCCCACAAAGTACCACTGCCCAAATCGTCTCTGGTCCAGCCCACTCTCTCGATTGCTTCAGCCCCTGTACTATTCCTGTACCGAGTCCAGTTTCCAGTAGTGGGCCTGCTGGCCAGTCCGTCCCCATCTGAATTTTTCCCAAAATCCACCCAATTCTCCCCCGAGTCACAGACCGGTCACTCGTAGTCAACAAAGTATTTTTAAACCAAAACGTCATTTTAATCTAAATTCTAATATTCTTAAATCCTCCCGTACACCATAATCCAGTGTCTGCATTAAATGACCCAAATTGGAAATTGACTATGAACGACGAATATGATGCTCTTATTGGAAATAAGACGTGGGAGTTGGTGCCCCGTCCTTCTGGTATTAATATTATTCGGTATATATTGATTTTTAGTCATAAAGATAATTATGATGGTTCTTTTGCGCGACATAAGACTCGTCTTGTAAGTGATGGTAAAACTCTGCAGGTTGGTGTGGATTGTGATGAGACATTTAGTCCGGTGGTCAAACCGGCTACCATTCGCACTATTCTCAGCTTGGCTCTTTCGAAAGCATGACCCATTCATCAGCTAGATGTGAAAAATGTCTTCTTACATGGTGATCTTAAGGAGACAGTTTACATGCATCAGCCCTTAGGTTTTTGAGACCCCAAATATCCGCATCATGTCTGTTTATTGAAGAAGTCCTTGTATGTGTTTAAGTAGGCCCTACGAGCCTGGTATAAGCGATTTACAGACTATGTATCTACTATTGAGTTTTCTCACAGCAGGTCTGATAATTCTCTGTTCATATATCGTCGTGGTACTTTCTTGGCATATATTTTCTTGTATGTGAATGATATTATTTTGACAACTTCTTTTGATGATTTACGCAAATCTATCATGACACTACTTAGTTCTGAGTTTGCTATGAAAGACTTGGGGCTATTGAGTTATTTCTTGGGGATTGCTGTCACTCGTCATACATGTGAGTTATTATTATCACAAAGGAAGTATGCCGTTGAGATCATTGAGTGATCTGGTATGTCCTCGTGCAAGTCTACTTCCAATCCAGTTGATACTAAACCCAAGCTGGGTGTTGCGGCTGACTCATCTTACGAGGATCCAGCCCACTATCGCAGTCTTGCTGGGGCTCTTCAATATCTTACTTTCACGAGACCGGGTATTACGTATGCCGTACAGTAGGTGTGTTTGTTTATGCATGATCCCAGATGTGCGAAAACGCGTTATTCGATACATCCAAGGAACACTTGACTATGGCTTGGATTTATATCTATCATCGACGTCGACACTTGTCTCGTATATAGATGTTGATTGGGGTGGCTGTCTAGATACCAGACGTGGAGCGTCTGGTTATTGTATGTTTCTTGGTGATAACTTGGTCTCATGGTCAGCAAAGCGCCAATCTACATTATCACGCTCCAGTGCATAGGCCGAGTATCGAGGGGTACCCAATGATATCTGAATCATGTTGGTTACGTAATCTTCTTTTAGAACTTCATTGTCCCATTCAGAAAGCTATCTTGGTTTATTGTGATAATATTAGTGTCGGCTATCTTTCTAGTAATCTTGTTCAACATCAGCGCACTAAACATATCGATATGGATATCCACTTCGTTCGAGAAAACGTAGCTCGTGGGCAAGTACGCGTCTTACATGTCCCTTCTAGGTACCAAATTGCAGACATCTTTACTAAAGGTCTTCCCTCAGTTCTATTTGAAAATTTTAGGGACAGTCTCAGCGTACGACGACCGCCCGCTATGACTGTGGGGGTGTGAAAATATACCATGGTATACACAATATACACGGCATATACAATGCCTTGTGTATAACTTGTATATCACGGAAATACAAGACAAATCAGTCTGTGATATACATGCCAAGTATATCACGGTTTGGAGTATATTTGGCAATATAGTATTTGTATTTAATTAGCATTGTACACTTATCATAATTGTAGAATTCTTGTATTTATAGAATAGGGTTTTGAGAGTAGAATAGGAGTATGATTTTCCATACTATGGAAATTGTAAATTGTATATATACTAATTCATTAATGAAAATAATAAGGAATTATTTCTTTCAGGTTTAAAACACCATGAATTTGTTGAGATTGATGGGTAGGAATATGGCAAGAGTTGTTGCACCAGCAAAGTTGGACATGCAATACCTTATGGGGTTCCTCCTAAGTCTGGTCCATAGACATTTCATTATACCTTTCATAGTGGTGAGATATGAGATTAAAAGGATGTGGATATACTAGATTGAAATTCAAGAAAGGAATAAGTCCTCCACAAGTTTCTGGTAACAGCAGAATGATTGAAATTGTGAAGAAGGTAGAGACATTCTCAAAGGAGAATTTAGAGATGAATGAGGAGAATGCGCAATTGAGGGAGGAGAACAGATTGCTGAAGAAGTTGAGAACTGATAGAGCAACCACTTCTAAACAGCTCTCTGAGCTATTTAAATTGATGAAGAAACAAGACCCTCCCCCATCCACTTCTTGAACCTGGTTCTTGTGTTAATTCCTAGTCTAGTCCTTTCTTGTTTTTGTTGGTATCTGAAAGTAAATGAATGATTTGTGCTTGGTTTGAGTCTTTATGGCTTAATTGGTACTATTTTTCTATAAAAAAAATGCTGACATTGATTGATATTGATTGTGTTTCTTGATAATCGCTAATATCCTTAGATTAACTATTTAAGAGCATGTTTTTATCTTTGTATATTGTGTAGCCCGATTGATTATGAATGGAATATTAATTTTGATATTTGTTTCTTGAGTTATGCACTTCTGTATCTCTTTTTAATGATGTCTACAGGGGAAGAAGGAAAGAAGTGTACGCTTGCAGTTTTTCAAAAGAAACGATTTTAATGTCCATTTTAAGAAATTGGTAAAACTACCTGTTTGTGTGACTTTGGTGAGTTTGTACATGAATTAGAAATACATGTGTTGCATATATTGAGTATGTCAATAATCATTGAAAAGGAAACTTTGTTGATTCTATAGTGTTTTGATGATTAACAAACGAAATAGACTTGATAAGAATTAGATTTTATTGAAGCCCAAATATGTTTCTTGTATAAACCTAAGTGGAATTGTATGATGGTGACATGAACTAGGTACTTAGACAAGTTTCATAATCCTAGTATGAAAAAGTTTCATCCATAAGCATAATGGGTAGAAACGATATTCATGCATAGGTGATAATGGGAGAATTCGGATGCATTAGTTAAGTAGTGTTAGATTGTCAATTGCACAAGAAAAGTTTTTGTATTCGTGATCACAAAGGTTTTGAGTTGAAAAGGATTTACATTAGCAAAATCGCATGACATTTATGAAAAGTTCTTAAGTCGGCGTAATTGTTCTTATTTTATTAGAATTTAGGTAATTTGATTCTTATTTGCTTTGAATTACATGTGTTGCTATATATCTCTCTCTATATATATTCCCTTATTGAAAGTTGGATTACCAAAATGCCCCACTAAATATTGAACAATCATTTTACCCCTTTCTTAAATCCTATTTCTACAATATCCGTGTACTAAAAAGTAAATTTGCCTTTCAATAAATAATAAATTTATACCACAATAAATTAGGTATATGAGAAGACATAATTCATTTATGTACTTTTAAACCTCTTATTTGCAGAAATTATTTCTTATAACTTTTCATCCATGTACCACCATTTAAGAGCTTTTATAATTTCCATGCATGTATCACCATTTAAGACTAGCTTTTACAATTGTATAGGTTTATCGCTCACAGGGGTGCAGATTCATAATAGGCATATAGAAATTATTGTACGTCAAATAACATCAAAAGTGTTGGTTTCAGAAGATGGAATGTCTAATGTTTTTTCACCCGGAGAACTTATTGGATTGTTGCGAGCAGAACGAATGGGGCGCGTTTTGGAAGAAGCGATCTGTTACCGAGTCGTCTTATTGGGAATAACAAGAGCATCTCTCAATACTCAAAGTTTCATATCTGAAGCGAGTTTTCAAGAAACTGCTCGAGTTTTAGCAAAAGCGGCTCTCCGGGGTCGTATTGATTGGTTGAAAGGCCTGAAAGAGAACGTTGTTTTGGGGGGGGGGGGGGGGTGATACCCGTTGGTACCGGATTCAAGGGATTAGTCCACCCTTCAAAACAACATAACAACATTCCTTTGGAAACAAAAAAAAAGAATCTATTCGAGGGGGAGATGAGAGATTGGTCTACGTACCGGAACTGATAACATTCGAGATTATGCAGGATTATACACAAAAGATCAAAAAAATTCCACGACATACCCGAACAATCATTTATAGGATTTAATGATTCCTAACAACGGATTCATCTCTTTCGCTATCTGCATTTGGTATGGTTATTTGCTTTGGTAATAAAAAGAATAATGAATAGAAAAGAATAATGGTTTGGGTCGTGTATCTACGTCCAATCTACGGTAGAAGAGAAGGTTCCATCGGAACAATTATTTATTTCAGTTCAGGGTTCCTCGTCTCTTCTTTTTTTTAAGAATAAAAAAAAGGGGGAGGGTGTGGGGAGAAATGACAAGAAGATATTGGAACATAAATTTGGATTTGTTTGCCTAATTTGGTTCATTAGTTCGTTCCTTTACACACTATATATTCTCATTCGTTTTCCAATTTCATTCACGATAAGATGATTTTTTTTATTTTGATTTTGTAGAGAATGTTAATTGTTTTCTTCTCTTGCTCTTATTTCTATTTTCATTTTACTTTAAATTTGTATGATATTGTTTCCTTTTTTTTCTTCTTACAGAAGCATTAAGCCAAAGTGAGCCAAAGCGTCTAACTCAACTCATGCAGAAACGTCAACTATTCAAAAAGTAGAAGTTCCTCCGGTGAGTTGCAAGAGTTTTGACATATTATTCTGCAAAAGAGGAAAGTGTTTAGAGATGCAAAATTCAATTCATATAGTGCATTACAAGTTATCTCTTTGCACTGATTTGTTTATTGATTTTTTTTTAAGATATAATATTGAAAGTTTCAAAACAAATTGCGCAAATCATTTTAAGGTAAGACGTATTGAATTCGTGAAAAATTTACATGTTTTTGCAGATAATAGAGGTTGATTTTGATCCGTGTCAGGCAAGAAAGATTTGATTGATATTAAAGAATGATTTATAAGATATATTTCAGCTTTATCTGTTATTTTTCTCTCTACATGTTTTCACAATGATATGTTTGAACTCCAACCATTTCTATTTAACTTTCTATCTAATTATATATATTTTTGTTGCTTGTCATAACCTAATGATTGGTCTAATATATTTTTTTCATCAGATCTTAGATGACTTAATTTTCTTATTGGCAGCGGTAAAATTAATATTACTTTATTAGAATCCAGGAATATTCTTTTGACGGTTATTATTATTATTAGTGAATTTTTTCGCGCTTCGCGTCATAAAAATCTTCTATTAAATTTGAAAACTGAAAATAGTTTTAAATAGGATTTATAGTCCTCAAGCCAGAAGGTTAGATTTGAATTTTGAAGTGTTAATCCATTTAGTTATTAATTTTATATTTTATTCATTAATCCATTTCTCTTATTTACAGAATCAAAATTAATCCTTGTATTTAGTTGAAAGCATTTGTTTCCGGCAAGGAGATAACAATATTTACCATATAACCGTAAATTTAGTAAATTTATTAAAAAGAGAAAAATACTTTGTTTGTTTATTGACAAGTCAAATAAAAGTATAACATTAGTCCCTGAAATATTAGCTAAAATACATTTGTTTCTAGAAAATGTAATAATATCAAATGAAAGAGAAATAAATACAAACAAAAAAATAACAAAAGAAATACGAACAAATCACATGTTTGTTAGCATGGAGGACACCTGAAACAAAAAATAGGAAAGCAAAAAAATTACAATCCTATACACACAAATAGACCTGTTCAAGGGTCGGGTCGCGCCGGATCAGGGCCGGGTCGGGTGACTTTTTTTTTCCTGCTTGCCCGACCCTGACCCTATATTTTTTAAAAAATTCCGACCCTGGCCCTGACCCTACGGGTCATGGGTCGGCCCTGACCCGTCGAATTATTTTGGCAGGCCAGGGTCGGGTCGAGATTTTTTTTTTAAAAAAAAATTGAATTTCCAAAACTGAAATTGGCATTCACCCCTACATTACCACGAAATTTCGACGTTGAAATGTATTGTATATCGTGAGATCTTGACTAAAGAAAAAGAAAATTAGAAATCGATTTGGGGAAAAACACAAATTGATTGGGAAAACGAATGTTTTTCTAAAAATTGGCTGCGCCAAACCGGGTAAAACGGACATTCGAGCGCAGAGTTATGACCATTTAAAGTTTCACCAATTTACAATTACTTTCTCTCCCTACATTATGCTTCTGTGATATTAACAAAATGACTAATAATATAAATATATAATTAATAATCAGCTACCGTTTTTATCTTATTTTATGTCGAGCTCAATGTAGATTAGAGCAATACATAAATATATAAAAACATGCATTATATCACTTATTAATGACAAAAATATATATAAGTACAAAATAAATATTAATGAAAGAAAAATAATAAAAATTATATTAAAAAAATATGCGGGTTGGGGTCGGGCCGGGTCAGACGGGTAAAATTTTCTGACCCTGACCGTGATCGGGTCCCCGCTTTTTCGGATTGAGTGGCTCGCGAGTCAGCTAAAACCTGACCCTGGCCCTGGTTTTTCGGGCCGGGCTGGGTCCCCGACCCGGTGGACAGGTCTACACACAAAGTAAAAAAAATTAAGAAAAAAATAGTAGTAGTAGTTATAATAATTGAGACTCCACGGCTTTTTCCAGCATTAATAAATAATAGAAAATTAGTAATTTAGACATTTAAGCTATTTTTAAATAAGGAATATGAAAGATTAAGAATTTTTTCTTACAAGAAGATTAGAAAAAAGGAGAAAAGCCAAAAAAATAGCTTCTTTCCCCATTCATTTCCTACTGCAAAATCTATATAAGAAAAGCATCTTCGCATTATTTTTGGTGACAAAAACACCTCAAAACAAAGTAAAGAAAGAATTGAAAACAAAATACATGGAAACACATATATATACGTACCAGCATGATCATTGAATCCGAAATTCCTCAAAAACAATACCTACTGGCTGCTTCCACCCCGGAAAAAAATGGCACTTATAACAATCACTATTTAAACTGATCATTACCTATAACAAACTCAATGCTCTTCTAACCGGCCATACATTACATCTCTTATTGGACATCCGTTCTCAAACATTATGTCTTTTAGTAGGATACAAAACCAAGAGACTCAAATACTCAAAATAATGTGGAAAGGACTTATTAATTAATCACAAAAGTAGGATATTTTCATAAAATGTGCAGGTAGAATAGAAAACCAAGAGACTCAAGTCATTTTTGTGTCGATTTTAATGTTATTTAAAGGTTATAATTGAAAATTTTATATTTAGACATTTTTAAGGAAGAAAAAGGCCAAAAAGGAAGAAAAAAGATTGAAGTACCACATCACCTTGTATATGCCTAGCTTTATATTATATATAGATATAGATAATTGCGCTTCTACAAAAAATTTACAATATAAATGCAAAAAAATATAACTAACATGTAATAATTATAAATTTACGTTATTTTAATAAATCTACCGAAAAGAAAGAAAGAAATATAGAGAAAAAGGAAAAGAAAAAGGTAATAAGAACATAAGACGTGTTTGTGAGCCTTAAGTCTCTCATTGAAAGTGTCGACTTCATACAAAATAAAGAAAATTAAAATTTTTAAAGAATTAAAACTCCAAAAGCACAAAGTTAAGAAATTTAAGAATTACATGCTAATTAACAAAACAATAAATGAAGACGCACTAAAAAAAATGTCCTATTCTCTCTAATAACTGAAGAATGATTTTAAATCAATTTTCTTGATAAATTCTCATGATATTTAAATACACAAAGGCACTTAATAGAATGTCAAGAATTGTCCATGAACCTGAAAAGGAAAAAAAGAAATAAAATATATTACATGTTTGTTAGTCGTAAACCTTTTCTAAAAGCATAGACCTCAAAAATGAAATTATAAAGTAATCTAAACCACAAAAATTGAACCACTATAGCCCGTTGTTGCATTTTCCTTTTAACTTGCTGTAACTGAACAAATTCATAGCAACAATGATACTAAATAATTTAAGGAAAACACAATTATTCTGAGAAAACTAATGACTTGATGATAAGGTAGATAGCTAGAATGAACCAAAGACAAATTGAATACCGATTGATGATGTAGTAACACAAACTCTCAATAAAAGACCTTGTATTAAATTGAAACAATTCTCAGATTTGTATCAAAGTACAACTTAAATTGCAAAATGACTGCAAACCCGAAAAAATGATTAAGATGTTAATATCTAAGACAATGGATAATCAATCTAGAATGTTCAAATAGTTATAGAGAGTTGAAAGAATAACTTTAGGATGAAAGTTCTAGAGTGGAGTCTAGAAAGAATAACTTTAGAAATAAATAGAAGAGTGATTCTAAAAAAAAGTAGTGACGAATATTCTAGAATAGAGTAGTAATTAAGTATTCTAACTAGATTCTTCTATCACCACCTATAAATAGATGTGGTCTATTTGAGTTGTAATTAAGTGAGTAAGAAGTTCTCAAGAAGTGAGAGCAAGTCCCAAGTGTGCATCCAAAAGTGTCCAAGTGAGTCTAAAGTGTGTGTAAACTAAAGTGTGAGTGTCAAGTGTTGGTAAAAATAAAAGAGTAAGAACTTTGTGTATATTGTGGTCTAGTTATAGTGTTCAAGTCTTGGAGTAATTACTTTTACAATAATAAAGTAATTACGTTTTTCACGTGTTGTGTTGTCTAACAAGTGGTATCAGAGTCAGGTCGGTTCATACCAAAGAGTCGTTTGTTGAGTTTCTTAGAGTGTTCATGTGTGGTTTAGTACTACAGAGCTTGTTGTCGAAATCAAGATTTTTTGGTAAAAATAGAATTTTAGCGAAGTCACGATGGGTGACCTTCAAGTGATCGGTGGAATCAAGAAACTTAACAATCAAAATTACAGCACGTGGTCAATGCATATGGAGGCATATCTCCAAGGCCAAGACTTGTGGGAGATCGTTGGTGGCAATGAGGTCACACAACCAGAAGACACAGTCGCTCCGAAGAAATGAAAATTAGAGCTGGTAAAGCCATGTTTGCGATTCGGACTACAGTTGAAGATGAAATGTTGGAGCACATCAGGCCGGCTAAGACACCGAAGGAAACGTGGGATACTTTCACAACATTGTTCACCAAGAAGAATGATACGAGACTGCAGCTTCTGGAGAATGAGCTTCTCTCTATCAGACAACGCGACATGACGATCAACCAATACTTTACCAAGGTAAAATCTCTTTGTCACAAAATTTCTGCATTAGACTCTACTACTGGCATGTCAGACACTAGAATTAGAAGAATTATTATTCATGGATTAAGGCCAGAATATAGAAATTTTATTGCCGCAATACAAGGTTGGCCTAGCCAACTTTCTCTTGTTGAATTAGAAAACTTGACAGCTGACCAAGAAGCGTTGGCTAAGAAAATATACGGAGTCTCATTAAAGAGTGACAAAGAAGCACTCTATAGAGGTGATAAGAAATGTCGATCCCAACCAAATGCTAGTAGAAATTCTAGAAAACAAGATAACAAGGATAATCATCATGGAAGCTCCCAAACAGGGGGAGCTCAAAAGAAAGACAACCGGGGTGGCCAGTCAAAGAATAACAATAAGTTTGATGGAAAATGCCATAACTGTAGGAAGAAGGGCCACATGGCTAAAATTGTTGGTTAAAAAAGAACACTGCAGAAAGCAATGCAGCCACGCCAAATGCAAGAAAGACAAGCGATGGAGAGTAGGACGCTGAAGCATTTTTCGCCGTGGAGGAAGAAGAATTAGCTTTGCAATTACCGTTCCTGAAACGATTGACTACAATAATGATTGGATAGTCGACTCAGGCTGCTCAAATCATATGACAGGAGATAAAGAGAATCTAAAGAACATGACCGAGTACAAAGGTGGTCGCGTGGTGGTCGCCAATAACTCAAGACTAACAATCACTCACGTCAGAGAAACAACAATCATGCCGAGATTCAGTTCGAAAGAGGTTTCACTTCAGGATGTCTACCATGTACCTGGGATGAAGAAAAACTTACTATCAGTAGCGCAACTTACGGCATCAGGCCACCATGTCGTATTCGGACCTCAAGATGTCAAGATCTATCAAGATCTTGAAATCTCTGGAACACCGATGATGAGAGGACGATGCTTAGAGTTTGTCTATGTACTGTCAGCAGAGTCTGCTTATGTAAACAAGACTCGAAAGAACGAAACAACTAATTAGTGACATGCAAGACTTGGACATGTAAGCTATCACAAACTCAAGGTGATGATGAAGAAATCTATGTTGAAGGGTCTTCCTCAACTCGAGGTCAGAATAGAGACCGTTTGTGCAGGTTGCCAATACGGTAAGGCGCATCAGTTACCGTATGAAGACTCAAAGTTCAAAGCCAAAGCACCATTGGAGCTGGTCCATTCTGACGTATTAGGGCGAGTCAAGCAATCATCAATCAGTGGCATGCAATACATGGTTACATTCATTGATGACTTCTCACGGTACGTATGAGTTTTCTTTCTAAAAGAAAAATCCAAAACTTCTTCAAAATTTAAAGAGTTCAAGGAAATAGCGGAAGGAGAACTTTGTATCAAAGTACAACTTAAATTACAAAATGACTGCAAACCCGAAAAAATGATTAAGATGTTAATATCCAAGACAATGGTTAATCAATCTAGAATGTTCAAGTAGTTCTAGAGAGTTGAAAGAACAACTTTAGGATGAAAGTTCTAGAGTGGAGCCTAGAAAGAATAACTTTAGAAATAAATAGAAAAGTGATTTTAGAAAAAGGTAGTGAGGAATATTCTAGAATAGAGTAGTAATTAAGTATCCTAACTAGATTCTTTCATCACCACCTATAAATAGAGGTGGTGTATTTGAGTTGTAATTAAGTGAGTAAGAAATTTTCAAGAAGTGAGAGCAAGTCGCAAGTGTGCATCCAAAAAGTGTCCAAGTGAGTCTAAAGTGTGTGTAAGCTAAAGTGTGAGTGTCAAGTGTTGGTAAAAATATAAGAGTAAGAACTTTATGTATATTGTGGTCTAGTTATAATGTTCAAGTCTTGGTGTAATTACTTTTATAATAATAAAGTAATTACATTTTTCACGTGTTGTGGTGTCTAACCTAAGAAAATAACAAATTTGGATATCATGCCTTTTAACTCACAAGAGAGATCCCTTAGGATTATGTTGTGGTAGAGAATGGCCTTGAGGAAACACATGTTGAACATGAAAGATAGAAAAAGGGAACCGTGTCCAAAAACCTTGTATTTCCTAGAAATTGTTGTTCTGCAGGAACAACGCCATTTATATATCCTTACCGCAATGCTTTTCATTTGTTATAAGAGTTTAAGATTAGAATGTATTGGCCGTCTCCCACATTTCACCAACGGTTAAGGAATACCAACTGTTATAGAGGAAGACGAAAACGTGCAATAAAGAGGATTAAGAGAGTGATTTTGTCTTTTTAATATATAACACATTAATTTTAAAATGAGAAAAAATCCAAAAAAAGAGAAAAAGATAAATAGAAATGGTAAGCATAGAGAGGTGTCACATCACCTTATCTATGCTTAGCCTAACTTTATATTATATATAGATTATTATTGATGTCTTCTTTGTTATTCGATATTTAATTTAACGTGTAGGGTTGTGTTTGTATTTAATTTTTTAAATAAAAAAAAGATACCAGGTGAACTTCACAATCTACTTTACCTATATTATATATTTGAAGAGGCAAATTTAACATCCTAAATTAATATTCATACCAATTGAAATGTCTCATTTTCACCTCTGATTTGTCTTACTTGATTGATATTAAAATATAGAAAAGTATCGTTGGATTCGACAAGTTTCCTTAATAACCTATTGGGTTGGTTGGGATACTCCATTGAATTATTGTTCCCCTCCGAAATGTTTGTCTTTTTATCGGATGACAAATTAATTCCTTAACAAAATGATTTGGGCCGGAAGCGGAACTCTAACTTCCAGCAATGGATTTCCTAACTACTCCAGAAAGCGTTAGGATGATGATTGAGTAAACTAGGTGGTAAGAAGCATAAATACAACTAGAGTGCAATAAAGGCGATAAAGATAGAATGAATATATAAAAAAATCAGTTTTTTGATTGATTGTGTTGTGCTTATTCTATACAAGTGATTTTACATTTATAGTACAAGAAAAATAAACGTGACCCCCTATGTTAGCCATCGAACTACCCACGAAATCCACTAACCAACTGCGAGGAGGTGGTGCCAAATTTTTCGCCTGGGCCCCTAGTATGATCGACGACACTCCCTTCAGGTTGTTGCTGGTTGCTACCTTTTTTAGAAGGTCCTTTGGCTTGGTCTTCGAGGCATCTGAGTATGTGTGGGTCTCAGCCGTTCCTCAAAATTATGACTCGGCCAAACTACTGTAATAGTCGATGATGCTTTTCTAGCCGAGGGTAGGACTAACGGGTTTAGCTATGATTTCACTCAGTTATTGATTTAGAATCTTTTCCCACATTCGACTGTCACTTGATTCGGCTAAACACTTTTGAGTGTTAACAATTGCCCCTCTATATTAACTTGAGTGCGGCTGTCGAATTGATGTATTAAAAAATGGCCGTCGTTTCGTGTGGCAGCCGTAGGTGTTATTTCTATTACTTTTGCCTTAAATGCACGCAATGATGGTCTTTAAAAAGCTCATTTTCCTCCCATAGAAACGTCTCGGCTTCTACAATTCTGACGCATTATTAGCCGCACGTTTTGGATGAAAAGACTCCTAACAGAGTGTCAATCATATCTCCAAGAAAAAGGAAATACCTAGGAGAGACATCCCCCCACAAAAAGGTTTCTCATTCAATCTTCTCGGCCATTCCCTGATTTCTCGCCTTCTTTAGAAAACCCTATTTCTTCATTAGCAAAAGAAAATCATGTCTTCATCTTCTTCTCTATCTCTGGGATTGGATAGCACCGGTTTCTCTACTGGTGACCTAATCCCTACTTTTGCCTTCATAGTTGGGCAACTGGTTCTTGCCCCTTTTGGTGCATCTGAACAAGGTGACCTCCTTTTTTCTCAGCATCTAAGCCCGGCGAACTACGACTTTCCGATTACCTGTGATTGGTTCACCGGCGACCGTTGTCTGACTAGTATGCGCACCTGGCCGACCAATATTACCAACTATTCTGCTTGGTTGGACCAAGCAAAGTCGGCCAAAGAAGCCGAATGGAAGTTCACTAGTCTCTACGACGCCATTGTGCTGTCGCACTTTGACTCCTCCTGTAACATCGGTCTTATATACGCCTTTCTTGGTTACTGGTCGACCGCTGCAAATGCCTTTGTTTTCCCTTGGGGAATGATAACCCCCACGCTGCTTGATGTGGCGGCGATACTTAGCCTTCCGATTCTGGGAGCCGAAGCGCCTGTCCTAAGCAATATAGATGTTGCCGATTTAGGCATCAAAATCTCAAATACTTTTTCAGGCTACGACCAGTTTATAGCCAACAGCCGCCGAATATCGTCTCTTCCAATCGATGATGCTGATCATCTTGCTTTTCTACTTTTTTGGTTTAGCCGATACTTTGTCTGTGCGGGCTCTTGTGTAGTTGTAAAAGAGCTAGAAATTTATACGGTGTTAGCCATTTCGGGAGGGATATTAGCTGGGCATCTCTCTTCTTGACCTATCTTTACATGACTCTGGGTGATGGCCAGGCGAGGTTAAGGAATTCCAAAAACCTGGATACCTTGGCCGGTCCCCTGTGGTTCCTTCAGTTGTGGATCACCCTCTATTTTCCTGAGTTTATCCCTGATAGATTTGATGACCGTCGCTTTCCGTTAAACCCGCCAGTATTAGCCGACGCACTTCAGAGAACACCTCTTGTGCCCCAAGATCCTTTTGCTGCAGTCTCAACCATGCATGGTCTGTCTAGAGACCATTATACAGATTGGCAACCGGTCTTAGAGAGATGGGCCACCCCTGATTGGGTACGTCAAGTAGCTATTGAGGACCTTACTTTCTCCCAGCGGAGGACTACGGTTCTTATAGGGGGCGGATTCTCACGGCCAGGGATTTATTGGGCGGTTTGAAGCCCACTTCTAGGAATAATAAATTGACTGCGGAGCCATATCGGCCAAACTTTATAGCAACGCAATTCGGCCTTACTCAGCACGTGTCGTGGCCTCACCGCAGTATTGTCAGTTCAATCCAACGCTGCATTCTTGATGCAGAACAAGAAAAAATGTTAGCCGATCATAATCTTGATAGGCTTGCCCTGTTTGACTGGCAGTTGTTTCCCTTGAGAGCGAACACTACCGTTGCCTTTGATGATTGGTGGGATACGGATAAGGAGAAGTTTTTTCAATCTCATTTAGATTTATATTGTGATCGACTAATTCTGTCGAAAAAAAAGGACCCGAAAACCTTTAAACCGTGGCTAAAAGAAGCCACTATGAAAGTTGTTTCCTCTAAATTGGCTAGGCTTGTTGCCTCAAGGTCTTCCATCTGGTTGCGGCAGATGAAGAGAAAAGGTAAATTATATTCTACATATGTGTCGGCCATATTGTTCTTGTGAATTTTCGGCTAACATCTCGTATGTATCTTTCAGCAAACCCATCTCCTTCAGTGTTTGTTGATCTGGAGACCATTTTTGACACTGAGTCCCCATCACCCAGGAAACAAGTTCCTAAGCAACCCAAACAAAGTTGAGGGGTTGTCATTCGAGATTATAGTGAAGAAGGCCCCCACAGACCTGGGGTTCCTGTTCCTGCTGAGGAAGAGGAGGAAATCGATGTATATTACTCGGCTGGCTAAAACACATTCGCATCTGCTACTAATATTTATATTTCATGTTTGCCCTCCAGGGGCCACAACTGATTAGGCGCAGATGGTTGCATAAAGTGTCTGATGCTCCCCTTCACATTGACGGATCGTCTTCCCTGGCTCATGCTCCCGTGCATTCACAGGATCCATCATCGGCTACCCTCAAAGTCATAATTTCTCCTGCCGAGGCTTCCGATGCCGGGTAGTCGTAGAGGTATACCTTTTCCCTTATGGTTGGCCTTTCACTACCTCTTGGCACTTGCCTCTATACTGAATCTGTACTTTCTGTACAGGAGACCACTAGAGATAATCCTTCGGCTGAAGCTCACCCAACTGACCACTCAGAGGTACCAGCCGAAATCATCCCGAAAGATATGCTTTTGTGCTACTTTGGCTTAGTCGAGGTTGCATATCCACCAGCTTCGCCTGTTGGCATCCATAGAGAGCGAGTCGATGAGTCTCTCTCCAAGGGAATTCCAACCAATAAAAAAGAGTTTCATGCTTTGAGGGCCTCTTTGCTCTAATTGTCAAAAGAAACAACGAATTCCCCAATTTTGGCAACCACTTACAATGACATGGCTTTGTCTCTGAGTGATTTATTTTCTTTACATAGAATGGCCAAAGATAGACATGATGAGGCTGTCGCTGCTCTGCAATATTTGGGGTCTCTTCGGTAAGAGAAGAACCGCATTCAGACTTATTTCAACGAGGTGAATGCAGTAAAGGAACAAAATGTCAGTCGAAGAAATGACTTGCAGGAACAGCTGTCCAAACTGCGAGTTGAGTTGGAGTGGATCCAGGCAGAGATCGGGGCTATTATTCCGGCTATAGGTGCCTTAGACTCGGCTATCGGTGCCCACGACTCCTCTCGTTCTTCTTTCTTTCGGCAGAGCCTTCAATTAGATAACAAAATCTGGGAACTCAGTAACCAGCAGGTGGTTTAGGAACTGGATCAGAGAGATGGTAGCAAATGACTTGTCAAACTGGAGAATGAATGGACTGAGTAGAAAAACCGTCTAGTTCAAGCAACTCCGAAAATCACTACTCCCTTGCCAGCTGATCCTATTGCTGAGTTACTAGCCGATACCCTTATGGACTTGCAATTTGAAATCGTTGCTTTTGTTGTTCAAGAGGTATCGGCCGATACTCAGGCTTTTACTAAGGCCCCATCGACTGTAGTGGCAGAGCCTTTGCTGGGTGCTGAAAGGGAGGTCCAACCAGGAGCGGGAGCAGCTGAGGTAGTAGCTGTTGTTACAGCTGAGAGAGAAAGGGAGATTGCAGGTACCCAAGATGCCCAAGCAGTTGTGGACTCGGCTGATCCTGAGACTTCTACTACTATTGATATATTGCAACCTCTAGCTGGTGGAATGCCGACCAACTCGATTCTCTAGCTTTATCGACCCCAAATCAAAGGGTTTGTTTATGTGATTAAGCAGCCAGTTTGTGGTTGTTGTTTACTTTTGTCTTCCCCAAATCGAAGGGAAGTACTTTTTTATGTGACTGTGACCAGGCCATTTCTTGACCCCAAATCGAAGGGTCTTGTTTTTTGTGACTAGGCAGTCGTGGATTCGACTAAGCCTGATAATGTAAAACAACCCCCCCGGCTAGTGAAATGCCAACCAATCTTGGCTTCCTAATTTTATTGACCCCAAATTGAAGGGTTTGTTTTTGTGACCAGGCAGTCGGTCTATGGCTGTTATTTACTCATGCATACCCCAAATTGAAGGGTAATACTTTTTTAGATACTTGTCATTTATGTTTCTGTCAAGCTCTTCATCATGCATGTCTATTAGTCGATATGCATTGTCAACAATCTGTTGGCTTACTATGAAGGGTCCTTCCCAATTTGGTGACCATTTGTCGAATTTATGATCTTTCATTCCGAGCAGCAATACGGTTTTCCAAACCAAGTATCCTTTAGTGAACCTCTTGGGTTTAACATGTTTGTTGTATGCTTTGGCCATTTTTCATTTGCCGGCTTCGATTCTTTCTAGGGCCATCAGTCGATCTTCATCTAACTGATCTAACTTCATTAGCGTGGCCTGCTGATATTCTTCCAAGTTTAAAAAATTCTGTTTGGCCACCCGTAATGACTTAACATTAATTTCTAGGGATAACACTACATATTGTCCATAGGTTAGCCGATAAGGTGTCATCCCCGTAGCGGTAGAATTAGTTTTTGATTGCCCAAATAGCTTCATCCAGAGTGAGATGTCATACTGCCGGTTTTTCCTCCACATTTTTACTGATTATGTCCACAATAAGCTTGTTAGCTGCCTCGGCTTGTCCATTCGTCTGTGTGTAATAAGGTGAAGATGTGATCATCTTGATCCCAAACTTCTCTGCAAAGGCTGCCACCTTAGAACCAGTGAACACCGTCCTTTGATCAGTCGTAATCGTCTCAGGAATACCATATCTATATATGATTTGGTGTTGGATAAACTGAATGACATCTGTTTGATGAACCCTCTTCATCGGTTGTGCCTCTACCCATTTAGTGAAGTAATCGGTAGCCACAATAATAAAATTATATCCTTTAGCCAATTGTGGGTGAATCTTGCAGATGAGGTCTATAGCCCATCATCTGAAAGGACAAGGCTTCACGATCGGGTGCAATACCTCGATTGGTACCCGTTGGATTGGTCCATGTCTCTGACACTCTTCACAACCTTTTGCATATTGAAAGCAATCGGCCGTGATGGTAGGCCAATAATAGTCATGGCGATAAATCAACCACTTCATCGTTGGCCCAGTTCTGTATGATCCGCAGATTCCTTTATGAACTTCTCCCATGACTCTTAAGGCCTCTGCTTTATCAATGCACTTGAGTAGCACCCCATTTACACTCTTTGTACAGATTATCATCAATGAGTGCATACTTCAAGGCCCTCCTCTTAACCTTAAGGTCCTTGCACGTGGAAGGATTTTTTAAGTAACTGATTAATATTTGCTTCCACGAGTCGATCTGGTCCATAGATAACACTTCGGCTGGCAGCTCATCATACTCAAGAGTGAGTAGAGACTTCATAAAGCTAGAAGCTTCTTGTGACAAGTCGTTAGCCTCAGCATTCATGGCCTTGGGAACATGACTTAAAGTTGATGATGTGAACCTACTAAGTAACCTGCTAGCCATTTCGTAACGGGCCAACAAATTTGGATTATTTCAGTCATATTCCCCGGCTTGATAACCAACTTAGAGTCTCCATGAATCTTGATGTACTTTGCTTTCATAGAGACTAGGAGTTTGAGTCCTATGATGAGAGTATCGTATTCGGCTTGGTTATTTGTCAAGTCAGAATCTAACTGATAAGAGAACATCCACGTTTCGTCTCTAGGATCGATTATTGTTATCCCGGCTCCGACTCCCTTCTGGGATCTTGACCCATCAAAAGTCAGCGTCAAAGGGACGACCTCCATACATGCAGTAGAGAGGGCGCATGGGTCCTCCATACACAAGGGTGGTCTGCCAAGAAATCGGCTACCGCCTGACCTTTGACGGCCCTGAGTGGCCTGTACTCAAGGAAAAATGCCGTGAGCTTGATTGCCCATTTCATTAGTCGTCCTTGCAAAACAGGTCTATTCAATAAGTACCAGACGATGTCAATCTTGCACAAAATGTGAACCACATGTGGCATTAAATAATGTTCAAGTTTTGTACAAGCATGGAATAAGGATAAACAAAGCTTCTCTATAGGAGTATATTTAGTTTCAGCTTCATTAAGCATTCGGCTAAGATAGTAAACTGCCCTTTCGGTTCCATCATCGACATCCTATGCTAACAGGCAGCCGATAGGCATATCTGCAGCTGAGATATACACTTTTAGTGGTTTCCCTGGCATGGGAGGCACTAACACAAGAGGTGTTGCTAAGGCCTTTTTAATCTGGTTGAATGTCTCTTGCTGTTCTGGACCCCATACTAGTTCGTCTGACCCTTTAATCCTGAGCAAAGGTGAGAACACCTTTATTTTGCCAGCCGAATTAGATATGAACCTCATTAGGAAGTTGATCTTCCCTAACAGACTTTGTAACTCCTTCTTTGTTCTGGGTGGTGGCGACTCCATTACTGCCCGGGCTTTGTTATGATCTATCTCAATACCTTTCTTGTGTACCAAGAAGCCAAGGAAGTTTCCAGTCGATACTCCAAACATGCACTTGGTTGGATTCATTTTAAGATTATGAATCCTCATTTGTTTTAGTGCTCGTTCCAAATCGGCTAAATGATCTTTGAAGTCCTTAGACTTTACCACCACATCATCAATGTAAACCTTCACAGTCTTGCCGATCAGATCATAGAAAATGGTGTTCATTGCCCTTTGATAAGTAGCACCACCATTCTTCAGACCGAACGGCATAACTACTCACTCGTAAATGCCCAAGGATCCTGGACACCTAAAGACGGTCTTGTGAATATCATCCTCAGCTACTGCTATATGATTATAGACAGTAGACAGAATATCCATCCATGAATGTCAGCACCCCGTTAACGGCCGCCGAATCGATTAGCATATCGGCTATAGGCATAACGTATTCATCTTTGGGAGTGGAAAGATTTAGGTTTCTGTAATCAATACATACCCGAACCATGCAATTCTTCTTCTTGACTAGCACAATATTTGCCAACCATTCTACATACCTAGCAGTTCTGATGAACCCGACTTTTAGTAGTCGTTCAATCTCGGCTTTAATTTGGGGTATCAACCGAGGGTGATATCTTTTGGGCGGTTGTTTATAAGGCGTGAAACCCTCTTTAATTGGTAATATATGCTCTACCAAAGTTTGTGCCAGCCCAGACATCTCATGATAATCCCACGCGAAGTAGTCCTTATACTACAGTAGAAGAGCCATTATGCTTCGTTTATCCTCATCCTTCAGCAAGCCACTAATATGTGTTAACCGAGGAACTTCCTCAGTACGCAAGTTGATATCTTCCAAGGGATCCCGAGACTCAAAACTAGGCATAGCCCTCCTTATGGGCGAATCAAGTTCCATTGGTAACTCAATGTCATCGGTCGCCAGTGTTGGTTCTCTGTTGTAGTCCTTTACCTATGATGCTTCAGCTATCCTTGTTTCAGAATTTAAAGCAGTCAGCTGATGCCACAAATCATGTATGATTTGGGTCTTCTCAACCATTTAACTCTTCCAAGGTAAGCCGTAGTTTAGCTAATTATTTTATTTCAAAACCTCGTGAAGTAAGATTGCAGTATTCCCAAGATCCTTCTTCATACTACTCTGCAACAGCTATGGGAGCCATATAGGGTGAATATAAGACAACCTCCAAGTTTTTCACCCCTGCCTGAAATGGGTTATCATCGACTGGGATGATTTCTATCTTGTCTCCTTCCCAGAAAATGAGCTTTTGATGCATGGTGGAAGGAAGACATCGGCTGGTGTGAATCCAGTGTCTGCCCAACAGGATGGCATTGGACGTCTTGCCATCTATCACAAAGAAGGCAGATTTGACAGTCTTAGGACCCACCGTGATTTTGCTACTAAGATCCCCAAAGCTTCAAAGGCTTCTCCCATAAAGCTAGACATTTCCATGTTAGTTGGGATGAGATGCTCCCTGGTTTTGTTGAATCTTTTCAAAGTAAGCAGTGATATCACATTCAGCACAGCCCCATTGTCGATGAACACTCGGCTAAAAGCTTTGCCGTTAATGTAAGCCTTAACATAGAGAGGTTTGAGGTGTTTAACCATCTCCTCCGTGGGTGCACCAAATATAGTGCTCAAAGTGTCCCTAGCCGTGGTATCGGCTAATGTCACCAATTCAGCATTTTCTATACACATATCGCCTTTTAGGCTGTCTAAGTTAGGGCGGCCGGCACAGAACTCACATGGAATCAGGCTAACCATTTCAATAGCTGCCCAGATCTCATCGACCGAATCCTGCTTAAATAAATCAAGGATGGAATCTCCCACCTCATCGAATTCGTTTGATGAGAAGTCAATACCTTTCATCTCCTAGAGACATATAGGAGCCGGCTGGAGTTCTAAAGCTTGGATTCTCTGCACGGTTTGTGGAACCATCTCGGCTAGATTCCTCCAGGACTGTAGTCTCCTACTGAAGTCCCTTTGTCGGGCCGTCACCCGGCTGTATGCTTAGCTCTGGCTGGTCCAAAGATTCTCCTTCATATGACTCTGTCTCTGAAGAGGTTGAGCCGAATTCCCGCTCAATAGCCTCAGCTACTGCAGACTCAGAAATTTCCTGCTTATCGACTGGCTCAGCGCTGGATATCATGTGTAATTTTGGCTTTATCTTGCACAAGGATTTGACCCGCTACATCCTTCTTTTCTGCGTCCTAGATATAACTTTTAGTGGTGCCTCTTTCTTTCCGGGAGCCTGATTGACATACCACTCCCCCTCTTCTATGTTGGCAACTAGTTTAATCATTCTCCAAGGTCTCGTCTGGTCCACATTTCTCACCGTGATACGTAAGGATGAAACACTCTCATTTACGTTAAACTCAACCACTCTCTGTTTGGTTTTAGGGAGTGGTTCTTTATCTATTCGAGGCATGTTCGCTGCTAGTTGGTTGGCATTCGTACTTACCCCCCAAGCCTATGCCTGGCGCCGATAGGGACCCTTCTGAATGTCATGGTTTATTCCTGAAGTTCTCATTCAACGTCCCTTGAGTATTCAGGGCGGCCATGAAAAATGCTCCTAGCTGGCTGACTGTCATCACGAATGTCATGTAGGCTGCCTAACCGGTTGAACACAGAGGTCCTTGTGGCCTTCTCCCCTTCGGTAGGTTTCTTTGGGACCCATATGGTTTTCATCGATTGTTTCCCCTTGATGTCCTTTGATTGATCTGGCTTGACAAAGGACACCATAGATATCGGTACTGCGGGAAAAGGGTCAGTATCAACAAACATTTCAACTATGCTTTTATCAGCTAGCTTGAACCTGCCCTCCTTGATGCCCTTTTGAATCGCCTTCCTGAAGACCACACAATTAGAAGTAGCGTGGCTATATGAATTGTGCCGCTTACAGTACTTCGTATCCTTGAGCTCTTCGGCAGACGGAATCCTATGGCCATCAAGCAACTGAATCTGTTTATCTTTAAGCAGATGATCAAAGATCTGATCTGCTTCGTAATGTCAAATGAGTAACCGACCCTATCCTCAGTAGAACTCGTCTTTTTGCCCTTCGTAGCTTTTAGGGCTGGGCAGGAGTAAACCTTACCACTGATGATCTCGACTACCATTGTATTTGTCATGCAATCGGCTGACTTTAAGTCAGACTCATCTGCCTCAATAATAGATACCAAATGGGAGCCTCGGTTTAGGTTGGATCTTCTCTTTTCTCTATTTGGCTAGCCTTCTTGGCTAACTGGCTTAAGTCAGAGCAAGATTGTCCCACTAATTTCTCCTATAGCTGTGGATGTATGTTGTTGATTATCATATCCGCGCATTCTAATTTAGGGAAGTGTATAGTGCATTTCCCAACATTCCTTCTGAATCTCTCGATAAAATTGATAGCCGACTCATCGATCTGTTGCCTGAGATTCATCAAATCCATCACAGTGACTTGAGGTTGGGGCCAATAAAATCTATTATGTAAGCAACGCTCCATGTCAGCCCAACTCTGCACGGAGTTGGGGGCCAAGGATGAGTACCAGGAAAATGTCATTCCGGTTAGATAAACGAGGAATAACCGCAACTTGTGATACTCGTTCTGGCCAACTTTGCCACATTGGGCGGTAAATCTGCCAATATGCTCAATGGTAGATTTGTCGTCATCACCCGAGAAGGTGGCGAAATCAGGCATTTTGAAGCCTCTTGGCAGTGGTGATACCCGATCTACCCAATCGGGGTAGGGCTTTATGTAAACAGGCATGTCCAAGGGTTTTAGTTGGATGTCAAAGTATCTTCTCGTGGTATTTACAATGGTTTCAGGGTTCATCAGTTGTGGCATTCCCTACCGATTCTCAACTGGAACCGGCTAGTAGGTGTTTTGAACTGGAGGCCTCTATTCTGTACCTTGTTGAATAGGGTTTTGAAGGTTGTAGACATTTTGCTGGCCATTACCAATAGGTGGGGTATGTCCCCACTGCTGTTGGACATAGCCACTAAAGCCTACAACCTGAGTTTTTGGAACAAGCGACGGAACTTGAGGATAAGGTGGAACAGTGTTCCATGTCTGCTCTCCTCGGACATCAGTCGTTCTTAGAAAGTTTGCACTTCCTGGATGGTATGGATTGGGTACCGGCTGTGAATGCTGGAATGGTGTCCCGCTGTAGACAGCATCACTAGATAGCCTAGCAGGGTCATAGCAAAGGGCCATCGGCTGCCAGTTCGGTTGGCCAACATTAGTCGCATGTACCGTAGGACCGTTTACATAAGCGTACAGCATAACGGACGACAAACCAAGGTGTCCAGACGTCTGAATTGGTCTCTGAGCCATATTGATCTATACATACTGCAGATTCGCTTGGTCGAGTGGCACAGCTTGCCCCCTAATGTTTGGTGGCAACCATACAGTAGACTAGTTACTAAGTGATTGGGCTTGTGTAGGTACTGACTGATACACATTCGGCTTAGGAACAACACCTGGAGTCACAGTTTCATGCTGCACAGCGCCATTCGTTAGAGGGATGGCAGAACTAGCCGAACCTTCTCCTAGATGCAGTCGATTAGCTTCCAGTTCTCTCGCCTGCTGAACCTCATTATGCATCATTGTCTTGACAATGTCAGCCAATTGAGTGGAAACCTGGTACATAATGTCATGGATTCCCAAGTCAATATGATGTCTAATGAATGACGTGGTCATGACAGTTGGACCCTCAGATTGACTAGCTTTACCCACGGCTTGGGTTGATGGAGGAAATGGAGGGGTATAAACCGATGTAAGCATACCCGAAGAAGATGGTGGCTCGTTGTTCCTTCTGGGAGGATTATGTTTAGGATGTAGACTAGACTCTTGGTTCATTTTCTTACCAGACCTTAGGCGCATACGCCAAATGTGATCCTGACCTGGAGAATCAAACTTCGCTATGAGATCACCTATGGTCCCACCGGGTGTGCTAAATTTGTTCCCCTCCGAAATGTTTGCCTTTTTATCAGATGACGAAATCGGATGACAAATTGATTCCTTAACTAAGCGATTTGGACCGGAAGCAGAACTCTAACTTCCAGCAATGCGTTCCCCAACTACTCCAGAAAGTGTTAGGATGGTAATTGAGTAAACTAGGTGGTAAGAAGCATAAATACAGCTAGAGTGCATTAAAGGCGATAAAGATAGAATGAAGATATGAAAAAATCAGTTTTTTTATTGATTGTGTTGTGCTTATTCCAATCAAGTGATTTTACATTTATAGTACAAGAAAAATAAACGTGACCCCCTATGTTAGCCATCGAACTACCCACAAAATCCATTAGCCAACTATGAGGAGGTGGTGCCGAATTTTTCACCTGGACCCCTAGCATGATCGACGGCACTCCCTTTAGGTTGTTGCTGGTTGCTACCTTTTTTAGAAGGTCCTTTGACTTGGTCTTCGAGGTGTCTGAGTATGTGTGGGTCTCAGCCGTTCCTCGGAATTATGACTCGACCAGACTACTATAATAGTCGATGATGCTTTTCTAGCCGAGAGTAGGGACTATCGGATTCGGCTATAATTCCGCTCAGTTACCGATTTAGAATCATTTCCCACCTTCGGTTGTCACTTGATTCGGCTAAACACTTTTGAGTGTTAACAAATATTGATCAACTTATTAAATGATAATAATCCTTTGATTATTTTCATTAATAAAGAGGTATATATATACAATATACAATATACAATATCTAAATATGGAAAATAAATCTACCTTTTCCTAATACAAGACTAATACATATTCCTACTATAATACTAATATCATAATTATACTTGTACCAAAATTTTACAATATATGGTAAGTTAATGGAAGTCGGTCACTTGGTATACACGGGTATACCGTGTATACGCACCTTCCGCAATCATAGCGGGAGGTTGTCGTACGCTGAGACAATCCCTAAAATCTTCAAACAGAACCAAGAGAAGACTCTTAGTAATGATGTCAACAATTCGGTACCTTGAAGGGACATGTAAGACACGTACTTGTCCACGAGATACCTTTTCGTGAACAAAGTGAATATCCATCTTGATATGTTTAGTGCGCTGATGTTGGACCAGATTCTTAAAAAGATAGACTGCACTAACATTATCACAGTAGACCAAGTTAGCTTTCTGAATAGGAAAGTGAAGCTCTAACAAATGATTATGTAGCCAACATGACTCAGATACCACATTGGCTACCCTTCGATACTCAGCCTCCGCACTGGATCACGATAAAGTAGCCTGGCATTTTGCCGATCAAGAGACCAAGTTATCACCAAGAAACATACAATAACCAGAGGTAGAACGTTTGGTATCTGTACAGCCACCCCAATCAGCATTTGTATAAGACACGAGAGTAGAGACGAATGATGGATATAAATGCAAACTATAATCAAGTGTGCCCTGTATGTATCGTATAATGCGTTTGAGCGCATGCATGTGCTCAATCCACGGATCATGCATAAATAAACACACCTGATGTACTGCATAAGTAATAACTGATCTCGTGAAGGTAAGATACTGAAGAGCCCTACAAGACAACGATAGTGGGTGGGATCCTCAAATGGTGTGCTAGAAGTAGTACTCAGCTTAGGTTTGGTATCAACCGGAGTAGATGACGACTTACAAGATGACATGCCAGCTCTCTCAATAATCTCAGCCGCATACTTCTTCTGTGATAAAAATAGACCACATGTATAACGAGTAACAGCTATACCCAAAAAATAACTCAAAGGCCCCAAGTCTTTCATAGAAAATTCTAAACTGAGAAGAAACATGATAGACTTGCCCAGATCATCAGAAGAGGCAATCAATATTATATCATCTACATTTAATATAATGTATGCCATAAAAGTACCATGACGATAGATGAACAGAGAATGATCAGACCTGCTGTGAGAAAACTCAATGGTAGACACATAATCTGAAAACCTCTTATACTAAGCCCGTAGGCCCTACTTAAGCCCATATAAGGACTTTTTCAGCAAACATACATGATGGGGATACTTGGGGTCCCTAAAACCCAAGGAATGATATATGTACATTGTTTCCTTAAGGTCACCATATAAGAAAACATTTTTCACATCTAGCTGATGAATGGGCCATGCTTTCGAGAAAGCCAGACTAAGCACAGTGCAAATGATTTCCAGTTTGACCACCTGACTAAACGTCTCTCCATAATCCACGCCAACCTATTGTGTTTTACCATCACCTACAAGACGGGCCTTATGCCTCTCAAAAGAACCATCAGAATTTTCCTTATGAGTAAAAATCCATATAGAATGAATAATATTGACACCAGGTGGATGGGGCACTAACTCCCATGTCTTATTTTCAATAAGAGCATTATATTCATCATCCATGTACAATTTCCAACTCTGATCATGAAGGGCAGACACATAATTACGTGGTAGGGGTGATTTGGTGACATTAGAATTTAGATTAAAATGTCTTTAGGTTTAAAAATACCATGTTGGCTATGAGTAACCAGCCCTTGACTCAAAATAGAAGGGGACGTGTTTTGGGTAGGTGTCCGATCGGGAAAAAATTGGACCTACAGGTAATGGGTCTGCTGGCCCAGTGGCAGATGGTCGAGACGATAAAATTGGGTGGATGAGATTTGGGCCAGCAGGAAATGGGCCTGCTAGCTGTGAATCAGGGACTGCTGTGGTAATATTTGGGCAAGCATGCAGTGGGCCTGGTGGCGGATTTCGATCACGGGACAGTTCAGATAAATGGTGGATAATATACGGTGAGAGCACATCATCTAAAAAATTATACGAACTAGACACGAAATTATACAATTTAGCAAACGAAAATTGGGTTTCATCAAAAAATGACTTGGCGATTAATTATGATTTTATTAGCAGATAAATAAAAACATTTGTGTTGATGTTGGATGGATTTTGTGACAACATCTGTAAATGCTCAGGACAACATCTTGTGAAAATAAGAATGTTGTCTACGATGTTGTGACAACATTCCTGACAACATTTCTATAGCGATTTTGCCTATTCTTCCGGCCAAAATAGGTTGTGTTACTGTGAGTAAAAAATGACCTAGGAAAGCTAACAATAATGATGTGTTCAAAACGTGGTAAAAGAAACAGTCAAAGCTTGGAGAGAAAGCAGCGTGAAGACCAAGTCCAGAACGTTGAGCTTTTGAAGGAGCAAGAACCGGTCCAAGCTGAAGCCTTCTTTTACTCAGCCTCCGCAACCAACCAATGAGGATTTCAAGGGAAGTTCCACACTATAAATAGAGGAGAACTTCAGAGTAACGATATCCAGATTTAAAAGAGAAGAATTATCAAGAGAGCTCTCGCATAATCACCTTAGAAACTGGATCAACACACTTGGCCTAAAGTAGTATAACAACATCTAGTCCCACGTTACTATTGCTACCCAGATTCTAGATTAAGCTTATATTTCAAGCAATCGTAATGAAGATGTTGTATTTGTCTTTTTAGATCTTTTAACTTTAGGCTGAAGATATCTGCGACTTCACTTTTGTTTGTAATTTCTTTTTCGCTTTTATTGTTCAATCTTGTAAAAAGAAATTCATTTGTAATTGTATATAATTTATACAATTCTTTGGTCATTGACCATCAAGGGATATATTAATATATACCCTTGAAAATATAAATCTTGTGTCTCTTTACTTTTCCGCTGCATTTACTCTATAAAGGTTTATAACTGTTTTATCACAATATTGCCTCAGATGTTGACACAACGTTGAAGGCAACATCCAGAAACTGTTTTAATTGCTTTAGCTGGTACTATTTTATTCTTACATATTCTTGCTTATCCGTAGCCCCGGACCCAACAAGTGGTATCAGAGCCAACACTTGATACAATAAGTGTTTGATTCTGAATATTATGGCTATGGACTCAGCTTGATAAAACGTTGGTAGACTTCCAATTCTTGACGGAACTAACTATGCCTATTGGAAAATCCGACTACGTTCGCACATCAAATCCATTGATGTTCGAGCTTGGAGATCAGTTTCTGAAGGCTATGTGATTCCTAAGTACCCAGCAGACGAGGATGGTGATGTACTTACCAAACTCGAATCTGAATGGACCGCGGAAGAGATCAACAGTGCGAGCTTCAATGAAAAGGCCCTAAATGCGATATTTGGATGGGTAGATCTCTATATGTTCAAACTAATCCAGAATTGTACTACGGCCAAGGACGCTTGGGAGACCTTACAAACTCATTGTGAAGGTACCTCAAGTGTACGACGTACTAAGCTTCGCATGATTTTGAGCCAATACGAACGCTTAAGGATGGAAGAATCTGAAGACATAAAATCCTATTTTGAAAAGTTAATTGACATTGCTAATCAGTGTCAAGTGCTTGGTTCTCCTTTAACCAACACACAATTTGTGGATAAAGATCTCAGATCTCTTCCTGAAAGGTTTAATACTAAGATTTGTGCTATTGAAGAGGCCCACAATCTTGCTACTATGGATCTACATGCCTTGATGAGCATATTTCAAACATATGAGATGAACATGAAGAGCCAAAGAGATCTGTATAAAGACAAGACTTTGGCACTCCAAGGACAAACCTCAGAAACTGAATTGGAAAACGATGAAGAAAACTTGGAGGAAATGGGAAATGGTGCAACTGTTGCCTTACTTACTCATCGATTCAATTCGATGGTGAGAAAGATCAACATTGATCGCAATAAAGCCAAATACAAACAACATCAAAACCCACTTTTTAATAAACAACCGAATAGGTCACCTTCTGATCAAAGTAATCACAATCCACTGAGGAAATCTAACTCCGACAGTATCAATTTCAATCCTAAACAACTCGAGGGAGTGTAATGTCATGCATGCTCGGGTTGGGGACACTACGCTAATGAGTGTGCAAACACCCTTAGAAAAATTGGTAAGGTCATATGGGTAACTCTTAGCGATGATGAGAACGAAGAAGAGTAAGGAGATCAAGGAGAAGAATCACAGGCAATGCTGGCATCCGTGTTTGAACACTCACTGTCTGACGATGAATATGTTGGTGACAACGTTGCGACAACATCAGGAATAACATCAGACTCAACATCTGGAATGTCTTCAACATCTGGAATGTATTTAACATCAGAGAGGTATATATACTTTGACTATTCTGATGTAAATTGTTTTAGTGGATTCAACTCTTCATCTGAGGCTGTAAATTTGGATCTAGTTTACTCCAAAGACGACGTAATAAAGGAATTACAAAGTCTTTGTAAAGCCTTAATCATTGAATCTGAGCAACTAGACTCAAAAGCAAAATTAGTGACTCTTGAGAATAGCAATCTGAAAGGCACAATCAACCGATTAGAGGTGGTACTTACCAAGAAGGACCTAGAGCTTGGTAAGATTCATGCACGATTGAACGTAGCTGAGACCACCTTTCAAAGGCTCAACATGGGAACCTCCAAACTTGATGAAATATTAAACTTCAATAAACCTACAAGGGTTGGTCTTGGGTACCAATCTCCTAGCAAAACAAATACTTCCAGAATCCATAGTCAAACCGAGAGGATAAAATTTGTCAAAGAAAATCCGAGTAACTCTCAGATCACTGAAATTGGATCGAAGTTTATATGTAGCTTCTGTAAAAAGTTAGGACATCTTATGCCCTACTGCTACAAACTTCAAAACTCTGCACTCAGAATATTTCCTAAAATGTCATCATCAATGTTGCCCAACATCACTGACAACATCAAAGCTACCAGCCTGAAAGCAGAAGAAAGAAAAAGGAATGGGTACCCAAACTGAATCTGAAATGTAATGTGTGCATAACTGCCTTGCGTACTAACATTACAGGGTATTGGTATTTCGATAGTGGTTACTCACGTCATATGACATGTATCAAAAGCCTATTGAAGGAGTATGTAGCATTCAATGGAGGATACGTGACCTTTGGAGGAGGAAGTAAGAGTAAGATAATTGGTAAAGGAACTATTAATGTTCCGGATGTACCAGCCTTGAAAAATGTTCTTCATGTAGAAGGTTTGGTTGCTAATCTTCTTAGCATAAGCCAATTATGTGATGATGATCTCGAGGTGAAATTCAACAAGCTTGGATGCAAGGTTACAGATTCTAGAGATAAATGTGTCATGTCAGGAACCCGAACGGGATATAATTTCTATCTAGTCGGTAGACAAGAGTTTTGCAACTCCGCAAAGGTAGGTGACCTGACACTTTGTCATCAAAAGTTGGGACATGTCAACTACGGCACCTTGGAGAAGCTGATCTCATTTGAAGCTGTCAAAGGCATTCCCAGACTGGATCCAAAAGATAAAACATTGTGTGAAGATTGTTTGAAAGGAAAGAAAACCGAGTCTCTCATAATGTTGTCCAACTTGACGGACAACATTCAGGTACATCTCATTGTTTCCAATTATTGCATATGGATCTTATGGGTCCAATCGAGGTAGATAGCCTAGGAGGAATGAGATATTCTTATGTGATAGTAGATGATTTTTCCAAATTCACTTAGATCTATTTTTTAAAAGAAAAATCACAAACCTTTGAGATGTTTAGAACACTTTACTCTAGGATTAAAAATCTGTTTTGTTCTTCGATTTTCAGAATTAGATCTGATCATGGAAAGGAGTTTGAAAATCAAACCTTTGCAAAATTCTGCGAAAAGAAAGGCATATTCCATGAATTTTCGGCACCAAAAACACCACAACAAAATGGGGTTGCCGAGAGAAAGAACAGAACTCTACGAGAAATGGCTAGAGTTATGTTAAGTTCTAAGCAATTGTCAAAAAGGTTTTGGGCAGAAGCCTTGAACACGGCATGTCACATAACTAATAGAATATTTTTAAGTCCAGGGACCAAGATGACACCCTATGAACTGTTAAATAGAAAGAAACCTACAGTACGGTACTTTCATGTCTTTGGGTGTGTGTGCTATATTCTTAATGACAGTGATAAACTGGCCAAATTTGACTCTAAGAGTGACAAGGGAATAATCGTTGGCTACTCTCAGAATAGCCATGCTTATCGAATATACAATCTTCGGACAAAGACCATACAAGAATCAGTAATGTTATTTTTGATGACCTGCTGGATATATCTGGTAGATCTTCAGAAAACAATATTGTGGTTGCAGTTGAAGAGAAGCAATCTATTGAAAAAAATAGATGTAGGCCCAGATGTTGTCCCAACATCAGAAGAAACATCTGAACCTCCAAGAGAAAACACAGGGGACGAAATCGAGGAGGAATCTGCTACTGAACTGAATGATCAAGTGAGAAGAGACCCTCCATCGAGGATTAGAAGGAACCATCCACCCGACCAGGTGATAGGGGGAGTTTTTTTAGGAGAGGCGTACAAGATAGAAGGAGCCAGTAAATTACCGAGAAATGGTAAGGTATGTGTGCATGTCCACCATATATCAACATGTAAGTCTCTCTTTTATTACATCTACTTTGGAACCTAAAAATATTAGGAAAGCATTAAAATATAATTTTTGGATTCAAGCCATGCAAGAGGAGCTTGAACAATTTGCCCGAAATGAGGTTTGGGACTTGGTACCACGACCCAACAACACAAATGTTATTGGGACCAAGTGGATATTCAAAAACAAATCAGATGAGTTAGGGAAGATTGTCAGTAATAAAGCTCGACTTGTTGCTCAAGGATATACACAAGTAGAAGGTATCGACTATGACGAGACCTTCGCTCCTGTGGCTAGAATTGAGTCAATAAGATTGCTTCTTGCTATTGCTTGTTATCTAAAGATTACCTTGCACCAAATGGACGTTAAAGGTGTCTTCCTCAATGGATACTTGGACAAAGAAGTTTATGTTGAACAACCAAAGGGATTTAAGGTTCCTCACCATCCACATCATGTGTACAAGCTCAAGAAATCCTTGCATGGACTAAAACAAGCACCACGTGCATGGTATGGTCGTCTAACTAACTTCCTTGTTGAGTTTGGTTTTACCCGTGGAGAAGCTGAAAGAACATTATTCATTAAAAGACACGGTGTAGATGTAATAATAGCTCAAATCTATGTTGATGATATTGTTTTTGGTTCGACTACAGAATCACTAGTAAAGTCTTTTGTCGAAGCAATGTCGACAACATTTGAGATGAGCATGATTGGAGAACTAACATTTTTCTTAGGCTTGCAGATTAAACAAAATGAAGATGGGATCTTTATATCTCAAAGAAAATATGCCAAGAATCTTGTTAGGAGATTTGGTCTGGAAAATGTTAAACACATGAAGACTCCAATGGGCTCTGCGCAACAGTTATGTAAAGACGATGTTGGACAAGATGTTGACCCAACATTATACCGATCTATGATAGGTAGCCTTCTATACCTTACCGCCAGTCTCCCCGATATCATGTTTAGTGTATGTGTTTGCGCCAGGTTCCAAGCCAGTCCCAAGGTATCTCATTTTAATGCTGTGAAACGTATCATTCGATATGTTGCCGGTACAAGTGACTTGGGAATTTGGTACTCCAAAGACACTAATCCTAATCTAATAGGATATAGTGACTCGGATTGGGCCGGTGATGTAGACGATAGAAAAAGCACTAGTGGTGGGTGTTTCTATCTTGGCAATAATCTAGTCTCATGGTACAGTCGTAAACAAAATTGTGTATCACTTTCGACTGCCGAATCTGAATATGTGGCAGCCGGAAGTTGTTGTGCTCAACTGATTTGGTTACGACACATGCTAGATGACTATGACATATCTAATAACTCCATGATTTGGTACTGTGATAATTTGAGTGCTATTAATATTTCCAAAAATCCTGTTCAGCATTCACGTACAAAGCACATAGATATAAGACATCATTTTCTAAGAGACTTAGTGGAAAAATAGGTTGTTCAAATCGAACATGTTGATACTTTTTGTCAACTGGATGACATTTTTACCAAACCTTTAGATCATGAGAGATTTTCTAACTTGAAAAAATCTCTTGGTCTATGTTTTCTTTGAAAATAAGACAGACTGGGTAGATGTTGTCCGAAATGTTGTCCTAACATTCTGGGTAACATTTACTGTTGAGTCAATATACAGGATAAGTGTTGTAGAGATGTTGCATTGTTTCAAAAGATTCAAGCATAACTCTAAAAGGACAAGATATGAAGGCAAAGCCTCTAGTAAAAGATTTGGATGTATACAAAAAGAGCAAAACTCTAAGATTGGTATCGTTCCTATTCTATAGGAGTACCACGTGCTTCAAAAATGTTGAAAATTCCTCAATATTTTTTTTAATCTGTATGTGTTCAACTAAGTTGATTAAGGACAATGGTAAAATGTTACATTAGTCCAGCGATCAGTCTCATAGGGAACATATACGGAAATATCATCTGCCAAATCAGAAAATCCTTGGAGTCTCATAATGCTTGTTTAACTTTGAAATGTTGCCAACATCATCAACAACATCGTGTCCCAGTGCATTGATCAATCTGGTTTATCTTATTTTATTCCTGTTTTTGGTATTTAACACGTCTCTGGCTTTAACTGGAAGTCCAAAAATTTCTGGATGACCATTTTTTTTTAAAATGATGATATGTGCAATGACAATCCTTATTTTAGGTGTGTAAAGAGTTTTTATTATTCTATACAATCTAAATTTAAGGAAAAGGAGTTTGAGTGTAAGTATACTTTGCCATAATAAAACCTTCCATTTTTGTCTTGGAATTGTCACATCAGCCGACTACCAATCCATCAAACCATGGCAGCCCACACAACACCATGTCTGTGCCCCCAAAATCCACAAACACCAAAGATTATTCTCCAATGTCGACTAGTCCAGCAAATAACAACAAGGTTTACAAGCATTATACTTCCATCAATGACTTGAGACCAGTCGAGGAGGACTGCACACAGGCTATGATCCTGCTTGGTTCAGATAAGTCGTTACAGGTGAGCTACCCAGGCGATAATGAAAACCCAATCGATGTTGATGCAACATTTGATTAATCGAACCTTACCTCAAAATCGACATTTCCGACGCGAAGGTCAAAGAGGGTTTTCGAAAACTAATTTGGTGAATACCAGTCTACCAAAAGATCCAGGGAAGAGTCGACTTTCCCTGTTGATACTACCACAAGCAGCAGCACTGACACCAATTTTAGTGTGCATAGTTCTTCCAGAACTCCATCAACTTCCACTCCACAAGCAGAATTTGAGAAGGAAAAAGAAGAAGAAGAAGAGATGTCTGATGACACACCTCAATGAAACTTCATTCCTAAAGGGGTCCATAGAACATACTGGAATTTTGACAAAAATGTTGCCTCAACATCAAAGGCAACAGACGAGAAAATTGACCCAGACTATATTGCCCCAACATCCGAGGCAACACCTGCAGCTACCTCATCCGAACGAGAAAACACAAAATCTGAAATAGATTCTGAGGTATTTCCTTACTCCTCCATGTTTCAAACTAAATCATGCTCCAGTAACTGGAATTGGTTTAAGAATAGAGGAGTTAGATGAGAGAAGGTGATTGACCTAACTTCATTCTCCAAAAATGGTTTAGTAGATTTCTTAAGTAGTCGAAACATCTTAAGCTCTGTATCTGGTAAGAATCCTTATTGTGAGAAGGTGATTAGGGTGTTCTATGCTAATTTGACGCTTGCTGTTAAGGACACAACCTCAAAGAAATTTGGGAAAGTGTACCTATACAACAAGGTATATAATTTTACACCTGATATCATCAACTCCACACTTGGAATAATTATTAGTGAAAGAGAACCTCAACCAAACCCCACTGTGGAGGAACTCAATTCAATGATCAAGTACCTTACAGGGAATTTGATCACTGTTTGGGCTCCTCGTAGCCTTGTGTCAAAGCTCACTGCCCTGTTTGCCACTTTGCACAAACTTGCTATATACAACTGGCTACCCTCCCTCAATGAGACAGTAGTGACCCTTGATCAAGCATCACTGCTTTTCAAGATTGGAAGAAATCAGAAAGTTGACTTAGGAACACTTATATTCAATCATGTTGTCAACTTGGCAGAAAAACAAAGCAACTCCGCCATTCCATACCCCTCCTTGATTTTTCAAATCCTGCTCAACCAAGGTTTTAAGACTCCAAAAGGAGAAAAGCTGAGTCCATCCTTAGAGGTTTACTCAGTACAACGAGCAGTTGTTAACAGCAGGGACAGGGTTATTGATCTGCCCGGGAAGAAAGATGAATGGGACACTACGACATCACAAGATGTTGCTCAAGGAAAGGTCCCAATGTCCAAAGACTGGCTTCGACAGCACATTGCTGAACTTGACAGGCAAATTCAAGAACTAGTGCGAGCTAGGAACTACTATATGGGCTTACTTTCTTCACAAAAAAGGGGAGATGATGATGCGTGCGTTTGCTTCGGCCGGGAAGCAGACGGACGGGGAGCTATCGATGATCCGCTTTGGAAGCAGACAAATAGGGGGAGAAGAGTTGAGATGGTTGTTGACTAGTTCTGATGCTGAATATGAAGATGATGAAGATGGTGCTGCACAATGTTGCGACCGAGTGATCGATCACAGAAAGCGGCTGGAAGCTACTGTGATCATCATGCTGATGGAGTTGGTGATATGGAGTTGGTGATTCAATAATGAATGTTTATTTGAATTGTGGATATACTGACACTACTGACATTTGGAATATTATTCGTGTTTGTAATATTTTACTTTGGGACATTTGGTCTGTTTTTGCAGACATTATAACTACTTTCTAAAGCTTTTTATATATGGTTATCTGATGTAGATTGGTATGAATGAGTACTGTAGACTGATTACGCAATTGTTGTAAGTAAGTCTACAGTCTAATCAAATCATTGATACTACACTGCTTGGAATTTAACACTGCAGGTAAAGGGGCAGAGCATAGCACTGATCCTACTGATTCTTGGAATGTAAGGACTACATCGGGAATCAGTATCCTAGTCATTTTCGCTTTGTATGGAGCTTTGTGAAGAAAGGCAAAAAAGGGGAGATTGTTGATGTTGGATGGATGTTGTGACAACATCTGTAAATGCTCAGGACAATATCTTGTGAAAATAAGAATGTTGTCTGCGATGTTGTGACAACATTACTGTTAACATTTCTGTAACGATTTTGCCTATTCTTCTGGCCAAAACAGGTTGTGTTACTGTGAGTAAAAAATGACCTAGGCAAGCTAACAATAATGCTGTGTTGAAAATGTGGTAAAAGAAACAGTCAAAGCTTGGAGAGAAAGCAGCGTGAAGACCAAGTCCATAACGTTGAGCTTTTGAAGGAGCAAGAATCGGTCCAAGCTGAAGCCTTCTTTTACTCAGCCTCTGTAACCAACCGGTGAGGATTTCAAGGAAATTTCCACACTATAAATAGAGGGGAACTTCAGAGTATCGATATCCAGATTTAAAAGAGAAGAATTATCAAGAGAGCTCTCGCATAATCACCTTAGAAACTGGATCAACACACTTGGCCTAAAGTAGTATAACAACATCTAGTCCCACGTTACTATTGCTGCCCAGATTCTAGATCAAGCTTATATTTCAAGCAATAGTAATGAAGATGTTGTATTTGTCTTTTTAGATCTTTTAACTTTAGGCTGAAGTCATCTGCGACTTCACTTTTGTTTGTAATTTCTTTTTCGCATTTATTGTTCAATCTTGTAAAAAGAAATTCATTTGTAATTGTATATAATTTATACAATTCTTTGGTCATTGATCATAAAGGGATATATTAATATATACCCTTGAAAATATAAACATTGTGTCTCTTTACTTTTCCGTTGCATTTACTCTATAAAGGTTTATAACTGTTTTCTCACAATGTTGCCTCAGATGTTGACACAACATTGAAGGTAACATCCAGAAACTGTTTTAATTGCTTTAGCTGTTACTGTTTTATTCTTACATATTCTTGCTTATCCGTAGCCCCGGACCCAACAATTTGTAACCACGATGATTAGACGGATAACCTAAAAACACACAAGTAGTAGAACGAGCTTGTAGTTTATTAATTGTAGTAGACGGAAAAAGCGGATAGCACAAACACCCATATATCCTAAGATGAGAATACGAGGGATACGTATTATAAAGAATTTTTAGGGGTGATCGATATGCTAAACCTTTACTAGGGTGTATGTTAAGGAGGTAGGTAGCCATTTGTAATGCATGATACCAAAAATTGAGGTAATGAAGCATGGACTAATAAGGTTCGGACAATATTATTAATGGTACGAATTTTTCTTTCGGCCTTCCCATTTTGTGAGGACGTATGAGGACAAGAAAACCAAAAATATATGTCATGAGTGTCACAAAATTCCTGAAATGGCTCATTATTATATTCTCTACCATTATTACATTGAATATTTTTAATTTTCCGTTCAAATTGGGTACCGATGAAAGCTTTAAATTTTAAGAATGTGGAAAAAACTTGAGACTTTTTAGACAAAAGAAAAGTCCACAAACAATTAGAATAATTATCTAAAAATAAAACATAATAACGATGGCCCAAAGAACTCAAAACGGGTGATGTCCATAAATCACTATGAATAATGTCAAAAGACATCAACGTACTAGAAGTATAGGCAACAAACGGTAATCTAACATGATTTCCTAGAGGACAAGAAGGACAAATATGAGTACTATGCGTACTCTTACAATCAATAAAATTATTATTTTTAAGAAAAGAAATAATAGACGACCCCGAATGACCCAAACGTGCATGCCACAAAGAAGGAGCAAGATCGGCAAATGTTGAAGGTGTGGCTTGACTCGTGGAAATGGTGGTGGTGGTGATTAGATAAAGCTCTCCCCGACTATTACATCTCATTAGAGGTATCCTCGTCTTGAAATCCTTCACAGAAAATCCAAACGAGTCAAAGTTAACAGAAACCCAATTATCAATTGTAAATTTTCGGACAGACACCAAAAATTTTAATTAAGTGAGGGGCATGAAGGACATTTTTCAGGACTAGAGGTGGATGTGGGGGGGCAAATTAGTGTGACCATAACCCCGAATTGGAATTAAATTGCCATTACCAATAATTATGCCACGATTATTGCTCAAATTGAAATAAGATGAGAGATTACCTTGTGGGGACGTCATATGAGAGGTGGCACTGGTGTCCATGTACTAATTTGCGTCCGGAGGATTTAATACAAGTGTATGCATCGCAACCTCAATATCTGTAGGTGTCGGACCAGAAATTGGGCCCGCTGCAGTGAATGTCTACTAAGGTCGAAGCCCAAGCAGGCCAGCCTGCTGCCTAGGCTGTAACGACTAGAACGGTGAACTGGGCCTCTGCTGGCCACTGGCCCAGTTCACTGGAAATCCTGGAAAGTATGGAAAGGCCGGGTTGGGCCACTGGCCCAGCAGCCCCACGACCAGTTTGTATTGGCCCAAGACTGCGGCCAGTAGTGTTATGGCCCAGCCGGCCCACTTCCACCATGTCCGCCACCGCCGCCACTGCTACGATCACCGCCACTGCCACTGACGCGGCCATCGCATCGATTCTTGCTATTATTTTTCTGATTTTGACCTTTTTTCCGCCACTGTTATTACGCTTTTGGCTAGAATTATCCAAGAACGAGTGAGGGTCATCAGACGTGGACATCATTATGACGGAATTAGCTCCGGTAGCTTCCTTTTTTGCCAAATCGGCCTCTTCTAACGTGAGCATGGAACTGGCCTGGTAGAACGGTGGAAGAGGATTACTCTGACGAAGAAGTGTCCCAATGCCATTATAAGCCTCGGATAGGCCTGCAACAATCTGAAGAACAAGACGATTATTTGTGACGGGCGCACCAGCGTTCTTTTGTTGATCCGCCAATTCCTTCAACTTTTTACAATAGGCTGAGACAATCGGAAAATCTCCATATTGACATGGGAAAATTCATGTTCAAGAGTGACAGCACGGGAATTTTTTTTATCTTGGAAGATATCACGCACCCTATTCCAAGTTTCCATCGCCGTGGCGTCGGGTTCAATAATCGTCTGCAAGAGGTATGTAGAGATAGTGGAATAAATCCACTGGAGAACGGTAGCATCGAGAGTCATCCATAACACAGGGTCATCATCGGCGGTAGGCACCTTATCCTTGCTTGTATCCGCGGGGATGATGTGATAAATGACTTGATGCGAGCGTGCGTGAAATTTAAATAATTCCGTCCACGTCGCGTATTGGATGTTTTCCATCTCAAGAATAATAAGGATGTGGTTCTTGAAGTTGGAGACCATAAGGGCATGATGAAACATGCTCTTTGAGGTAGACATAATGAAAAAACAAAAGGAGAATTAGGTATTTGGGAAAAAAATTGGGAAGAAAACAGAAATTTTCGAAGGGAGGTATTAGGGTAGCCGGCGGCCACTGGTAGGGCAGCGGAAGGTGAAAAAAATTGGAGAAGGAAAAGTTTGCCCTAGACTTCTAATACCATAAAAGAGAATAATCCATTTATTATTTTCATTAATGAAGAGATGTATATATACAATATACCATATCTAAATATGGAAAATAAATCTACCTTTTCGTAATACAAGACATTACCTATTCCTACTATAATACTAATATCATAATTACACTTGTACAAGAATTCTACAAAATATGGTAAGTAACCTAATGGAAGTCGGTCACTTGGTATACACGGGTATACAGTGTATATGCACCTTCTATCACATATATTGATTTAAAATAATTATTCTCAGCACAAATATGGGGCTTATTTCATTACATAATATATGGAAATGTCGCAGATTTCAAAATTGAGGCACTTTAATTTTTAGTGTTTGGTATCCAAAAGCACAAATGGGGGACTTATTTCATTACATAATATATTGAAAATGTCGTAGATTTCAAAATTGAGGCACTTTAATTTTTAATAACCATTTGGTATTCAAAATTCACCCGACTAATCCAAATTGATGTCATAGTCCATTAAAGAAAAAGTGATCCTTATTAAGATTTTTACCATTTCCAGAATTCGAATCTGAAACTTTTGATTAAGAGTGAAGAGATCAATTAATCACATCATTACTATTAGTGTTCGAGCTACTCTTATATTTAGATATTGGAGAAAGTGTCTGGATCGGAGATGGATTAAAGTATCCTAAAGGATTAAGCATACTCCATAAGCCATACACATGCATAGATACCTCCTATGCTCTTTATCAAAATCTTGTCAAAGGAGGTGACACTAAAATTTATATATGCAATCTTGAATTGTACAGAACTAAAGCCGAAGGTACTATTGAAGATGGCGAAAGACTATTGGCATAAAAAAGAACACATGCAGTGGTTTAAGGCTAAATACTTGCATATTCTCTCGGAGAGTTGTGATTTAATCACAAATTTGTTCATCATGCAAATCTCATCTTGATTCCAAAAGTTCATCCTCAGAATCTTTTATAGCTAGATATGAGGACTATAAGTATACAACAACAACATACCCAGTAAAATTCCACAATGTGGGGTATGGGAAGGGTAAAGTGTATGCAGACCTTACCTCTACCTTGGTAGGTGGAGCGGTTGTTTCCGAGAGACCCTCGGCTCAAGCAAGAGCATAGCAACAATAAAAGCAGTCAGATCCGGTAAAAATAAGTTAAACAAAGTACACTAAAGGACACATAACAGCATAAATTAAATTACAATGAACTATAAAGCAATACTGCACCTATTAGTAAGATAGGCTAAGTAGGCCTACAACAATAACACTACCACTACCAGTTTGCAAGAGTAAGTAGAACTGTGCTCGACTACCTACTACCCTAATCCATGTCCTCCACAACTCCATATCTAAGTTCATTTCCTCAGTAAGTTGCATCTACGCCATATCCCATCTAATCACCTCTCCCTAATATTTTTTTGACCTACCTCTACCTTCCCTGAACCCGTCTCTAGCCAACCTCTCACACCTCTGCACTAGGGCATTTGTGTCTCTCCTATGCACATGTCCAAACTATCTCAACCTCGCTTCCTGCATCTTATCCTCCACCGAGGCCACTCTCACTCTGTTCTGAATATCATCATTTCTAATCCTATCCTTATTTATATGTTCCTTCATCCATCTCAGCATCATCATCTCCGCAACTTTCATATTTTCGATATGCGAAGTCTTGACTGGCCAACACTCCGCCCCATACAACATAGTCGGTCTAACCACCTCCCTATAGAACTTGTCTTTATGTTTTGGTGGCACCTTTTTGTCGCAAAAGACTCCAGATGCGAGCCTCTATTTCATCCATCCTGCCCCAATACGATGTGTGACTTTGTCATTAATCTCTCTATCCCCTTGGATAATAGACCTAAGGTACTTGAAGCTTTCTTTCTTCATAATGATCTGAGTACCAACCTCACCTTCTCTCCTGTCTCCAGCTCACTCCCGTTGCTGAACTTACACTCTAAGTACTCTGTCTTGGTCCTACTCAGCCTAAACTCTTTAGACTCCAGAGTCTGTCTCCAAACTTCCAACCCAGCTTCACTCCGCTTCGAATCTCATCAATAAGTAGTATGTCATCTGTGAATAACATACACATAGCACCTCCCCTTGAATTTGTTGCATCAGTCCATCCATCACCACTGCAAATAAGAATGTACTAAAAGTTGATCCTTGGTGCAGCACCATCATTACTGGAAAGTGCTCCGAGTCTCCTCATACTATCCGTACTATGGTCTTGACTCCATCATACATATCCTTTATCGCCCTAGTGTACGCCACAGGTACACATCTAGCCTCCAAACATCTCCATAGAACCTCCCTAGGTACTTTGTCGTATGCCTTCTCGAGGTCGATGAAAACCATATGTGAGTCTCTTTTCCTCTCCCTATACTGCTCCACCAACCTCCTAATAAGATGAATGGCTTCTGTGATCGAATTCCCCGGTATGAATCAAAACTATTTCTCAGAGATGGACACGCCTCTTCTCACTCTCATCTCCACAACCCTTTCCCAAACTTTCATAGTGTGGCTCAGCAGCTTGATACCCCTATAGTTGTTGCAACTCTGGATATCACCTTTGTTCTTGTACAAATGAATGTACTCTACCTCCATTCTTCGGGCATTCTCGCAGTCCTAAAAATGACATTAAATAATTCTGTCAGCCACTCCAAACCGGCCCTGCCTGCACTCTTCCAAAATTCAACTGGAATATCATCAGGCCCAGTCACTCGTCCCCTGCGCATCCTACGAACAACACCCTTTACCTCCTCAACCTTAATGTTTCTACAATTCCCAAAATCCAGGTACCTACCAGATTGCTCCAGATCCCATAACTCAACGTCTCTATCTCCTTTTTCGTTCAAGAGTTTATGAAAGTAAGACTGCCACATCCTCCTTATGTGCGTCCCTCATCAGTACTTTGCCATCCTCGTCCTTGATACACCTCACGTGATCCAAGTCACAGGCCCTCCTCTCCCTCGCCTTGTCTAGTCTATACAACTTCTTATCCCCATCTTTCTCCTCTAATTCCACATACAAGCATTCAAAAGCCATCGTTTTTGCCGTCGTAACTGCAAGCTTTGCCTACTTCCTCGCCATATTTTACAGTTCCCCATTTGTCCACTTCTCCACCCCATCATTGCTTTCTACCAATTTTGCATACACCGCTTTCTTCATTTCCACCTTCTCTTGAACTTTACCATTCCACCACCAGTCCCCTCGATGCCCACCACGGCCACCCCTCGAGACCCCAAGCACTTCTCTAGCTACCTCTCGAATGCAACTGACCGTCTTGTCCCACATACCAGTAGCATCCCCACTACTCCCCCAAGCCCCCTTGACCATCAACCTCTCCCCCATCTCCTTTGCACTAGCCATGGTCAAACTCCCTCATTTGAACCTTAATTTGTCATCCACAACCCTCCTCTTCTTTTCCATCTTGATCACCAAGTCCATCACCAAAAGCTTATGTCGTGTTGTAAGATACTCCCCTAGAATAAACTTCCAGTCTTTACAGAGAAAGTTGTCCACCTTCCTAAAGAGCAAAAAATCTATTTGAGTCTTAGCCACCGAACTACGGAAAGTCACCAAGTGCTCCTCCTTCTTCAGGAATCACGAATTGGCTATCACCATCCCAGAAGCTCTAACAAACTCCAAAAGTGATACGCCTCCCCCATTCCAGTCCCCTATGCCAAAACCTCCATGCACGTCGTCATAACCCCCTGGAAGTTCCCCGATATGTCCATTGAAATCCCCTCCTACAAATAACTTCTTAGTGGGTGGTATACCTCCCACCACTTCATCCAAACCCTCCTAAAAATTCCTCTTTTCCTCCTCGGTCAAGCCCGCATGTGGCGCATACACATTAATAATGTTCATAGTGGACCCTCCAATGACCAACTTAATCGCCATCATCCTGTCATTGACCCTTCTAACCTCTACCACCTGATCCCTTAGCTCGTTGTCTACCAAAATGCCTACCCCATTCCTATACTTCGACCTACCCGAGAACTATAACTTATACCCGTCTACATCCTTAGTCTTAGGTCCTACCTATTTAGTCTCCTAGACACAAACTATATTAATCCTCATTTTCTTAAGAATCTTAACTAGATCTATAGACTTCCCCGTTAAAGTCTCAATGTTCCAAGACCCTATTCTCAGCATAGCATCTCCCTTACCCCACTTACCACCCCTAACCCTCGCCACCGTCCCCGACCGAGAACATGACCCTAGTATACCATCAGTTACCAAAGCCACTAAAGCAAATATAAAATAATAGACTACTCAAACGCTTACCCTAAGACATGAAGGGATCAAAGTGAAAGCACAAGTTAAAGTTAACAAGAATTCAGAGGCAAGTAGAACCACATGAATGCTATAACTAAAGATTAGAAGGGAAAATGCAATAACGTAAAGTCACGAACTAAAATAAATGCTAATCAAGACTAAAAATAGAGTTGTATAAGGCTTAAAACAGAAGATAAAGTGGATTTTGAAATCAGCCCTTGAATAGGCTAAATCAAGAACCAAAAATAGAGAGCAAGAACTCAAGACAACATCTAAATCACAAACTAAGCCAACGAGAACTAAATATGCAAAACAAGCAGTGAGTAGAAATCAATAGGTAATTTCAAATTCCAAATAGTAACAACCAACTGGCTTGATTACAAATAGACGAGCAGTGAATAGAAATCGATGTTAGGTAAATCACAATCGCAAAAAATATATATTAAATAGCAGATAAAGACGCCAAGATAGTCAGGGAGGAATAACAAAATATCTAAATAGAAATCAGAGCAAGAAACGATAGAACCTGGGTTGGGTTTAGTCGAGGATTGCCCACACGATGTCGGAATCAGAGAAATTCAGCGGTGGGAAAGATTGGAGGAACTGGGTTACCTTGAACTCGTCGCCGGAACAGGGTTGTTTTTAAAACTCCTAGACCACGCACAGACGCACACGAGGGAGGGGAAGAAAGGGAGAAAGAGAGTGCAGCAGTGGAATCGAGACTCAAGAACGTCGGGGCTCTCTGCTGCTGGGTGATTCCCCTGTTGGTTCACTGCACCAGAACAAAGAAAATAGGGACGGGGTGAGGATGATGGGTGTCTGTAGAGGTGAGGGAGAGGGGGAGAGAAGGGAAGGGAAAATCTACCTTTTACCGGTGGGGGTGGTTGTCACCGGTGGCGAGGTTGTGGTGGGCGGGTAAGATCACATTTCATCATTTTAAATGCATTTTTTTAGTAACACATATTTTTATAATAATAATATATAATATTTAGAATATTTATACTAATTAAAATGTGGATACACGTGCAAAGCACGTGATCAGAAATTAGTAATTCTAAAAGTGGGAAGCTTCTAAGTTAAAAGTTGAATTACCATTCACTTAAACATTAATTATGATATTTGTATCAAAATATTAAACTTACCTTCCAATTAAATAATGATAAAATTATGGTCCAATGAATGAGATAAATGGGAAGATATTTTGGTGGATGAGTTCGTGGATGCTAAATGCTTTGAAATACCTTTCATATTCTTATACTCAAATGTTATATCTATTCAATGTTTACATTTTTATTATTAAATAATGTAATAAATACTGAAGGTATGACTTTTGATTTCTAATCACTTTTTGTAACTGCGGATGTTTATTGTCTGGTTGCTCCTTTGAGCTTCCAGTATTGAAATCTTCCGTTCACAATCTTTTCATATGATCTAGCTTTATAAAATGCAGAGTAGTCTCATTTCACTTCTACATGGCCTTTGTTCGTTTCAACTATTTAACCTCTTGGTCATATCATTTCTCCTATAGAAAAGCAGTGTACTTGTGGCTTTTGTTCTTCATATTTGGCTACTTGTATATGTTATTGGTAAAAATGTATATTTTTTCCTTCTGCATACACAAAATTGCCTTTTTCTTCTATTTATTATTTTGTTTTTAGGATTTTGAAGAAATATGATCTATATATCTTTCAAGGTCATATTCAGTAGATTTATTTTATCATTAATTCCTTTATTTTTCCTTTAGTCAAACAATCTTTTCAACCTCGGATTGTTATGTGCTACGCTTTATTATTTGTACAAACTAACTAATATTCTTCCTTTTAATGTGTAGATGCAAAACTCATAATTTTGAGTTAGATAAAAGGCACATATACGTGCAACAATGATAAAAACTTTTTATGTCATTAAGTATCTCTATCACAATTAATTTTATTTTTTTGCAGGTATAAACCATGAAATTGATAATGATCTACAACCATTTTATGGAATATATATTTTGACCTGCACAACTACTACTTCTCATTTGACAACAACTTCTTGATATGTATGCTCCTGTAAAAAAGAGGAAGGTTACAGTTTCTTGAAGACAACACATAAACTTTTAGACATGAAATAATTGCAATCATAATCAATGTTATTTATATTCACATTTATTTGTGTCCTTGAAATATAAGCAAGCAAGAAAATTGTCAAGCTAAATATTTGATGTGTTAAAAACCGCATAATTAAAGTCAATTTGAACATAGTTTTTAAGTTTTATTATACATAGTTTGAATATACTTTTTAAGTTTTCTTATGTAGCTTTTGTAATTTTTAAAACATGTTATGTTCATTACATGAAGTACATGTGTGAGCACATATCCAAAAGTTGAAAGTTACCTCTCATTACCTTGTCATTATTATTGTATTGCATTTTTATGATCGCAATGTTATGATAATCCTTTTTTTAAAACTAATAAAAGTTGTGATAATCTCTTTTATTTGAGTCTAAATTGTTAATAAATTGAATTTAGTCGAGTGTAGCTAGGCTAATAATTCATATCAGTTTGTGTTTAAATTTATTCTCTTTTTTGTTACTCATCAAAGGAATGTTCTAAAATATTATTTATATCTTTATATAAAGTTAATATCATCGTGCAATACACGTATCGAGATACTAGTATTATTAAAAGTGGAAAGCTCTAACCTTCAAAATTAGATTATAATTTTACCCCTGATTTAAATTAAAATGTAATAAAATATATAATATAATAAATATTATATTAATAGTTGAGTGACATCTTAAGAAAAAAAACCATTTATTAATAAAGTCAAATGCATTGAACCAGATAAGTGGTGGATGAATTCGTTCATCTCCCAGTAATTAATATAGGCTTTACATATTCATATTTTCTTAATGGCATTTTAGGAGGCAACCTTTTCACATTCCAAATTTATTGGTTTCGTCCTCTTAGCTTCTACCCTGTTATAACATTCATTATAGCCTTTATATACCCGCAAGGGTAGCCAAGTTGGTGTAGCAGTAGAGCGGGGGACCGCAAGGTCACGAGTTCGATCCCCTGCATAAATCTTCTTGGTTGAGCCTGTCACACATGACTTGCCAAGTGTGGTTAATTGGCTGACGTGGTTTGCAGGCTATTGCGTCAGTCCGGGGTTTACCCTGTGCGCACTCGGGAGAGTAGCGGCTGCGGGTTCCTTCATCAACAAAAAAAATAATTATAGCCTTTATATGTTTGACATCAAATCACCAAATTCACTTTGCCCACTTCTTCTATCGGAAACAATATTCGTTCCCTGATTATTTTTTTCATCATTCTCCTTGTATTTCATTTTTCAGATAAATAGATATCATAATGTTGTATATATATATATTTTTTTTAAATATGATAAATGATACTTGCTTTGCTCTTCTTTTTGATGTTAATTAATTGTGCAAATGTTATTATAATATAAATAAACGTGACTAATTTTATTTGGATTTTTGCAGTTGGAGTAAACCTTGCAGATCAATGATGTTGATATTTTTTGTCAATCAAAATCAAAGATGTTGGTGTTAGATGTTTGTTTTGACTCAAATGGCCTTTATTTTTAAACAAAAAACTAAAACAGTAGCATAAGCAATTCGCGATAAAGCTATCTATCATCTTTTAAGATCAACAACAAGATAATTTCTTTTATAAAAACATGTTAATTAAATAAATTAAAAAAGAGCCTTACAAATTAGTTTCTGATGGGGTAATATAACCTCACACGCACAAACAGATGACGGTATAAATTAGTTTTTAATGTAATATAATCTCACACACACAAACAGATGACGGTACAAATTAGTTTTTGATGTAATATAATCTCACACGCACAAACAGATGACGGTGGAATAATAGGTAGGCAACTATCTCTGACACAATATTAATTTTAGGGATATTTGAATTGTATGTTTAATATTTTGACGTCACAAATTATATGTTTGTAGGAAATTATAAAAGTAAAAGAGATAATCATTAAAAATATTGGATGAGGTGTAAATAAAAAATGAATATATATGTTTAAGGGTGCAAAATCTTCCTACTTTAATTTGTTACTAATCTATATCTTTGGTCAAAGGATATTTCCGTCTCTTTCTTTCGTAGTTTAGAATTTTACAATTAGTTTCTTCTCTTTTTATTTAATAGTATATAACTTTTTTGTCTTTTTAGTGGATCAAATATTTATTCACGAAAAACTGAAAAAAAGTAAAATAAAATATAATATCAAACTAAAGAAAGGACTAAACATGTGCGTTGGTTTATGATTGTAAGGAACTAATTTTGACAAAAAATGTTACCTCCCCCTTCTCTATCTAAAATTTGTTTTTCATTGCTAAATATTTTGTTATATTTATCATCTAAACTTAAATAGCTTTTACGCCGTAATGAAACATCAAGAAGATTTGAGATGAGAGCATAATTGAGAGCATCAATATAATGTTCAAGTCATAGTCATGATGGAGCAAATAAAACGTTGGGGTAGAACATACATAAAGAATGCGATCTATAACGAAGTATTAGGTTATGTACAATTATATCATATGTCGGCAACTTATTACGTCAAAATTTATCTCATTGAACAGCGCACCTACCTAACTAAACTTAATTGTTCAATTTTGCGAGTTTAAACAATCCAAAATATGTTGTGTTAACCCATCAAGTCATTTGAGTAGGTTAACTATTTATCAAATTCAACTTGTACTTTTTCTGTCAAATGTACGATTACTCATTACACGCATGTTTTAATACTATCTTATTGTTTCAAAAAAACTATATATATATATATGTAAAGCTGAGTATTTCAATCAGTCTCCATGTTCCTCGAGTGAATCTCTTAATTGTTGAGAAGATTGACCAAAAGTAATATATAAGGCACACCTAGTAAAACTTATAAGTAAACCAGATATAAACATGACGAGTTACTCAGAATGCTATCAATATATCAGTATCCTTGGTTTGGTACTCAGGAGTATAATAAGTCTGTTTGAACTTTCTCACACCAACTTTGTATATATAGTTCAAAGTATGGTTGGCTAGTGGGCCGGATCGGGGGCGGGTTTGGGAGGACGGGCTCTGGCGGGACGAGGGTTGGCCGGGATCTGGATCCGGCGGGACTGGCGGGCCGGGATAGGCAGGACGGGAAGAGGTCCCGTCCCGTCCCACATCCCGCCGGAAGAGGGGACGGGATTTGGGGGGACGGGTCGGGTTGCGGGATTTGGGAAATATTTTTTAGACACTTAATTTTAAAAAATATATATTTAAACACTTAAATAATTGAACAAGATAGTGAATAAAAATATTCCAAGGCTGTTTTTGTGCCTCTTATATTATTTAATAGAAATATGATTTTTTTGTAATACAATTACAAAATTGCAACTTTGTTTCGTAGTTCAAAAGTTGCAAACCACATAGTAAAATTACCATTAAAAAATTACATAGTCAACCATACTTTTTGTAATTTCCTCACAATCTCTTGAGGATATTCTGTTAGAATTGGAAGTTGTTGGTCAAATTGTTCGACGTCGCTTCCTACTCCCTCGGATAAGATTTCATTGTAGTTGTAGTCGTCTTCATCGTCGATCTCTGGTTGACTGCAATCTTCAAGCTGTCTCCCGCCAATGAGTGTTTGTGGTCTCATATTTGAAACCTTCCAGCAGAAAAAACGCTTTCAGAAGTTGTTGATGACGCTTGAATATTCAACACATCTCGGTTCATCTTTAAAAGTGTCGGAAATTTCTTTTCATTCTCCCTCCAGTATCCCAGCAAGTCTTCACGTCCATCTTCATTGACAATTGTTTCATACGGTATAACACCCTACAAGACATAAACATCAAACTCGCTAATTTGTGAAGAAGTTGAACAACTATACATTCTATTTCTAAGGCCTTGAATACCTGAGGCAGAAACAACATGCATTTTATAAGGTTGCTGCGAAGTAGAAGAAGATGATATAGAAGCCGGTTGATTATTTGCACTTTGTTCTTGGTAATATATATATATATATTTAGCATTCAGTGTGTATGCTAGGCGTAACTTCTTCTTTAGTTGGTTCTTTATTTGGGTCTGTTGGACTTGGAGGTGGAAGTATTTCTATACTTTCATAAATCGTTTCAACAAGTGCTTTACAACCGTCTACTTTAATAGTCGGATTTAATACAACACCAATAATATAAATAGTGGGAATAGAAAAAAATATTTTTTTAATAGATAAGATGGTTTTTACATATATTCACTAAGTAACAAAAATATTAGAGCTATATAAAATAACATATTTGAAATAGTAGGATAATAAATACCAGAAAATTCTTTAATAGCTAGAAAAAAATTCTCTAAAAATCCAATAAGTTCTAAAAAAAATTCTCAATCATTATCTACAAGCATATCCCTTGGATTTTGATTATGAATGTTAAATAATAATGTTATATTTCTTCTATACTCGTGAGAAACAAGTAGTTGTTCATACAGAGAATTTCACCTAGTCGCTACTTCTTCTGAATTTTTTCTATAAGGTAATTCACAATCATGACAAGTTTTTTATACTCTTTGCGTCTTTGTATTTTATTACCTTTAAAAATAAAGTTTATAGCAAATTATACTTTATCAATAATGTTTTCAAAACGTTTTAGGCCATCCTTTACAACTAAGTTATAAATATGGCATGCACATCTTATATGAAAATTATCTGGAAAAGATGGAGTTAATCGAGTTTTTAAAAGGTTTACAACATAATCATTAGAAGCAACATTATCTAATGTAACAGTCATAATTTTATCAATTATTTCATGAATATTTCTTGCAATAAAAGATCCAGTGTGAGTATCATCAATATATCTATATGCTAAAATACGTTTTTGCATAGACCAATTTTGATCTATCCAATGACATGTTACAGTTAAATAATCATTACCGTTAGTACTACATCCTATATCAGAAGTGATAGCCACTTTGCCATTAAAATGATATAATGCATAACGTAAATATGTTGATATTCATGTGCAAATTTAAAAACGTCTCTTCTACCAGTTGATCTAGGAAAACCGTTAAAAGCAAGATTATACGTTTCTCTAATGTAATGAATAAAACTAGGAGATGAAGGAAATGAAAAAGGCAAACCCTCCACCGCAACTAATTTTGCTAAATTTTCTCTATATTTGTGTTTATCATATTTAGGACCTATAATTCCCTCCGTCATTGGGTTAATTTGACCATATACTTTGTCGGGGACACTATGTGAACCTTGTCCTGACTCAGAAGGCATTGGCACACCCGATTTTCAGCCAAGTATTAGTTATACCTTGTTTGTGAGAGTTTTCTACATGTCTCATTAAACCTCCCGTCCCACGTTGACCTTTTCCGATTTGAAATTTATAAACTTCTTGACACATTTTGCATCTAGCTAGTTGATTATCAATATCCCTATCAAAAATATCTCATGCATGTGATTTTAATATTCGTTGTCTTGGGCCTCGACTCATACTAGGGGGAATATGAGGCATTTCAGTTTGAGTTTCAGGCTGAGACACAGTCTGAGCCTGAGATGGAGGTGCATTAGTGGGTGTGTTATCTACATTATCGTCTAATTCATTTTCAAAATTAAAGTCTGGTTCATATGCGGAATATACCTCATGAGCTAATGGTATATTTATAAAAATTAGTTTCATCTATATGAGTGAAATCATCGGGACTAGGAATAAGAATACTAGAAGATGCACCCTTACCCCTATTACCTCTACCAGAAATAAAACGTCAAATTCGTTCTATTATAATTATGCAAATAAATAATTAAAGATAATGAAATTAAGTACGATAATTAAAATTAAGTAACAATAATAATTTAAAGAAGGAACGAAGGTACCGAATGCCGACGTAACGTCGACGTGTAATCGAAGTTGAAAATTAAAACTTTGCTCGATGGATGATCTTCAAGCTAGTTGCCAACTTCACTCCCAATTTTTGAACTTTGATATAAATAAGCAAATAAAATAAAATATTTAGTAGGCAATGTAGATTGTAGAGAGATAGATTAGAGAGATGGTAGGAAGATTCGTGAGAAAAATGAAAAGGAAAATGAGGTATTTATAGTTGAGAAATAGGGTTAAAGTGTAAATATACTAACTTAGGGGTTAAAATAAATATTAAGGGGTAGGGGGGGCAAAATGGCCGTTATAGACGTTGCACAACGGTCAAAATCTAAATTTGACCGTTGTGCAACGTCTATTTTTGCAAATGGAGGGGGCGGGATTGGGACGGGCGGGACGAGCCCTAGTCCCATCCCGAGTTCAAACCCCACTACCATTTTTTTAAGGAGGAGGAGCGGGGCGGAGCGGGGCGGTAAGCGGGATGGGCCGGGACGGGATCGGGCCTACCCGACCCACTGGACAGCCCTAGTTCAAAGTGTATATATTTTTTCAGATACACACAATATTGAGAATACCGTAAGCAAGTTAAAAGCAGTCGAGAGTTCCAAGTCTTGAGAGTTTTATGAATTGTCAAGAGTGTGTGAAAGTCAAACTGGATACATGTTTCTTGTCACCTTGTCTCAATTCATCAGTTTAGTCCTACATTTCATTTTATTTGGCTAACGAGTTGTAACCTATCTGCTTATTTAAAAGCATTCATGTGGTAACTTTATTGTGGAACAATTTGCTTCAAGTTATAGAATAACTTTAAGGGGTGCAACAATCGAGTGATTGTTGAGGTTATGGCATAGAGTTAAGGTTTAGAATCACAGAGTTGTAATATGAATTTGGTTATTTATTTTTGTGAAGTTTTGTGCTAAATCTTATTGGAGTAGTTCATGAGTTTTACACCTTGAGCCTGGTGGTTTATCAACGTAAAAATCGCATGTTGTTTACTTTATTTTGCAATTTACATTGTATTGTTGGATTCACTAGAAATACGTAAGGAATCACATTCTCGTAAACTGCAATTTTTAGGAGATTGCAATATTTTTTGTATGGCCCAATTCACCCTACCTTTCATGTTGGATCGGAGTACAAAACAACTAGTAAGAAAAATATGTTGCACAAAGTACACTATTGTATAAAGTGTTGAAAATTTACTAATGTGGAATTAAGTTTATCCCATTATTTATGACTCGAACAATGGGGGGCTCGCACGTTGGAAACGTCGTTTCCACACACGTGCACACATAGTGCCAAGTATCGCAAATTTCATTAGTGAAAGAGATATTGGTGCGTAAGTAATACGTTTGAGACATAGAATGATGGACGGTTATTGGCCAAATGACAAAGTATTCCACGTTGGTAAACGAAGGAAGAAGTGTACGAAGTGTAAAATGAAATGAGTCGGAAATCGCCGCGGGGCTGCGGCGCAGCCCCGTTGGAGCCGAGGCATCGGAGCGCCGCGGTGCTAATTGGGTCTTCAGCCACTGGAGCCGCGACGTTAATTCGCAGAGCCGCGGTGCTTTGGAGGCAAAATGATGCGACGGGAAGATGGAAAGTTCTGACTTTTGGGCTGGTTTTGGAGCATTGAATCTCCATTATTTGGTATATGAATTCAGCCATTATTTGGCTGAATGTAACCCCTCAATAAGTGTCATTACATGGCTATTGAAGGTCATTAGTTGTGTAGTTGAGGGGTCATCTCATTACACTATAAATTGAGTCATTTGGCTCAATTGTTCAACACTTAGAACACTCACATAAATTTCTGAAATCTTCTTCTTCCTCTCTAGCAAGTTTACTATACTCAAAGTTCTTCAAGAGTAACACTTGAGTTTCATTTGCTCATTTGTTAAGTTGTTGTTGTATCTTGGGAGACTATTGTCCTACAACGTAAAAGGATATAAATGGGGCAATCTTGTCTTAAAGACAGAGTGTCATCACTCGACTCAACAAATCAGAAAGAGTTTGTAATCGTTCTTATTTCCAGTTTTGTTGTAACCTTTAGTTTATCCTTTCTAGCAATTTGTAATATTTACTTACTTCCCGTTTCCTGCAATTATTGTAACCCACAATTTTAAGACAAGATTGTTGTAAGTGCTTAGAAAGATAACTAGAAGAGAACAACTCGCTTATGATGTTGTTGCTGCTACTCAAGGCAACCCCTCTGTCTTCCCCACTGTTGCTCAAGGCACACCTAATGCCTTCACTACAGCTCAAGGCTCATCCAACATCTTTCCTGTTGCTCAAGAGAACGTTACAGTTCCTCCACCCTCCGGGTTCCATCATGAACGCCCAGAAAAGTTCATGGGCTCTAACTTCAAGAGATGGCAGCAGAAGATGTTATTTTATCAGACTGTTATGGAAATGGCTCATTTCCTAATAGAAGATCCTCCACAAGCTGGAGATGAAATGGACCCTCAGCCTAATGAAACGGCTGAAGGGGGCAAGGTATCCATGTCATTAATGGCATGAAGATGGTTCTTGATGCATGGAGTCATAGTGATTTCATGTGTAAGAACTATATTTTGAACTGCATGTCAGACCACTCTACAGGGTGTATTGCATCGTAGGCACCGCCAAAGAGTTATGGGAAAAATTGCAGAAGAAGTACAACGCATAAGATGTTGGTACGAAGAAATTCATCGTTAGGAAATTCCTGAAATTTCAAATGGTGGATAGCAAATATGTGATGTCCCAAGTCCAGGAATTCCAAATGATTCTACATTACCTGGATTTGGAAGGTATGAAACCAAATGAACAGTTTTTTGTTGCATCATTGATTGAGAAGTTATCTCCCTCGTGGAATGAGTTTATTAAAACTCAAGATAAAAGAAATGACATTTGAGGAACTTATTATCAAACTCTAGATTCAGAAAGATAATAAGAAGGTCTTGCCTAGGGGAAAACAACCCGCTGAGGCAAAGGCAAATCTGGCTGAGGCCAAAGGGAACCCAAGCAAGAAGCGCAAGTTCCAGAAAGACGGCAAGACCTAAGCGGATGAGAAGTTCAAGGGAAACTGTCACCACTGTGGGAAACCTGGTCACATGATCAAGGACTGTCGCAAGCTCAAGACTGAGCAACAAGAGAAGACAAAAGGCCAAAGGCAAGGCACAGTCTAACGTCGTCAAAGACATGTTTCTTGAAGACATGATTGAGGAGTTCTCGACAGTGGTGCTTGAATCAAACCTTGTTGAGAATCTCATGCAATGGTGGATGGACACGGGTGCTACCAGACATATCTGTTTCAATAGAGATGCCTTCTCCACTTATATGTCAGTTACTAACAAGAAGTTGTTCATGGGTAACAACGCTTCCTCTGACGTGTTGGAAAAGTAGTCCTGAAGATGACTTCTAGAAAGGAGCTCACTCTGAAGGAGGTGATGCATGTCCCTAAGATTATGAGGAATTTAATTTCAGGTCATTTATTGGTTAATGCTGGTTTTAGGCTAATATTGGAGTCCAATAAGTTTGTAACCACCAAGAATAGAACTTTTTTGGGAAAAGGCTTCGTCTGTGAAGGCCTCTTCAAAGTTAACGCCATGTCTATAATACGTGCAAGCAATAATATTGAAGCTTCTTCTTACTTTCTTGAGTCCTCTAATTTATGGCATCATAGATTAGGACATGTTAACTACAAGTTCATTCAAAGGTTGGTTAAGTTAGAGTTGTTGCCGTCTATCGACGTAAACCCTCAACATAAGTGTGAGGTGTGCGTAAAGGCAAAACTCACAAAGCTTCCTTTTCAATCCGTCGAAAGGAATACCGCTCCTCTAGAACTTATTCACACAGATATATGTGATTTGAAGTTTGAACAAACTAGGGAAGGGAACAAGTACTTTGTGACATTCATTGATTATAGCACTAGGTATTGTTACCTTTACTTGTTGAAAAGTAAAGATGAAGCCTATGAAGCATTCCGACGTTACAAAGCAGAAGTTGAAAACCAACTAAGAATGCATATTAAATCCATTCGTAGCGATAGAGGGGGAGAATACGTAGCGCCATTTGAGGAATATTGTGCTGAATCGAGCATTGTTCATCAAATGACGGCTCCATACTTACCTCAGTCGAACGGTGTTACGGAACGCAAGATCCGCACATTGAAAGAAATGATGAATGCCTTGCTCATCAATTCTGATCTTCCCAAAAATATGTGAGGAGAGTCCTTACCACTAATACGACTCTTAATAGAGTCCCACATAAGGGTAAGGACAAAACTCCATATGAATCATGGAAGGGAAATAAATCCACCTATAAATATTTAAATGTGTGGGGTTGTTTGGCAAAGGTCGAAGTACCCAAGCCAAAGCAGGTCAAGATTGGGCCTAAGACTATAGATTGCATTTTCTTCGGATATGCAAATAACAATAGTGCTTATCGCTTCTTAGTGCATAAGTTAGATATTCCAGATATCCACGGGGTACAATCATGGAATCAAGGAATGCTCAATTCTTTGAGGATATTTTTCTTAGAAAGGAAAAAGACATAACCTCTCGCAAACAAAGTTATGAACAAAGCTCTCAGGAACCAGGAGTCATTGACTGCCCGGATCTAGTTGGTTCAAATCTAGTGGACTTCGAAGTGGCTGAATATCTGAAAACTAGTGTTGCATATTCTCAGAACTTGGAGACTCCGGAGATGGAACCAAGGCAAAGTAAAAGGGCCAGGAAGGATAAATCCTTCGGTCCTGACTTTGTAGCTTATATGGTTGATGACGAACCAAAGACAATTGCTGAAGCATTGTCAACTCCAGAGGCATCGCTCTGGAAAGAAGCTATTGAGAGTGAAATAGACTTCATTCTGCATAACCATACTTGGGAGTTAGTTGATATTCCTCCGGGAAATAAACCGTTGGATTGTAAATGGACACTCAAACGAAAGTATAAAGTAGATTGGTCTATAGATAAGTAAGTACAAGGCCAGGTTGGTAGTCAAGGGCTATCGACAGAAGGAAGGCCTTGACTATTTTGACACGTACTCCCCGGTGTCTAGGATGACGTCCATACGAGTATTCATTGCGATCGCAGCGTTGCATGACCTTGAGATACATCAAATGGATGTCAAGACAACCTTCTTAAATGGTGATTTGGAAGAAGAACTCCATATGGAATAACCCGATGGGTATGTGGTTCTACGGCAAGAGAAGAAAGTCTGTCGACTTATTAAATCTTTGTATGGCCTGAAATAAGCCCCGAAGCAATGGCACGAAAATTTTGAGAGTACTCTACTATCGAAGGGTTTCTCCATTAATGAGTGTGACAAATGTGTCTACACGAAAGGTAACTCTGACTCGTTCATCATGATATGTCTGTACGTAGATGATATGTTGATCACAGGGAGCAGTCCAAGCTTGATCCTAGAGACTAAGAACATGTTGAAACAATGCTTCGACATGAAGGATATGGGTATCACAGATGTCATCTTAGGGATAAAGATCTCTAAGACGCCTGACGGACTAGTCTTATCTCAGTCTCACTACATCGAGGATGTGTTGAGAAAGTTCGAGATGTTTGACAGTTCACCTATGAAGTCACCAATGGATAGAAATAAAAAACTTGATAAAAATCATAGTGCACCCGTATGCCAGAAGCAATGTGCACAGGTAATTGGGAGTTTGATGTACATAACAAACTGCACCCGACCTGATATTGCTTATGCAGTCAACAAGTTGGCTAGGTTTACCCGTAATCCGAGTAATGATCATTGGAATGCGTTGAATCAGGTACTACGATACGTGAAATACACGCTAAAATACGGGTTGCATTATTCGAGATATCCAGCTGTACTAGAGGGGTACATTGATGCAAACTGGATATCTGATATAGAGAACACTAAGTCCACCAGTGGGTATATATTTACAATTAGTGGTGGGGCTGTGTCTTGGAAATCCTCTAAGCAAACTTGCATCGCCCGATCCACTATGGAATCGGAGTTTATCGTTTTATACAAAGCAGGAGAAGAAGTAGAGTGGCTTCACGACTTCTTAGAGGATGTCCCTTGTTGGGACAAACCCGTACCTTCTGTAATGATCCACTGCGACAGTCAGTCAGATCTAGGAAGGGCACAAAATTCTATGTACAATGATAAGTCTCGTTATATTCGATGGAGACATAAGACCGTTAAGCCGCTGATCACCACGGATATAATATCCATTGATTACATAAAATCTAAGGATAACATAGCGAACCCACCGACAAAGGGATTACCCAAAGATCAGATGTTCTGCATGTCTAGGGGAATGGGCTTAAAACCTAAGCTATAAGGACCGATACAATGGTAACCCAACCTTACTGACTGGAGATCCCAGGAATTAGGTTTAATGGGAAAACTAAGCTGTAAAAGGTTCAGCTGAGCGCTTCGGTGGAAGCATGATCACTTCGGATAATTATTTTTGTAAAGAAACGTCAATCCAAAGTCGTTCCCGCGATAGACGTTAAGTGCTATCTGCAGTATGGGTAAAGGTTAAGTTTCCAAAACCTTTAATGATCCTCAACGGTTGAAGTTAGGTTTGGAGAAACATTTAATGGTTCCTAACACTTGTAAAGTGAGGTATAGCAGGATCCCTTGTAGGAGACCACCTATTTAAGTGCGAAGAAAGGCCGCCTCAAATGAACGCACTTAAGAATCTAAGAAGTGTCCACGGCCACAACGGACAAAATATTACGAAGAACAGAGTAAGGGAAGTTGTTGTGTTGGTACCGTTGACTTGGCTTACACTAAACACTGACGGTTCAAGACATCACGTTCACTGCGCAGTAAGTAAGTCTGATGGTATTCAAGTATGGAAGGCTCAAAGCGGAAGCTACCTATCCAGATGCAACATCTGTCCGCTGAAAGATTGCCGGAAATAGGCACATTGTGAGTGCGCCAAAATCTCTTTCAAGAGGGGATTGTTGGAAATTTACTAATGTGGAATTAAGTTTATTCCATTATTTATGACTCGAACAATTGGGTCCCCGCACGTCGGAAACGTCGTTTCCACACATGTGTACACGTAGTGCCAAGTATCGTAAATTTTGTTAGTGAAAGAGATATTGGTACATACGTAATATGTTTGAGACATAGAATGATGGACGGTTATTGGGGAAATGACAAGTATTCCACGTTGGTAAATGAAGGAAGAAGTGTACGAAGGGTAAGATGAAATGAGTCGAAAATCGCCGCGGAGCCGTAAAGGGTCGCGGCGCAACACCGTCGAAGCCGTGGCGCCCCCATGGCAATGTCGCGGTGCTAAATGGTGGCTTGGGCTACTAGAGCCAAGGCGTCGCGGTGCTAATTCGTAGAGCCGCGGCACTTCGAAGGCAGAATGCTGCGATGGGAAGATGGAAAGTTCTGACTTTTGGGCTGGTTTTGGAGCATTGAATCTCCATTATTTGGCACATGAATTCAGCCATTATTTGGCTGAATGTAACCCATCAATAAGTATAATTACATGGCTATTGAAGATCATTAGTTGGCTAGTTGAGGGGTCATTTCCTTACACTATATATTGAGGCCTTTGGCTCAATTGTTCAAGACAGAAGTTTTCTGAAAGCTTCTTCTTCCTCTCTAGCAAGTTTTCTATATTTAAAGTTCTTCAAGAGTAACACTTGAGTTTTTTTGCTCATTTATTAAGTTTGTTGTTGTATCTTGGGAGACTATTGCCGGACAACGTAAAAGAATATATACGGGGTAATCTTGTCTTAAAGACAGAGTGCCATCACTTATCTCAGAGTTTGTAATCGTTCTTATTTTCAGTTTGTTGTAATCTTGAGTAGTTTATCCTTTCTAGCATTTATAATATTTACTTAATTCCCATTTTTCCACAATTGTTGTAACCCACAGATTCGGTATCAGCGCATCTTCGACCCGAGCCCAAAGAAGGAAAAGAACGTTCGGTGGATACAAACACCGATATTTATCATATCGTTCTAGGATCAACCAACGCTAATACTATCAGGACTTCCATACATGCACTTCCTCTACCTGAAGCAAATAGTGTACTTGCGAACTGAAGAAACCCAGAGTACTATGTACTACCATCTGGTGAAGTCGCAACAATGGCTAGAGCTGCAGTCGTATACACTATTCTTATCCAGGCATTATTGTTCAAATGTAACATCCGCGATACTGGTCTGCTACTGTGCGCGATATGAGAATGGCGGACAACTACCGGGCTGTTGATCCGACACCAGAAATTACTCGACTAGACACAAATTTGTTCGCTTACCGTAGGCAAAGCATTGCAGCACTCAATATGGAGGCATGTGCGAACAATACATTAGGGGCATGGATTAGATCTTATGGAATAACTTGCGAAGTTCTGCCTACTACGAACAGTCAGGTGATCCCGGAATAAAAGATCGTCGCAACACCACCCGGCATCAAGCAAAGAAAGACAGTAATCAAATTTGAGGCGGAGTTTAGGTACGATCTACATGCGGTATGCATGAATCTCATCGCTATGTTCGGGCTCCTCCATCTGAACAAGGATCACACTTACAAGTCTAATGACCTTACAATAGAGTGAATATGCACATCTTACATACGAACGATACATACGATGGTGGATGACGATGTAATGAATAAGATAGAGGGAGACATGGAGGTAGTGTGTCGAACTGTTGCTCATCCTTTTGGCCTTGGACAGACCTATGTTGTGGCTATGATAATGCACCCCGCGAACGCCCTGTCACCTGCACTGTCGATCAGAATCAAGGTGTGTCCCCCTGGAGTGCAGTGGTTTATGATAGCCAGAGCAGCGATGAATGAGTGGTTTGTTCTATCTACAGGGAAAGCAATCAATCTGTTGATGGAGGAAGAGAGAGAGGATATTGAGAAGATGTGGCACTCTTAATAGTATTCGTGAAGGTTTTTACTATATTCAATTGTATGTTGTTATTAATGCCAGTAGTGACTGCTTCATTGATCATTGAAGCATTTTTTAGGGATGCAGGTACGAAGCTTGGGAAATTGGTAAGAAAGCACCATCCAGTCTCCCTCCCTACTATCTGAGGTGCTATGGTATGTCTTTCTTTTTCATTCTAACTGAAATTATATTTTCTTTTCAAGTTTTTGGTGTCTCTCTTGTAAACTTTACAGCTTTAGGCTGATAAGATAATAATATTATTGATCTTATCGTTCTACATGCCCATGAAAATATGAAAGATATTATTTCTTCATCCCTTGATGTAAGGCAGGCAAAAACAGCCTCCATATGTTCCCTTTATGTCACTTCAATTTACTAAGAACACGTGACATCAAGTAAGTCCACTGCATAAAGGTTAATTTGTTAGAACTTAGTTATTGATCTTCCAATGTTGGTTAAACATATAGAAGAGTTTGATTAATAGATAAGAGGATATATGTCTTACTATTGTTAGGTAGGTCATGGTCTGCAAATCTACACACATTTTTGCTCGACTCAGTCAAACTTAGGGGTGTGTGGCCGACACCCAGTGCGGTACTGGCCGGAGCGTACCACAATAAAACACAACACCTGAACGTACGAAAACTGGGGCCGACAAGGCCATAACAATCATGATGAGTATGGAGAATAACCAACATACCTACAGGGCCGACAAGGCCACAATCTGGAAACACAATACATCATCTAGACGACTCAACAAGAAGGGTACACAAACCCAAAATAGATATATACATACATATACAAGACCGGCAAGGCCATCTAACAGATCAACAGGCTAACATCCAAGCTGGCAAGGCCGTACAACATAAATAGATAGATACAACAGGTCTACAAGCTTCTAAGAAAGTGTAACTGTGAAATGATCAGGATAGGGCCCTGACCTACCCGTCATCTTTACATATACAAAAACTCGGCTCAGACTTCTGACTTGGTAGCCTCGGAATAAGTGAAACTTACCAACCAATGGTTGAACTCACAATCTCCTACTGTGGATGTCTATTTGTACCTTTACCTAAACCTGCAGCATAAAATGCAACGCCCTCGCAAAATGGATGTCAGTACGAATGAAATGTATCGGTATGTAAGGCATGAATAACAATATGAAAGCATAAGTTGTAAAATAAGGTATAAGGAGCAACCTAATAACCGTGAATAATGAAACTCTGAAACTCTTACCGATCCTCAAGTACATATATAACTATCCATCGCCCACCGATATAATCGATGGTAATCATCTATGAATGTATGTCGCTCAACCGATTATAGTTCGGTGATATTATTATATGTATGAATGTCTTTCGCCCAACCGGTGGTACGTAATCAATGCATATATGACACATAGGGCCATCGCCCACTGATTATAGCTCAGTGGTAAGAATAATTCATATACATATATAGATATGGCACTCATTGCACTTTTACTCTTAGAAACTCTTTTATTTGCCTTTAGACGACATTTGGTCGCACTTATAAATGACTCTTTAGATATACTCTATTTGAGAGAAACAAGGAACTATACGAAACTCAGAGTAACCGTTGACAATCCAACCTAAACAGGGATATGGTAAATGACATGAAAGTACTCCCGGCAAGGGACAATTAACTCATGAATAGAATACATTTCTAAGACATGTTCTTTGAAAAGAAAATGATACATATGACTCAGAACTCATGCTTTGAAGGAAGGGATAGTCGTTACATACCTTGTTTGCCTTCTAGTTAATCCAATCAATCGTAACTTGCCTGGCACCTTATCCTATAATAAGGATAAGGGTTCACGTTAGGGAAGTACTTGGTATATCATGTATATCAGGGTGGTATATCCGTCCTATAATGATTCGGACTACATTTTCCCTGTTTATACTTTCCATTTTCCACACGTTCAACACAACAAGATCAACAACAACTATATTAATTTCACCAATTTTCAGTCACAATGAACTTGAAACAACTCCCACACAGTTCATATAACAACAACAATAACATATATGATTCTCTCGTATCAACTCCGTATTCTCAAACTATATACTTGGCTATGGTATGGGTTAATTCTAAATATATCTACAAGAAGAGGATCTTACCTTTACTAGCTTGAGATACAGTTAATTCAGCTTGCACCAACTTGCAATACTCCTCAAAATAACAACAACAGCAGAAAGGTAGACTACACGATTGCTACGAATCTTCGGAGGGGTAAATCGTGCCAAGAACTTGCCATATTGCTGCTGGTTCATAAAGAAAGGAGTTGCTGGTGCGTTTTTGCTTCTCCAAAAGGGTTTCTCAAGATGAAAATGTTGTTAATGTTTTGTAAAGTCTTATTCAACAAGGATTACTCCTAGGTGGAGGTCTTGTTGGCAACAATATGGTGCATATGGGTTATAAAGAGGACACCTATCCCCCCCTCTTCCACTTACAATAATTGCACATTATGCTTGAGTGGTGTAGTCATGTGTATATATATTATACACGTGGACAACTTATACACCAAGCAATTGGTGCCTTATCTAATATATTTGTGGTGGTGGCCAACTTCTTTGTCCCCATCAACCTGACAATTAATTAATTACCCGCATAATTTAAATAAGTGTCCCATCCTTGTTAAATAATCACGACACGTGCTAAGTAGCTCAAATAAGTAGGATGAGTAAGCAAGCATCTCATTTTTACTCGTCCGAAATCCCGCTTCTCGCATTTAAGTGCATTCATCAACCTCAACTAGAGGAAAATAAGCAACTTAATTTGCATGATCACACTGTGCATCTTCTGGAAATGTACAGACACCTTTATTACGGTAGGGAATCAACTGCTCAAATACTGTACTTTTTTTTCTAGAGGGTCTAGGTTCTTCCTTCTTTTACTTTTTATGTTTTCCTGGTAATGCAGTGATGGATTGATGAGTCTCATCTGGAATGATGTCTATCATTACCTTCATCAATAAATTTGATTTTGTCAAATGTATACTCTAAATAGAATCTTTCTGATGTATCCCACTTCCTTCTCCCTGTCTAAGCTATCTTTTCTCTCCAAGAGCACTGCAAAAATTCATTCCTAATTGGGATGAATGAGTAGTATTATCTGTTATGGAGTGGCTTTAAAGGGAAATTTCCCAGATATATCACTCTTTTTCAAGAGAGAAGCACTGTTTCTTGAGGAAATATCGCATTGGCATAATTATCTGCAAGCAGCAAAACCAATCAATGCACACCATTTTTCACGTGTTTTTTTCCAAAAAAAATGATCAGTTGTGCATTTCTCTCAAAGAACTGCAAAGACAGTTGGTGAAAAGCCGACAGGCAAGCCCAGGAAGAAACTCTCTTCTCCCTTCTCCACAACTCTTCATGATTTTGGGTCACGCTTCTTCACTAACGGCAAACAGGTAACTGAAATCATGCCTACCTTTTCTGAACCATGAAGCCAAACAAATTTAAAGCTAAGCTCATATATGCCATGTACAGGCAGGTAGTGGTAGAAACTGGAGGAGTTGAAAATGTTGCTGAACTTTTGTTTTTCTGTTCTGACTCTGACTCTATGGGCCTGATTTGTGCAATTGGAATGGTAATGGAGAAGGTTACTGCTTGAAAGTTGTTGAATGAATTTTCTACTTACCTAAATTAACTATGCTGCTTCTTAATTACCTACTTATTTACATACTTTTCTTTTCACGCGAGTAACATTTTTTATTATCTATGCTGCTTCTGACATCCCCTTTGACATAGTAGCATTTTTCTATTTTTTTTCTTGATACATACATGTTAATTTCTTGCTTAGTTACGTCATGGTACAGGTCCTAATGCTCATTGTGGTTTGAATATGAAGACTAAGATAAGTGTTGGAAATTTGCCTTTGGTGGGGGTTGCGTCCACCCATATTTAATGACTTAAACACTAGGGTTCCGCATGTTGGAGGCTTTGTCTCTTCACACGTACACAATCTACTAAGTGAGTAGATGACCGAAGGGCCAAGGATCATCAAATTTTGTTAAGAAATGAAACAGATATTGATCCACGAAGTAAGGTGTTTGAGCCTTTGAGGCATGAAAATATGGTGTGGAACAAATCTACCACATCGGTGGGAAAAGGAAGAATTATTCTTCTTATAAGCCTCAAAATGGATAAAGGTTTGGGACCCCAAGGGGTAATCTATGTGTTTGAAGGAGGGAGGACCTAGGTGTGTTTGGGTTCGAGGCTAGCCCCACAAGCGCACCGCCGCCCGCCCGTCTGGGCTCGGGTTGTGGGCTTCTGGGCTTCTTCTAATATTATCTTTTGGACCCCATAGTTTCAGGAATGCTGCCAGCAGCCAGAAAGCCAACAGTTTTCTGGCATTAACATCTTAAACGTTTTGCACTTACTACAAAATGTTTCTATCCATGACTACACCTCTTAAAGGAACCCTTGACACCTCTCCTTCTCCTAAACACTATAATTGAGACCTGAAACAGATTTGAGCAACAGAAAAAGAATACGGAAAAAAAAATAGAAAATACCACAGAAAAAGCAAGCAGAAAGAAAGAAACAGAAACTCTTCCTTTTCCTCTAAATTTTCCATTCTTCATCAAGTCATTTCAGGTTTGTTTTCTTCGTCGGAATCAACCTATTTGCTTTGTAGTGTTGATTAGTTGGTGTTTTATCTTGGCCGACTATTTCCCGCTAACGTAAAAATATATATACGGACAATCTTGTCTTAAGATAGAGAGTCATCTTTCGACTCAGCCACAGTTGCAACAATTCAGATTTAGTGTTTCTTGATTTCAGGTTATCAAGATTCAAAACTCAACAGGCTTGCGGCAATTATAATCTTAGTTGTTTGTTTATCCTTTCGAAGCACTTGTAATATTTATTTACTTCCCGTAGTTCTTTATATCGAACAAGAAGCACTAATTTTGCCTCTTCTTCCATTTGAAGTTGGTGGAAAATGTTGAGTTGAAACATCAAAAGGATATATTTTTAACCTGCGTTGAAACACCTGTTGTAGGAGAGTGACTTTTGATGCGGTTACATATTAGATAGATGTTGACGAATGTATTTTAGGATGGATATGGACATGTATTTCTGGTCATTGGATAAGCTATTTTGTATGTCTTATGTTCTATATAGTTGTTAGAACATGGTAATACTAAACACACTTACAATTTGTGAGACCAAAACTCTCTCATTCATTATTCCAACAGATGGCTAGATAAATAGCCATGATTACAACAGGAAATTCCTAACAATAAGGAGGAAACTAATTCCTTAGAAATAGGAGGAAGAACAATTCAAATGCATTCCTAATACTTAGGAAGACTTATTCAAAATAGAAGACTAAGTAAATAGACTAACAAATCCTTCCCTAAACTGCATGCTGAAAGCAAAGCAGTTTACATAGGAACCTTCATCACCCCTAGCATCCCTCTTAACCTTGTGAATGACTCAAGCTTTAGAGGCTTAGTCATGATGTCTGCTACTTGGTCTTGTGAACCACAATGCACCAGCTTCACTCTTCCTTCTCCAGTAAAATCCCTCAAAAAATGAAAGCGTACCTCAATATGCTTGCTGCGTCCATGGAATACTGGGTTCTTCGAAAGCTGAATGGTAGAACTATTATCACACCGAATCAGAATGCATTTCCCATGTTTTCCTCCAAGCTTGTCAAGTAACCTCTTCATCCATATTCCCTGAGTTGCGCAAGAAACAGCAGCTATATATTCAGCTTCGGTGGTTGAGAGTGCAACAATAGGTTGTTTCTTTGAGCTCCACGAAATGGCTCCTCCACATAATGAAAATACATAACCTGATGTGCTCTTACGATCGTCTAAATCACCTGCATAATCACTATCTGTGTATGCTAACAGTGTCTCATCTCCTCCTCGCTTGTACTCTATTCCAAAGTCTATTGTGTGTCTGACATATCTGAGCACTCTTTTCAGCACCTGGAAGTGTAACTCTGTGGGAGAAGACATATATCTGCTAGCAAGGCAGGCCACAAACATTAAATCAGGCCATATAACCGTGAGATACATCAAACTGCCTATCATCTGTTTGTAGAGTGTAGGATCTACTTCAGCTCCTTCTCCCTTCTTTGAAAGCTTGACTCCTGGAACTATCGGGTTCCTGACTCCATTACTTTTATCCATTCTGAATCTTTCCAGAATTTCTTTGGCAAACTTCCTTTGACAGATATAGATTCCTTCCTCTTTCTGTATTACTTCAACCCCGAGGAAATACCTCATCTTCCCAAGATCAGTCATATCAAAGTTTCTCCTCATTGATTCTTTGAACTTAAGAAACATGCTCATACAATTACCGGTAAATATTAAGTCATCCACATAAAGGCTGACGATTAAAATATTACCTCCGTTTTCATTCTTTATGAATAAAGTGTGTTCAGAGACACACTTTTCGAATCCCTTTTCGATGAAGTATCTTTCAATCTTGCTGAACCAAGCTCTTGGAGCTTGTTTCAACCCGTAGAGTGCCTTTCTCAACTTATACACCTTTCCTTTCTCTCCATTCTTGATGAAACCCTGAGGTTGATCGACATAAACTAGCTCATTCAGTTCACCATGTAAGAATGCGCTTTTAACGTCGAGTTGATAAATGCTCCAGTTTGTCTGAGCTGCAGTTGCCACAGTGATTCTGATCGTGTCCCATCTTGCTACCGGCGCATACACCTCTGTATAATCAACTCCAAACCTCTATGCATACCCTTTGGCAACTAACCTAGCTTTGCATTTCTCCACCACTCCAAGTTCATTGAATTTAGTCTTGAAAACCCACTTAACACCAATAGTTTTCATACCTTGAGGAAGTTGTGTTAATTCCCAAGTATTGTTTCTTTCGATTGCCTCAATTTCTTGCTGCATGGCTTTCCTCCATCTTGGATGTTCTGAAGCTTCTTCATAGCTCACTGGATCTTCCCCTGAAGTAAAGACTTGAAGGGCCTGCCCTTCTAAGAAGAATGCTTCATTTTCTTCCTCTGAAAACTCTTGCCCAGAGACATAGTCTTTGAGATACTCAGGTGCCCTGCTCTCCCTTCTCGGTCTCTCTTGTGAGCTATTCAATGAATTACCTGATTCAATGTTTGTTGTTGCCTCTTCTCTATTGTTTTCAGCCTCTCCCCCACCATCTATTGGCTCTTCTTCAAGAAAATCAGATTCTCCCTTACCATCTTCATCATCTTCCCAAGTGAGTATGTTAGAAGTATTTGAGATGCCATCTGCGCCCTCTGCTCCATTCCTTCCCCAATCCCAAATCTTATTCTCTTCGAACACGACGTCTCTACTTATCATAACTTTCTGAGACTTGGGATTGTACATTCTGTAAGCTTTGGACTCATCACTGACACCAAGAAAGATGGCTTGGCAGCTCTTGTCATCAAGTTTGGTTCTCTTTGCTTGTGGAATGTGTACATGTCCAACGCAGCCAAAGGTTCTAAAGTGCTTCACATCAGGTTTGACACCACTCCAAGCTTCTTCTGGTGTTTGCTCTTGCAATGCCGAGGTAGGGTTGCGGTTCAGCACATATGTGATCCATTTAACTTCTTCAGCCCAAAATTCCTTTGGCATTTTTTTTCCTGAGAGTATGCTTCATACCAGATTCATAATGGTTTGATTCCTCCTTTCTACCACGCCGTTTTGTTGGGGAGTATAAGCAGCAGTTAGTTGTCTCTTGATGCCATGTTCTTTACAAAAGTCGTTGAACTCAATCGAGTTGAATTCTCCTCCTCGGTCTGTTCTTAGGCAGCAAATGGGGAGTCCAGCTTCTTTCTCAACACTTGTTTTGAAAGTATTGAAAGCCTCTGATTTTTCTGCGATGAGAAAACTCCACATTTTTCTGCTGTAATCATCAACAAAACTCAAGAAATACCTCTTTTGGCCATTTGATACCGGATTAATTGGACCACAAATGTCTGCATGCACCAACTGCAGATTCTTCGTTGCCCTCCACTTGCTTTGCTTTGGAAAAGAATCTCTCTTTTTCTTCCCACTGAGACAACTCTCACATACTTTAGTTGGATTCCCTATCTGTGGTAGGCCGAGAACCATTTTCTTCGAGCTCAAAATCTTTAGACTTTTATAGCTGAGGTGGCCAAATCTACAATGCCACAGGTGTGCTTCATCATGTGTGGTGGCTTGGAAGCAAGAGTCTGCTTCTGTTGTTTGCGCAATGACTGCAAAAATTCTGTTTGCGCTCATCTTGGTCTCCATGATTGGTCCTCTTGCTGGGTGAAAAACTCTGCATGTATTATCTTGTATTAAGACTTCAAACTTTTTCTCTTGTAATTGGCCGATACTTAGCAGGTTGTTGCTGAGGTCGGGAGCATAATACACATTTTTGATCACTTGAACCAGCCCATCAATCCTGAGTTTAATACAGCCCTTCCCATGAACCACCATCATTGCATTGTTTCCGAGCTTCACGGAATGTTTGAATGTCTCATCTATTTCGGCGAACCATTTCTTCATTCCCGTCATATGATTGCTGCAAGCACTATCAAGGAACCATAGATCCTCCATTTTTGTGTCTTGCATCTCTATGTGAGCCATGAGGACAAGTTCCTCTTCTTCATTGAACTCCACATAATTTGTTTGTTTCTCCCAACTGGGGCATTCAAACTGAAAGTGCCCTAGTTTATGATATTTATAGCATTCTATCAAGGCTTTATTGAACCCTGATCTTCCACGTCCTCTGCCACGTCCCCGGAATGCACCCCTGCCTCTTCCTCGTGCCTCACTGAACCTTTCTTCTTCTGAGATTTTCAAGACTTGTTCCTCACTGCTGGAACTTTTGGGATGGTGCCTACTGATTTTCTGTTCGTGGCATAGCAGGGAACTTTGAAGTGCATCCACTGAGAGACTGTCAATGTCTCTTGATTCCTCGATCGAGCATACCACATAGGTAAACTTCTCGAGAGTGTGCGCAATATTTTCTCCACTATCTTATTATCTTGCGTGTCTTCTCCCATATTTCTCATCTCTCGTTGCCACCAAAGAACACTGCGGAGAAATACTCTGTGATGGTCTCATTCTCTTTCATCTCTAGTATCTCAAAATCTCTTCTGAGACGTTGGAGTTATGCTCGTTGAACACGCTCACTTCCCTTGTATTTGGTTTTGAGAGACTCCCACAGCTGCTTGGATGTATCTTTCTGAATTATGGTTTTCAGAATTGATTTATCTATAGCTTGGAATAGATAATTTTTTACCTTGAGATCATTAAGCTTCAGGTCTGCTAATGCTTGTCTCTGTGCTCCATTGAGAATTTCTCCTCGAGTTGGCTCAACATAGCCTGTTTCAATCAGATTCCACCATTCTTTGGATCTTAGCAGGTTCTCCATCAGCATACTCCAATGCTCGTAACCGCCATCGAACTTGGGGATGCTGAGGAGGTTGTCTCTCTCGCCTGCCATCTCCTTTTCTCTTTCTTTCACTCCTTGTTAGGATACTGCACTCCTAACCTCTCACAACGACCAGGCCTGCAATGGCTTTTATACCAAATTGTTAGAACAGGGTAATACTAAACACACTTACAATTTGTGAGACCTAAACTCTCTCATTCATTATTCCAACAGATGGCTAGATAAATAGCATGATTACAACAGGAAATTCCTAACAATAAGGAGGAAACTAATTCCTTAGAAATAGGAGGAAGAACAATTCAAATGCATTCCTAATACTTAGGAAGACTTATTCAAAATAGAAGACGAAGTAAATAGACTGACAATAGTAGTAAAATAGTGCAGACACTCCGTTTTACCTTTTTAAATTAGGCTGTTAACGAGAGTTTCTTATTCTTCAGCATAAAGTGCTTAAATACCATTATGCCATTCTTTTTTGGAAAAGGGTCAAAATATCTCTCTACTTTCATAAATGGGTTATTTACCCTCCTATAAGTTGTGGTTAAATCTACTCCTCCCAAGTTGGGGTCAAATATACTACCGTTATCAAAGTATTCAAAAATATCATCATTTCTAACATATTCTCACATAATAAAGCCTAGTCATTGAAATTATGTGACATGGACGCCACATGACATTTCTTATTTTATGTGGTGTCTATGCGATAATGTTTTTTAAAATAATTTGGAAAGTTGATTTTTAAAAAAAATAAATTTGGAGAAATGACTTTTATTAAAAATCAAAAGAAAATATTATAAAACCCGCTTTTAGAAAAAATATTTAAAATATCTGAAAATGATTTATTTTTAAATTAGTTTTTTCAGATTTTTTAAAAAATTAGTTCGTATTTTTAAAAATATTTTTTGGAGACTTTAAAAAAAAAAACACTTTACAGTTTTTCAGATTAAAAAAATTATTTTCCAATTTTTAAAAATTTAAAAATCCAATTTTCAAAATATTTTTTTTAAAAAATGGGTTTTATTAAATAAAAAAATTCAAATTTTTAATAAAAGTCATTTTTCCAGATTTGTTGTAAAAAAAAATAATTTTTCAGATTTATTTATTTAAAAAAATGTCACATAAACACTATATAGAATAAGTTAAATGTTGTATGGGCGTCCATGTCACCCAATTTCAATGACTAAACTTGCTTATGTGGGAATATGTTAGAAATGAGGGATATTTTTGAATAGTTTACTAACGATAGGGGTATATTTGACTCCAACTTATAACAGAAAGGGTAGATTTAATTTCAACTTATAACAGAAGGGGTAAATTTAATCTCAACTCATAATAAAAGGTAAAAATAGTCAATTTATAAAAGTAAAAGAATATTTTTAACCCCTTTCCCTTCTTCTTTTTTAGCACTTAGAGGTCATCCTCGATCAACATCTAACATGTTGGGCCCGCCTTCCCCTTCTAGTACCATATATAAGTTGTGGTTGTAGTCCATTTAATAAATGTTTTCATTTAGATACTTCTTTTGCTTTTATGTTTTTTTTAATAATTTAATTTCTATACGGTAGTTATAATATAAGAAATTTTTATTATCAAATTAATTAAAATATAATTTCTAATTTTTTATTATCAAATTAATTAAAATACAATTTCTAATAAGTTAGTAAAAAATAATATAATTACAACTCTTAAAGTATGACATGCCTAACAAGATCGGAATTAAACCTGAAAAATAAAGCATATCAGAATTACAACAGATTAACATATAAATGCAGTTTTTTTTGTTGCATATTTAAGGTATATAAATTAAATCTTGTTATTCAAAACGATACTTAGTCTATTTAGACTAGTTGATTGAAAGTAGTTGGTTAGCATTAAGTGCTCAAAATACTCTTTAGAATTAAATTAATTTTATGAATAAGCAGTTATGTATTTGATTTAAAATACTGAAATTAATAATATACAATTTACGTATTTTATATGAAAGTGTTGCTAATCAATTTTCTATTAGAATGACTAATATATCGTTGAAGTTATTTACAAGATTTATATATGAAAGTATATCAATCAGGAGAATAATGAACAATGAAAATGAAATGGGGAGGGAGTAAAGAGTTTTATTATGCAAGAATATTTTGAGAATCAAAAACTATATTATAAATAAAATAGTAAAATAATTGATTAAATCAAAAGTATTTATAAATTAAAGAGTTATGAATTGAGAGTCACTAATTCATTGCTTTTGGCTGATTTAAACTTATAAGCATTTAGCTTATAAACACTTTGAATATTTACAAATAGATAGATAAATTTAAAGACATTTATAATCTACGTACTTTTATTAGCGTAGCCAAACCCCCGGTATAAAGCTAGAGACAAAAACGTTTATGTGGGACGCAACAATTCAGAAGGTGATTTTCCTTAATAAACTGATAAATAAATATCATACAGCCATTAAAAATGAGACCCAAAAATATACATTTAATCCATAAATTTCGGTGGCACATTCCAAATTAAAGAAATATTCCAAGGAAAATTGTACATCTAAATAATGAATGGTGACTTGGCACACACTATATATAAATATACTCTTCCCTCCACAAAACCACAATTTCTTTCCAAAGATATCCATTTTGTTTTCCTTTATTTTGTTTTGTTTTTCTTTTCAATGTCTATTACAGGTTCAAAATGACGATTACAAGAAAGATGGAGGTTGTTCAGAATCCAAATAACAAAGAAGGAAATAAGAATATCATAGGCAGTTTGTTCAATGGGAATAATATCTTTATGCTTACAAATCCTTCAAGTTATGTATTCGGTAGTGATGATGATGATGATAATGATAATGAAACCATGGAAACAGCTATTTATTGGGAATCACAACAAGCCTTGCTTCAGGTATGTTTTATCAAGGTTTTATTTTATTTTTTAAAAAAAAATCATAATTCATGGTATTATTATTTATATGAAGTGAAGTTTAATGTTTTCTTGAAATTTTCGAGGAAGATTTTAAACAATCCTTTTTTTAATATGTTTAAGGTTAAGTTTGTCATTTGCATCAGTTTAACCCATTGATCCTTGATTACAATATTTTAATCATTATATGGGTTTTTTTGTCTCTTAATTAGGTATTCTTAAATAAAAACTTCTCCTTTTCTACTTTTCTGCTTTTGCTCTCAATTAATGCAAAGATGAAATTGATAAACCTGACCTCTGGATATGATTTCTTCAATTTCCATACTTTTGCGAAATATTTACTATAAATTAATTTACTTTGGGGTATAAACAAATAGACTTTTGAAATAAACTTTGAAATGGAATGGCAATAGGATTAATTTCCACCAGCTGCGGAGCTAGAGGGGTGCAAGGGGCTCAATTGAATCCGCTTCAAAATAAAATTACACCGTGTATATAAGATAAAATTGATTTTTTGCATATGTATAATTAAGTTATTGAATCCCCTTGTCATAATAATTTTTTTTTAATCCTCTTACTTGAAACTAATTTCCACCCAACCATATCGATCAGTTCTCAACTTTTTCTTGGTATTTCCTTCTGGCAAACACAAACAACGGTTTTTCATACCAACTGTAAAGTTTCTCTTTTTTCTTCTTTCCCAAAGAATAAATTTTAGAATTCGTTCGAGGTGAAAACAAAAACTACCGTTTTCACCTTTTGATTGTGACAAAGATACAATTGAAATATTTTAGAGGTCTCAACATGTTGGGAAAAAAAAAATTAGATTTGTGTTCATATAACCCATAAAATATTAAAAATCTTCTGTTCTGGATCTTTACTCTTTAAGAATGTTTATCAATGAGTTTATCAAATACTAAGACAAAACAATTTCACCCCATTCCGTGATAAGTCAAATTAGAGGAATTAATTCTCAACTCAAAAGTGTGTAATCTTTTTTTAAAGACGTGGGAGAAAACCTAGTGTCTGGTTTACAATTTATATTTACGTCTTTTTTTTCTTAAAAAAAAATTGACGTTAAAAATTTAGTTCTTGACATGGATATCCAAAACAGTCATTTTCTAGATTTGCGAAACAACTAACGTGCTTTGTTTAGGCCAAACATCTGGTGGAATTTTAATGTGAGGCTGCAATTAATCATCTAAACAAACATCTCCTTTTTATTTGTTTTCTAGTATTCTCCTATCATAGTAAAGTACAGCAATATTAATAAAGCATGTGGTACTATATTCATAAAGAATATCTTACTTTCTGAGAACAGAAATTTTCGATGGAATATATTGCAATTTATTTGACACTATAGGTGTTTTTGGTACGGAGGAAAATATTTTTTAATTTTTTCATGTTTGGTTGGCTAGAATTTTCAGAAAATATTTTCTCTAGGAAATTAAGTTCCTTAATCGGAATGAAAATGATTTCCGTAGTGAAAGTAGGAAAAACAAATCCTATAAGTAATAGTATTCCACACTAACTGTCTAATACCCACGCCCTCCAACACATCCCACCCCACCCTCAACCCCATAGCCCCATCCCCATCACCCCTACACCTCTAGCTCCGCTGCCAACCTCAATAGCATTTGCTTAGATTATATACAAATATTTATAGAATAATATTTTCTGCTTATTCACCAAACATCATAAAATAAATAAGAAACTAACTTATTTTATAAAATAACACATTTTTCAACAAAACATTTTCGTTCGTACCAAATCCTATGATTCTTTTGTAAGGACATAAAAAAATATTATGGAGGGCAAGATTTTTCGATATTGATGACTTGCATATATTTAGTGTGACCACAATTGAATGGTTAAGGATTGGCCCTTTATTACGATAATAATTGTAAACCACTCTTTTGGCCACTACAAATCCCACTAGTTTGTAGGGCTCACTTGATATCACTCATAGTTTTCACTTCTTGTTTATATAAAATCAGAGCTAGCAGGGTCATTTTTGAATGAATTAAGCTTACAAAAATGTGCAGGAAATATTGGAGCAGTATAGGTTGATTGGATCAAAAGTACGAGAAGGGATAACAAGAAATGTAGAAGGAGCTAGAGAGGGAAATGTATGTGAATGCTCAAATCCAAAAGTAGGTGGATCATCATGTGCCAAGTGCTTTAGGAGAAGAGTTGTGCATCACCTCTCTCAAAAGGGATTTAATGCTACCCTTTGTACTTCCAAATGGAACCACACCTCCAAGATGCCAGGAGGTACCTTACTCTAAACATATAGTTCATCATGTCTAATTTACACTATTATGGTCACCAAAGAGATAAGTGAAACTAGTAACCTAGAAAATAATGCCTGCTACAATATCAATTAGTCATATCTATGCCAAAAATATCTGAATTTGCTATATACATGTAGGGAGACACGAATACATTGAAGTGATAGCGAGCACACAAGGAAGAAAGAAGAAAGTATCATTACTGATAGAATTGGAATTCCGAGATGAATTCAAGATGGCGAAAACCTGCAAAGAATATTCAAAACTGATTAGCCAACTGCCAGAGGTTTTCATAGGGAAATCTGAGCACTTAAATGCCATCGTTCGATTGATGTGTGATGCAGCAAAGAGATCAACGGCACAGCAAAGGATCCATTTGGGTCCATGGAGAAAGAGGAACTTCATGCAGATGAAATGGTCAGCTAATTCAGAAAAGAGACATGTTGTAGTTCATATTGATTATCAAATTACTTTGAGTAAACTAAGGCAAGAAGTACTCTTGGGTGATGTTAGGCCTGCTAGTTTGGAGTTTCCTGCTGGAACTGCTGTCAAAGTTGCATAAATTGAACCAAAATAAACAGACACTCATCATGAGTTGCATTTTCCCTTCTGGTCTTGGATAAATGTAGGCTAGCTATACGGAATTTTTTTTATCATTTTGAAATTATGAGCTATAGTAAGGTTTGCCAAGTTGTTATTATCCTAATTTTCTCTTTTTTCTTAATGGAACATATGTGAAGAGTTATGTACTATCGGCACGTCTAGCTATCAAATACTACAATTTTACTACTTGTAAGACTTAATTTCACGAATGGTTATTCAACTTTAAGTTTATTGCACCGCTAAAGTCATAAAATTATATTTTTGTAGCGGAACAATTATAACTCAAATTAATATACTTTTTTTTTTGTTAAAATCATATAGCTTTGTTAATGTTGGGTTTGGTGTTGTGACATTTGACCCAACATATCTTCTGAAGTACTGATTTGAATACATAAAAATGTTGGGACAAATGTCATAACATTCGGACTAACATTTTTTAGAACAGTTTTGTCTTACTTCACGTTAAGCAGTAATATTTTACTGTGAGATAAAATGACTTAGGCGTGGTGAATTGGAGCTGTGTAAAACGTGAGAGAAAGAGTCGAAGCTTGGGGAAGAAGTCGAGTAAAGAGCAAGTCAAAGTTGTTGAGATTTTCACTCCTTAATCATCTACTACAAGCTGTCCACATTTTCCTCAACTTCCACAATCGATCGATGAGCCTTTCAAGGGAACTCTCTGCTATAAATACAGAGATCACAACAGTGTATCGATATCCAAAATCAGATTACAAAAATACCAAGAGAGCTCTCGGGATTTCATCTCAGAAATCTGGATCACAAGTGTTGCCTGAGTGTGTCGACAACATTCTGTCCAACATTACAATTCGTTGTTTAGATTCTAGATTTGTTTTGTATGGAGTGATTGTAATGAGAGGTTATCTATGTCTACTTAGTTAGATTTTTCAGGCAGAAGTCATCTGCGACTTCAACTTTTAATTCCTTTTCATTTTATATTGTAAATCTGTAAAGAAAGAAATTTGTATAATTGTATATAATATATACAATACATTTGGTCATTGACCATCATAAGTTATATATATTATATAACTTATGTAAATTTAAATCTTTGTGTTCTTTAAATTTCGCTGCATTTACTCTTTAAAGTTTCTGTTTTACTAAGTGTTGTTACTAGTGTCGAACGACATAATTGCCGACATTCAAAAATTGTACTTGTAGTCGATTGAATTCTGTTCATCTTGTTTTTATTTGATCTGTAGCTCCCATCAAGTGGTATCAGAGCCAAGACTTAACATAATAAGTGCTTGGTTCTGTTATTTCAAGCTATGAATCCAGCAAATTCAACTATTAGTAGGCTTCCCATTTTAGATGGTTCAAACTATGCCTATTGGAAGATTCACCTACGTTCTTATATAAAATCAATTGATGTTAAGGAATGGAGATCTATAACCAATGGGTATGTTGTTCCAATGTTGCCACCGGATGAGAAATGTGACATTCTTGTTAAGCCTGAATTCGAATACTGTGGAAGAAACCAATAATGCAAGCTTTAACGAGAAAGCCTTAAATGCAATTTTTGGATGGGTTGATATTTACATGTTCAAACTCATTCAAAACTTCTCCACGGCTAAGGACATATGGGATACTTTACAAATTCATTGTGAAGGTAGCTCAAGTGTTCGTCGAACAAAGCTACGCATGCTCATGAGTAAATATGAATGTTTAAGGATGGAAGAAGCGGATGATATTAAATCTTACATTGAAAAGTTGATTGACATCTCAAATGAATGTCAAGTGCTTGGTGAGCCATTAACCAACACTCAACTTGTTGAAAAGGCTCTCCGTTCTTTTTCAGAAAAGTTCAATTTAAAGATTTGTGCTATTGAAGAAGCTTAAAATCTTGCCACAATGGACCTTCATACCTTGATGAGCATACTCAAAACTTATGAGATGAACATTGAGAATCAAAAGGAATTGTATAAAAGCAAGAATGTGGCACTTCAAGTTCAATCCTCGGAGAGTCAAATCGAAAAAAAGGATGAGAATCTTGAAGAAATTAGTGAAGGTGAAAATGTTTCCTTACTCACTCGAAAATACAATTCGATGGTGAGGAAATTCAACAATGAGAGAAATCAATCTAAATTAAAAGAGCACCAAAACCAAGTCTTCAATCAAAAGCCCAATAGATTCCTTCCAAATGTACAAAAGGAAATCAAGTAAGAAGAACCAACTCAGATCGTACCAAATTTGATCCCAAACAACTTGAGTCCATGCAATGTCATGCATGCTCAGGTTGGGGTCATTATGCAAACAAATGTGCAAACACTCTTACAAAATTTGGTAAGAGTCTATGGGTTTCTCTTAGTGACGACGAAAGAGAAGAGGAATGAGATTAAGAAGTTGAATCACAAGCAAAGGTGGCTACTATTTTCGAACAGTCTCTATGGAACTATAAAGATGTCATCGACAATGTTGTCTCAAATGTCAAAACACTTGCCTCAACATCTGCAACGACATCTACATCCCCAATGACATCCGAGAGGTATGAATTCTTTAACTATTCTGATGTTAATTGCTTTAGTGATTTTATTTCTATTAGTGAGACTGATTGTGTAGATCAAGTTGATTCCAAAGATGATATGATTAAAAAATTACAAAATCTATGTAAAGCCTTAATCATAGAATCCAAGCAACTTGACACAAAGGTAAAATCTTTAACTCGTGAGAATGTAGATTTAAAAGGCACAATAACCCGACTAGAGGTTGCACTTACCAAAAAAGATATTGAATTTTGTAAGACCAGTGCAAAACTGGATTTAGCCGAAGCTACCTTTCATAAGCTCAACACGGGGACTTCAAAATTGAATGAGATTCTTAACTTTAGTAAACCTTTACATGCAGAAATTGGGTACAAAAACACTCTTAAAACTGGCTACTCTAAATTCTTTGATAATAATAAGAAAATATATTTTGTAAAAGAAAAGGGGATGCATGAGAGTTTCTCATATACGTCAAAGAATAATCTGAAGTTTGTGTGCAGTTATTGTAACTCCCATGTACACTTACAACCGTACTGTTACAATCCTCAACATTCTGAGTGTAAAATGTTGCCTAAAATGTTGTCCAACATTTCAGATAACTTTCGAAGCAACATTTCTGAGCGAAAAAACAAAAATTGTTTTAAGAGAGTGGGTTCCTAAAATGGACTTAACTTATAATGATTGTATAACTACATTAAGAACTAACATTTTAGGTTCTTGGTACTTCGATAGTGGATGTTCTCGCCACATGACATGTACTAAAGGTTTTTTTGAAGAAATATGAGTCATTCAATGGAGGAAACGTGACTTTTGGAGGTGGCAGTAAAAAAAGCAAGATAATTAGAAAAATATTCCAGCCTTAAGAAATGTATTGCACGTTGAAGGCTTAATGGCTAATTTGCTTAGTATCAGCCAATTGTGTGATGACGATCTTGAGGTAAAATTCAATAAGAGTGCTTGTGTGGTTACGAATGAAGCCAATGTGTGTGTCATGACAGGTACTAGAACATGTGACAATTGCTATCTTGTTGTAAGACAAGAAACATGTAATAATGCTAAGGTCGATGACACAACACTATGGCATCAAAAGTTGGGGCATGTCAACTATCGCAATTTAGAAAAATCGGTCACATATGAAGCGGTTAAAGACTTACCCAAACATATCCATAAAGGTAAAACTGTCTGTGAAGATTGTCTAAAAGTGAAAAATGTGCAGACTGGTGAAGAAACAGATGTTGCTTCAAATGTTGCCACACCCCAAGCAACATCTGAACATGAAATAGAGACCACATAGGCCATGAATGAGGAGTCAAATGCTGAATTTCTAGATCAAGTTCGAAGGGACCCCTCATCAAGGATTAGGAAGAACCATCCCATGGGCCAGGTGATAGGGGGAGTTTTTGAATGAATTAAAACAATAGGGAAAGAACCACTCAACTACAGAGAAATGGTAAGGTATGTGTGTATGTCTACCATATACCAAGAGGTTAGTATTTCTTATTTTATATCTACTTTAGAGCAGAAAATGTTTTAGAAGCACTCAAAGATAATTTTTGGATTCAAGTAATGCAAAAAGAACTTGAACAATTCTCTCGAAATGAAGTCTGGGACTTAGTTCCACATCCAAATAATACAAATGTAATTGGAACTAAGTAGATTTTTAAAAATAAATCAGACGAATATAGTTGTTAGAAACAAAGCTCGTCTAGTTGCACAAGGCTATACTCAGGTTGAAGGAATCGATTATGATGAAACCTTCACACCTGTAGCTAGAATTGAGTCAATTAAACTTCTACTTGCTATTGCTTGTTGTCTGAAAATTACTTTACACCAAATTGATGTAAAAGGTGCATTCTTAAATAGTTATCTAGATACGGAAGTCTATGTTGAACAACTAAAAGAATTTGAAGATCCTTACCATCCACACTATGTGTACAAGCTCAAAAAGGCTTTGTATGGGTTGAAACAACCCCCTCGTGCAAGGTATGGTTGTTTAACTAACTTCCTTCTTGAATTTGGTTTTAACCGTGGCGAAGCTGATTGTACTTTATTTATTAAACGATACGGTGTATATATTATAATTGCTCAAATCTATGTGGATGACATAGTTTTTGGGTCGACCTCATAGTCATACCTAAATTCATTTGTTGAAGCTATGTCATCAACATTTGAAATGAGCATGATTGGGGAACTAACTTTTTTCTTAGGCTTACAGCTAAAGCAAAGTGATGATGGAATTTTCAACTCACAGAGTAAATATGCCAAGAATCTAGTTAAGAGATTTGGTTTGGAGAACGCTAAAAAAATAAAGACGACAATGGGTTCGTCACAGAAGGTATGTAAGGATAATGTTGGTGAAAATGTCGACCCAACATTATATCGATCTATGATAGGTAGCCTTTTTTACCTTACTGCTAGTCGCCCAGATATTATATTTAGTGTTTGTGCACGTTTTCAAGCCTGTCCCAAAATATCCCACTTAAATGTTGTGAAACGTATTATTCGATATGTTGCTGCCACATGTGAGTTAGAAATTTGGTATTCCAAAGACACTAATCCTAACTTAATAGGATTTAATGACTTGGATTGGGCTGGAGATGTGGATGATAGAGAAAGTACAAGTGGAGGATGTTTTTATCTTGGCAATAACCTTGTTTCATGGTATAGTCGTAAATAAAACTGTGTCTCACTTTCAACTGCTGAATCTGAATATGTAGCAGCTGGAAGTTGTTGCTCTCAATTAATATGTCTAAGACACATGTTAGACGACTATGGATTTACTAGCAACATTTTGGTTTTGTACTGTGATAATTTGAGTGCTATAAATATTTCAAAAAATTCAGTTCAGCACTTACATACAAAACATATTGATATTAGACATCACTTTTTAAGAGATTTAGTTGAAAACAACTAGTTAAAATTGAACATGTTGACACTCTTCATCAACTAGCTGATATATTTACAAAAGCTTTGGACCATGAGAGGTTTTCTAGTTTGAAGAAATCTCTTGGTCTTTGTAATCTCTAAAAAGAAGGCATTTTTTATGAATGTCGGCTGAAACGTTGTCTAACATTTCGGGTGATATTTACCTATGTTATATCACTAACTGATTATTGCTGTTGTATAGTGCATAACTTTTGGTCACACAAGTATGATCCTTCAATAAGAATGTGATTCCAACGTGATATTGTTCTCTGCGATGATATATAAATACATATATCATAAAAGGGGAGTATCAAAATAAGGCAAAGCCTATACAAATATTTGGCAACTGTGCAAAATGGGCAAAGCCCTTGAAAAGATATCGTTCCTATTCTATAGGAGTATCGAGTGCTTCAAAAGAATTTTGAGAATACTAAATAAGTATTCTTATTTTTGTCACGAAAAAGTTTTTGTATGTGTTTTATGATTAGATCAAGGACACGATGGAAAAATGTTACATTGGTCCAGTGGTCAAACTCATGAAATATGTATAAAACATGTCTTGATGTGTTGTCAAAATGAAAAATTCTTGTGGGATCAAAATACTTGTGTTGTCCAAAATGTTGCCAACATTGCTGTTGACATTTTCAGATTGTGATATATGTTGGGATGTTGTTCTTAACTGATTTCAGAAAAAATTAGATTTTTCTCCCTATTTTTATGCCTTATTTTAATAGGAATTTCAAACATTAAAATGATAAGATTAAATCGAATTCCTACCGTGATGTTTATCTTTTTATCCCAAAATTTTAGGTATAGGTTATTAGATAAATCAGAAACTCCTAAAACTAAGGAATTTTTTGTTGTTTAGAAAGATTTGCCATGTATATAAATATTCCTCTCATTTGATATTTTTTTATCATTTCCGATTTTCCCTAAAAAAAATGAAAAAAAAGGAGGGAAAATCACATCACACATCGGGTATAACCCTACCTACCCGATGGAACCGTCACCATTCCAAACTCCATTCTCAATCTCAAACCCTAAATTTCAAAAACTTTCTCCACAACATTCACCGATGGAAACCTCTCCAATGTCAACACCAATGTCAGCCAACACTCCGACCAACACCCCAATGAGTACAAGCCCTCCTATGAACACTGAATCATCTGAGCAAAATGAACCTCAACAACTCAGCCGGTTATCTTCTTCAGCATCCAAAGAGGACTTGTCCAAAGTTATAGTATTTAAAGGTTTAGATGAACCTTTAGACATTAGCTACCAAGGTGATGACAACAATCCAATAGATGTTGATGAAATATTTGATATTTCAGCATTGGGTAAAAGACCAAGATCCTCCACCTTCCCTACTCGTCGATCAAGTAGAATCTTTGAGAGAATAGTTCGTGTAGAGCTGAGCAACAAAAGGTCCAAATTTGATACATCTATACCTGTTTGCTCGAGAAGTAACAGTGACGACACAAACTTTATGCTCTCAGCTGAAGAGAGTGAAGAAGAACCAACTGCTTCTGTACCGCAAAATGTGTCTCAAGAAAATGAGGAAATTCCTGATGAAACTCCACTGAAGCAATTCTTTCCAAAGGAAATTCCCAGATATGCCAAATCGAGTGTTGCTCCGAATGTTTCCATTGATGCCACAACATCTCAGACAACATTTTAGCCAATATCAGAAGAGACACAAACACCAACATCATCCAGCAAAACCGAATATGATTCAGACCTTGAGGTATCTATCTACTCAGATAAATTATATTCTAAAACTAATTCTGATAATTGGGACTGGTACAAGAATAGAGTTATTAGGTTTGAAAAAGTATTAGACATTGCCTCATGTTCAGAATATGGTTTGGTAGAGTTCTTAAAAGAAAGACAGCTAAGATCTGTTACTGAGAAATGACCGTATGTTGATAAAATAGTCAGGTTGTCTTATGCTAATTTGAGTTCTGCTATAGAGGATACCTCCTTAAAGAAATTTGGGAAGATATATCTCTATAATAGAGTATTTTTTCACACCTGCTGTTATAAACCAATGTATGGGATTAAATGCTGAGGAGAATGTTAGAGAAGCAGACCCTGCAGTGGACAATAGAGATGAAGTAATTGAGTACCTCACAGGAGATATAATGCATAAATGGATCTCTAGATGTTCAGCCTCTAAATTAACAGCCCTATTTGCCACCCTTCACAATTGTAACTACAGAACAAGCCACCTTCCTGTATAAAATTGGGAAAGGTTTGAGAGTTGATCTGGGAAAAATGATTTTCCATCAAGTTGCCAACTTGGCACAAAAAGAATCAACCTAAATCCTCATTTATCCCTCTCTAATATACAAAGTTTTAACTAACCAAGGTCTTAAGCCTAAAAGAGAGGACACATTAGGGAAGACTCATGAACTGTACACAGTAAACAAAGCAGTTTTGAAGAGTAGAGATAGAGTCATCAATCTACCCTGGAAAATGGAAGGAAATATCACAGATATTGACAGGAATGTCACCAACATTCTTGACAACACTGGTCCAAGACAATCTTCACTGTCCACTGAATGGCTTGTGAATCAAATTACAAAGATCAACCAATAAATCTGCTATGAGGAATGCTCTGATTCAAGTCAGAGACCATTTCATGTTGCTGCTTTCTTCATAAAGAGGGAGAGAAAATGATGTTGCTAAAGCCTAAGGAAGCAGAGGAAGTGTTGATGCAGGGGGACCTGAGGAAGAAGGCTAGAGGTTGTTGTGTTGTTCTGGGCAGAGAAGCAATTATGCGGGAGTAGAAAGCTGCTGGAAGCTACTGCTGTTGTATGATGAGTTAGGAGGAGTTGTTGCTACTGGTTGATACTGTATGAGGGTTGTGAATATTGCTCAATCTGAGCAGTTAACTGTTTGACAGGATGGATATTGATTTATGTGCACAATGGAATATTTATTTTTATGGTCTGTATATAAATCTATATAAGTGGATAATATGTATATATGCGCTAACATCTTTCTTCTTTTATAATCCTATGAAATGGTACACACATGATTACTTAAAAGCTATCACAATTTGAGAGAATAACATTGATATTATTGATCACAAATGTCGGACAATATCTGTCTCAATATCCTAAGTCAGTTTAGGTTTGTAATGAGTTTTGTGAAGAAAGGCAAAAAATGGGAGATTATTAATGTTGGGTTTGGTGTTGTGACATTTGACCCAACATATCTTCTGAATTACTGATTTGAATGCATAAAAATGTTGGGACAAATATCATAACATTCGGACTAACATGTTTTAGAACAGTTTTGCCTTACTTCACGTTACGCAGTAATATTTTACTATGAGGTAAAAACGACTCAGGCATGGTGAATTGGAGTTGTGTAAAACTTGGGAGAAAGAGTCAAAGCTTGGGGAAGAAGTCAAGTAAGGAACAATTCAAAGTTGTTGAGATTTTCACTCCTTAATTATCTACCACAAGTTGCCCACCTTTCCCTCAACTTCCACAACCGATCGATGAGCCTTTCAAGGGAACTCTCTGCTATAAATAGAGAGGACACAATAGTGTATCGATATCCGGAATCAGATTGCAAAAATACCAAGACAGCTCTCGGGATTTCATCTAAAAAATCTGGATCACAAGTGTTGCACGAGTGTGTCGACAACATTCTGTCCAACACTACAATTCGGTGTTTAGATTCTAGATTTGTTTTGTATGGAGTGATTGTAATGAGAGGTTGTCTATGTCTACTTAGTTAGATTTTTCAGGCAGAAGTCATATGCGACTTCAACTTTTAATTCCTTTTCATTTTATATTGTAAATCTATAAAGAAATGAATTGTATGTAATATATACAATATATTTGGTCATTGACCATCATAAGTTATATATATTATATAACTTATGTAAATTTAAATCTTTGTGTTCTTTAAATTCCGCTGCATTTTCTCTTTAAAATTTATGTTTTACTAAGTGTTGTTACTGGTGTCGGATGACATAATTACCGACATTCAGAAACTAAGAAACTGTACTTGTAGTCGATTGAATTCAGTTCATCTTGTTTTTATTTGATCCGTAGCTCCCATCAAGCTTGAAGTTGTTGGTGTTTTATTCATAGAACCAAAATATTTACACAATGAATCCATCCAAAAGTAAAAGAAAACAAAAGCATATAAGCCTACTCTAGCTACTAAAAAAGAAAAGAAACTCAAAGAAATAAGAGACTAAGCTTGTGGCAGAAATACAACAATATCATAACAAGATGTTGAAGTTGCAAAAAATCGATGCTTTGGATTGATATCACTATCAGTCACCTCAAGCTCTCATCAGGTGCTATGATATCATATCCATGTTGAACAAAGTCAAGCAGCAAACATGCAATATCTTCATATGTCTTTATTCTTCAATTCTGCATGTATGATATAATCTGGTACTACTTATACATCTTGAATTATTTGTAGATATTGTATTTATCAACTATGGAAATTCTTCTAGCAGAATGAATATAAAATATGTTCATACCATACACTAGATAGGATAACCTTAGCTAATTATACAATTATACTTCTTAACTCAAAATGTTATAGACCTATGTAATACTAATTATTCAGCCATGCTCCTTATTCTTGAGAGTTGCATATCTGAGATATGGTATTAAACTCTTGTCACTATTTAGTATCTTTCTTGCCTTTGTTGGTAACTCTTGAAAGCTATGTATCTGGATTGTACCTGCAAAACCAAAAACCATGTTAGCTAAAAAATCAGCCAGTGCATTGCCTTCTCTGAGATTATGAGCAAACTGCACATGGCCCTTGTTTCTCCACTAATTTATCTGCCTAACTTCAACACGAACATTCAAAGGAACTTCCCATTTCTCCTCCAATATGTTGATCATAGTTAAAGAATCAGACTCTATGATCACAGGAACTAGATGATTTGTGATGCAGTACTCGATTCCATCCTGAATAGTAGCAGCTTATGCCATATGTTGGTTGTGTCATGTAATCTTCTAGCACTACCATACACCAGATCTCGTAAATAATTTCTAACACAATATGTTGCTGAACTTTTTCCTGGATTCCCCCTAGGGGCTCCATCAGTATTGCATTTAAACTAACCTTCATGAGGACTTCTCTAAAAAAACTAGCTTATTTCTAACTTGAGGCATGTATCTTTCCAGAAATTGAACAAGCTGAGGCCATTCATGAGAGATATCTTGCAACCATGGATATAAGGTTTTAGTTAGCTTATATAGGTTGAAGTTTATCTCATATATAACCCTTAACTTGTTCATGGACTTGTCATGCATAATATCATTTCTTCTTCTCCACAACCGCCCACATATGAATGCATGAACAACTTGATATATAGGCCTTGGTTTGGCAACACATTGATGTCCCACCATTTCACCACAACTTGGTGAAAGCGTAATAAAGTACTGTAATCTCAATGCAGATATAGTATAGTAAGCCCAAACATTAGTAGCAAAGTCACCTGTGAGAAATAGATGTTGTACGGTTTCTTTATGTTGAGAATTGTCACAACATCCGCATTTAAACACTATGGATATCTGCGTTCTCTTTAGGACATCATAAAGCGGTAATTTGTACTTCTATACTCTCCATAATAAGAATGAAATTTTGAAAGGCACACATTTGCTCTAAGTTTTATGGAAATATACAGAAGCTTGACCCTGCTACCTCAAGCTATTTCATGCACTCTTCACTGAGAAATTACCATTACCATTCAGTGTCCACCGAGGATTATCTCTCTATGCGGTTATCACTCCAGTTCCCAAAAGCGATCTAATGTGCTCCATAATATGAGATGGAAAACAGACTTGCAACACATTGATTTGTCCCATCACGGTCAATTTAGGTTTGTAATGAGTTTAGGTTTGTAATGAGTTTTGTGAAGAAAGGCAAAAAAATGGGAGATTATTAATGTTGGGTTTGGTGTTGTGACATTTGACCCAACATATCTTCTCGAAGTACTTGATTTGAATGCATAAAAATGTTGGGACAAATATCATAACATTCGGACAAACATGTTTTAGAACAGTTTTGCCTTACTTCACGTTAAGCAAGTAATATTTTACTATGAGGTAAAAACGACTTAGGCATGGTGAATTGGAGTTGTGTAAAACTTGGGAGAAAGAGTCAAAGCTTGGGGAAGAAGTCAAGTAAGGAACAATTAAAAGTTGTTGAGATTTTCACTCCTTAATTATCTACCACAAGTTGCCCACCTTTCCCTCAACTTCCACAACCGATCGATGAGCCTTTCAAGGGAACTCTCTGCTATAAATAGAGAGGACACAATAGTGTATCGATATCCGGAATCAGATTGCAAAAATACCAAGACAGCTCTCGGGATTTCATCTCAAAAATCTGGATCACAAGTGTTGCACGAGTGTGTCGACAACATTCTGTCCAACATTACAATTCGGTGTTTAGATTCTAGATTTGTTTTGTATGGAGTGATTGTAATGAGAAGTTGTCTATGTCTACTTAGTTAGATTTTTCAGGCAGAAGTCATATGCGACTTCAACTTTTAATTCCTTTTCATTTTATATTGTAAATCTATAAAGAAATGAATTGTATGTAATATATACAATATATTTGGTCATTGACCATCATAAGTTATATATATTATATAACTTATGTAAATTTAAATCTTTGTTTTCTTTAAATTCCGCTGCATTTTCTCTTTAAAATTTATGTTTTACTAAGTGTTGTTACTGGTGTCGGATGACATAATTACCGACATTCAGAAACTAAGAAACTGTACTTGTAGTCGATTGAATTCAGTTCATCTTGTTTTTATTTGATCCGTAGCTCCCATCAAGCTTGAAGTTGTTGGTGTTTTATTCATAGAACCAAAATATTTACACAATGAATCCATCCAAAAGTAAAAGAAAACAAAAGCATATAAGCCTACTCTAGCTACTAAAAAAGAAAAGAAACTCAAAGAAATAAGAGACTAAGCTTGTGGCGAAATACAACAATATCATAACAAGATGTTGAAGTTGCAAAAAATCGATGCTTTGGATTGATATCACTATCGGTCACCTCAAGCTCTCATCGGGTGCTATGATATCATATCCATGTTGAACAAAGTCAAGCAAAGCAAACATGCAATATCTTCATATGTCTTTATTCTTCAATTTCGCATGTATGATATAATCGGTACTACTTATACATCTTGAATTATTTGTAGATATTGTATTTATCAACTATGGAAATCCTTCTAGCGAGAATGAATATAAAATATGTTCATACCATACACTAGATAGGATAACCTTAGCTAATTATACAATTATACTTCTTAACTCAAAATGTTATAGACCTATGTAATACTAATTATTCAGCCATGCTCCTTATTCTTGAGAGTTGCATATCCGAGATATGGTATTAAACTCTTGTCACTATTTAGTATCTTTCTTGTCTTTGTTGGTAACTCTTGAAAGCTATGTATCGGATTGTACCTGCAAAACCAAAAACCATGTTAGCTAAAAAATCAGCCAAGTGCATTGCCTTCCGAGATTATGAGCAAGCGCACATGGCCCTTGTTTCTCCACTAATTTATCCGCCTAACTTCAACACGAACATTCAAAGGAACTTCCCATTTCTCCTCCAATATGTTGATCATAGTTAAAGAATCGACTCTATGATCACGGGAACTAGATGATTTGTGATGCAAGTACTCGATTCCATCCCGAATAGTAGCGACTTATGCCATATCTTTGGTTGTGTCATGTAATCTTCTAGCACTACCATACACCGGATCTCGTAAATAATTTCTAACACAATATGTTCTTGAACTTTGTCCTGGATTCCCCCTAGGGGCTCCATCGATATTGCATTTAAACTAACCTTCATGAGGACTTCTCTAAAAAAACTAGCTTATTTCTAACTTGAGGCATGTATCTTTCCGTAAATTGAACAAGCGAGGCCATTCATGAGAGATATCTTGCAACCATGGATATAAGGTTTTAGTTAGCTTATATAGGTTGAAGTTTATCTCATATATAACCCTTAACTTGTTCATGGACTTGTCATGCATAATATCATTTCTTCTTCTCCACAACTGCCCACATATGAATGCATGAACAACTTGATATATAGGCCTTGGTTTGGCAACACATTGACTGTCCCACCATTTCACCACAAACTTGGTGAAAGCGTAATAAAGTACACCGTAATCTCAAAGCAGATATAGTATAGTAAGCCCAAACATTAGTAGCAAAGTCACCTGTGAGAAATAGATGTTGTACAGTTTCTTTATGTTGAGAATTGTCACAACATCTGCATTTAAACACTATGGATATCTGCGTTCTCTTTAGGACATCATAAACTGGTAATTGCTACTTCTATACTCTCCATAATAAGAATGAAATTTTGAAAGGCACACATTTGCTCTAAGTTTTATGGAAATATACAGAAGCTTGACCCTGTTGCCTCAAGCTATTTCATGCACTCTTCACTGAGAAATTACCATTACCATTCAGTGTCCACCGAGGATTATCTCTCTATGCAGTTATCACTCCAGTTCCCAAAACTGATCTAATGTGCTCCACTATATGAGATGGAAAACAGACTTGCAACACATTGACTGTCCCACCACAGTCAATTTAGGTTTGTAATGAGTTTAGGTTTGTAATGAGTTTTGTGAAGAAAGGCAAAAAAATGGGAGATTATTAATGTTGGGTTTGGTGTTGTGACATTTGACCCAACATATCTTCGAAATACCGATTTGAATGCATAAAAATGTTGGGACAAATATCATAACATTCGGACAAACATGTTTTAGAACAAGTTTTGCCTTACTTCACGTTAAGCAAGTAATATTTTACTATGAGGTAAAAACGACTTAGGCATGGTGAATTGGAGTTGTGTAAAACTTGGGAGAAAGAGTCAAAGCTTGGGGAAGAAGTCAAGTAAGGAACAATTAAAAGTTGTTGAGATTTTCACTCCTTAATTATCTACCACAAGTTGCCCACCTTTCCCTCAACTTCCACAACCGATCGATGAGCCTTTCAAGGGAACTCTCTGCTATAAATAGAGAGGACACAATAGTGTATCGATATCCGGAATCAGATTGCAAAAATACCAAGACAGCTCTCGGGATTTCATCTAAAAAATCTGGATCACAAGTGTTGCACGAGTGTGTCGACAACATTCTGTCCAACATTACAATTCGGTGTTTAGATTCTAGATTTGTTTTGTATGGAGTGATTGTAATGAGAAGTTGTCTATGTCTACTTAGTTAGATTTTTCAGGCGAAGTCATATGCGACTTCAACTTTTAATTCCTTTTCATTTTATATTGTAAATCTATAAAGAAATGAATTGTATGTAATATATACAATATATTTGGTCATTGACCATCATAAGTTATATATATTATATAACTTATGTAAATTTAAATCTTTGTGTTCTTTAAATTCCGCTGCATTTTCTCTTTAAAATTTATGTTTTACTAAGTGTTGTTTCTTGGTGTCGGATGACATAATTACCGACATTCGAAACTAAGAAACGTACTTGTAGTCGATTGAATTCAGTTCATCTTGTTTTTATTTGATCCGTAGCTCCCATCAAGCTTGAAGTTGTTGGTGTTTTATTCATAGAACCAAAATATTTACACAATGAATCCATCCAAAAGTAAAAGAAAACAAAAGCATATAAGCCTACTCTAGCTACTAAAAAAGAAAAGAAACTCAAAGAAATAAGAGACTAAGCTTGTGGCGAAGAGAAATACAACAATATCATAACAAGATGTTGAAGTTGCAAAAAATCTGATGCTTTGGATTGATATCACTATCAGTCACCTCAAGCTCTCATCAGGTGCTATGATATCATATCCATGTTGAACAAAGTCAAGCAGCAAACATGCAATATCTTCATATGTCTTTATTCTTCAATTCTGCATGTATGATATAATACGGTACTACTTATACATCTTGAATTATTTGTAGATATTGTATTTATCAACTATGGAAATCCTTCTAGCAGAATGAATATAAAATATGTTCATACCATACACTAGATAGGATAACCTTAGCTAATTATACAATTATACTTCTTAACTCAAAATGTTATAGACCTATGTAATACTAATTATTCAGCCATGCTCCTTATTCTTGAGAGTTGCATATCTGAGATATGGTATTAAACTCTTGTCACTATTTAGTATCTTTCTTGTCTTTGTTGGTAACTCTTGAAAGCTATGTATCTGGATTGTACCTGCAAAACCAAAAACCATGTTAGCTAAAAAATCAGCCCGGTGCATTGCCTTCTCCGAGATTATGAGCAACCGCACATGGCCCTTGTTTCTCCACTAATTTATCCGCCTAACTTCAACACGAACATTCAAAGGAACTTCCCATTTCTCCTCCAATATGTTGATCATAGTTAAAGAATCAGACTCTATGATCACAGGAACTAGATGATTTGTGATGCAGTACTCGATTCCATCCTGAATAGTAGCGACTTATGCCATATCTTTGGTTGTGTCATGTAATCTTCTAGCACTACCATACACCGGATCTCGTAAATAATTTCTAACACAATATGTTGCTGAACTTTGTCCTGGATTCCCCCTAGGGGCTCCATCGTATTGCATTTAAACTAACCTTCATGAGGACTTCTCTAAAAAAACTAGCTTATTTCTAACTTGAGGCATGTATCTTTCCGAGAAATTGAACAAGTGAGGCCATTCATGAGAGATATCTTGCAACCATGGATATAAGGTTTTAGTTAGCTTATATAGGTTGAAGTTTATCTCATATATAACCCTTAACTTGTTCATGGACTTGTCATGCATAATATCATTTCTTCTTCTCCACAACCGCCCACATATGAATGCATGAACAACTTGATATATATGCCTTGGTTTGGCAACACATTGATCGTCCCACCATTTCACCATGAGCTTGGTGAAAGCGTAATAAAGTACCTGTAATCTCGGCGAGATATAGTATAGTAAGCCCAAACATTAGTAGCAAAGTCACTGTGAGAAATAGATGTTGTACGGTTTCTTTATGTTGAGAATTGTCGAACATCCGCATTTAAACACTATGGATATCTGCGTTCTCTTTAGGACATCATAAACTCGGTAATTGCTACTTCTATACTCTCCATAATAAGAATGAAATTTTGAAAGGCACACATTTGCTCTAAGTTTTATGGAAATATACGAAGCTTGACCCCTGTTTGCCTCAAGCTATTTCATGCACTCTTCATCGAGAAATTACCATTACCATTCGGTGTCCACCGAGGATTATCTCTCTATGCGGTTATCACTCCAGTTCCCAAAACCGATCTAATGTGCTCCACTATATGAGATGGAAAACAGACTTGCAACACATTTTGTCCCACCACGGTCAATTTAGGTTTGTAATGAGTTTAGGTTTGTAATGAGTTTTGTGAAGAAAGGCAAAAAAATGGGAGATTATTAATGTTGGGTTTGGTGTTGTGACATTTGACCCAACATATCTTCGAAGTACCGATTTGAATGCATAAAAATGTTGGGACAAATATCATAACATTCGGACAAACATGTTTTAGAACAGTTTTGCCTTACTTCACGTTAAGCAGTAATATTTTACTATGAGGTAAAAACGACTTAGGCATGGTGAATTGGAGTTGTGTAAAACTTGGGAGAAAGAGTCAAAGCTTGGGGAAGAAGTCAAGTAAGGAACAATTAAAAGTTGTTGAGATTTTCACTCCTTAATTATCTACCACAAGTTGCCCACCTTTCCCTCAACTTCCACAACCGATCGATGAGCCTTTCAAGGGAACTCTCTGCTATAAATAGAGAGGACACAATAGTGTATCGATATCCGGAATCGATTGCAAAAATACCAAGACAAAGCTCTCGGGATTTCATCTCAAAAATCTGGATCACAAGTGTTGCACGAGTGTGTCGACAACATTTCGTCCAACATTACAATTCGGTGTTTAGATTCTAGATTTGTTTTGTATGGAGTGATTGTAATGAGAAGTTGTCTATGTCTACTTAGTTAGATTTTTCAGTGAGAAGTCATATGCGACTTCAACTTTTAATTCCTTTTCATTTTATATTGTAAATCTATAAAGAAATGAATTGTATGTAATATATACAATATATTTGGTCATTGACCATCATAAGTTATATATATTATATAACTTATGTAAATTTAAATCTTTGTGTTCTTTAAATTCCGCATTTGCATTTTCTCTTTAAAATTTATGTTTTACTAAGTGTTGTTACTTGGTGTCGGATGACATAATTACCGACATTCGAAACTAAGAAAGCGTACTTGTAGTCGATTGAATTCAGTTCATCTTGTTTTTATTTGATCCGTAGCTCCCATCAAGCTTGAAGTTGTTGGTGTTTTATTCATAGAACCAAAATATTTACACAATGAATCCATCCAAAAGTAAAAGAAAACAAAAGCATATAAGCCTACTCTAGCTACTAAAAAAGAAAAGAAACTCAAAGAAATAAGAGACTAAGCTTGTGGCGAGAAATACAACAATATCATAACAAGATGTTGAAGTTGCAAAAAATCGATGCTTTGGATTGATATCACTATCGGTCACCTCAAGCTCTCATCGGGTGCTATGATATCATATCCATGTTGAACAAAGTCAAGCAAAAGCAAACATGCAATATCTTCATATGTCTTTATTCTTCAATTTCGCATGTATGATATAATCGGTACTACTTATACATCTTGAATTATTTGTAGATATTGTATTTATCAACTATGGAAATCCTTCTAGCAGAATGAATATAAAATATGTTCATACCATACACTAGATAGGATAACCTTAGCTAATTATACAATTATACTTCTTAACTCAAAATGTTATAGACCTATGTAATACTAATTATTCAGCCATGCTCCTTATTCTTGAGAGTTGCATATCTGAGATATGGTATTAAACTCTTGTCACTATTTAGTATCTTTCTTGCCTTTGTTGGTAACTCTTGAAAGCTATGTATCTGGATTGTACCTGCAAAACCAAAAACCATGTTAGCTAAAAAATCAGCCAGTGCATTGCCTACTCGAGATTATGAGCAACCGCACATGGCCCTTGTTTCTCCACTAATTTATCGCCTAACTTCAACACGAACATTCAAAGGAACTTCCCATTTCTCCTCCAATATGTTGATCATAGTTAAAGAATCAGACTCTATGATCACAGGAACTAGATGATTTGTGATGCGGTACTCGATTCCATCCCGAATAGTAGCGACTTATGCCATATGTTGGTTGTGTCATGTAATCTTCTAGCACTACCATACACCAGATCTCGTAAATAATTTCTAACACAATATGTTGCTGAACTTTGTCCTGGATTCCCCCTAGGGGCTCCATCGTATTGCATTTAAACTAACCTTCATGAGGACTTCTCTAAAAAAACTAGCTTATTTCTAACTTGAGGCATGTATGTTTCCGAGAAATTGAACAAGTCGAGGCCATTCATGAGAGATATCTTGCAACCATGGATATAAGGTTTTAGTTAGCTTATATAGGTTGAAGTTTATCTCATATATAACCCTTAACTTGTTCATGGACTTGTCATGCATAATATCATTTCTTCTTCTCCACAACTGCCCACATATGAATGCATGAACAACTTGATATATAGGCCTTGGTTTGGCAACACATTGACTGTCCCACCATTTCACCACAGCTTGGTGAAACTGTAATAAAGTACCTGTAATCTCAGCAGATATAGTATAGTAAGCCCAAACATTAGTAGCAAAGTCACCTGTGAGAAATAGATGTTGTACAGTTTCTTTATGTTGAGAATTGTCACAACATCTGCATTTAAACACTATGGATATCTGCGTTCTCTTTAGGACATCATAAACTGGTAATTTGTACTTCTATACTCTCCATAATAAGAATGAAATTTTGAAAGGCACACATTTGCTCTAAGTTTTATGGAAATATACAGAAGCTTGACCCTGCTGCCTCAAGCTATTTCATGCACTCTTCACTGAGAAATTACCATTACCATTCAGTGTCCACCGAGGATTATCTCTCTATGCAGTTATCACTCCAGTTCCCAAAACTGATCTAATGTGCTCCACAATATGAGATGGAAAACAGACTTGCAACACATTGACTGTCCCACCACAGTCAATTTAGGTTTGTAATGAGTTTTGTGAAGAAAGGCAAAAAAATGGGAGATTATTAATGTTGGGTTTGGTGTTGTGACATTTGACCCAACATATCTTCTGAAGTACTGATTTGAATGCATAAAAATGTTGGGACAAATATCATAACATTCGGACTAACATGTTTTAGAACAGTTTTGCCTTACTTCACGTTAAGTAATATTTTACTATGAGGTAAAAATGACTTAGGCATGGTGAATTGGAGTTGTGTAAAACTTGGGAGAAAGAGTCAAAGCTTGGGGAAGAAGTCAAGTAAGGAACAATTAAAAGTTGTTGAGATTTTCACTCCTTAATTATCTACCACAAGTTGCCCACCTTTCCCTCAACTTCCACAACCGATCGATGAGCCTTTCAAGGGAACTCTCTGTTATAAATAGAGAGGACACAATAGTGTATCGATATCCGAATCGATTGCAAAAATACCAAGACGACTCTCGGGATTTCATCTCAAAAAACGGATCACAAGTGTTGCACGAGTGTGTCGACAACATTCGTCCAACATTACAATTCGGTGTTTAGATTCTAGATTTGTTTTGTATGGAGTGATTGTAATGAGAGGTTGTCTATGTCTACTTAGTTAGATTTTTCAGGCAGAAGTCATATGCGACTTCAACTTTTAATTCCTTTTCATTTTATATTGTAAATCTATAAAGAAATGAATTGTATGTAATATATCCAATATATTTGGTCATTGACCATCATAAGTTATATATATTATATAACTTATGTAAATTTAAATCTTTGTGTTCTTTAAATTCCGCTGCATTTTCTCTTTAAAATTTATGTTTTACTAAGTGTTGTTACTGGTGTCGGATGACATAATTACCGACATTCAAAAACTGTACTTGTAGTCGATTGAATTCAGTTCATCTTGTTTTTATTTGATCCGTAGCTCCCATCAAGCTTGAAGTTGTTGGTGTTTTATTCATAGAACCAAAATATTTACACAATGAATCCATCCAAAAGTAAAAGAAAACAAAAGCATATAAGCCTACTCTAGCTACTAAAAAAGAAAAGAAACTCAAAGAAATAAGAGACTAAGCTTGTGGCAGAAATACAACAATATCATAACAAGATGTTGAAGTTGCAAAAAATCTGATGCTTTGGATTGATATCACTATCAGTCACCTCAAGCTCTCATCAGGTGCTATGATATCATATCCATGTTGAACAAAGTCAAGCAGCAAACATGCAATATCTTCATATGTCTTTATTCTTCAATTCGCATGTATGATATAATCGGTACTACTTATACATCTTGAATTATTTGTAGATATTGTATTTATCAACTATGGAAATCCTTCTAGCAGAATGAATATAAAATATGTTCATACCATACACTAGATAGGATAACCTTAGCTAATTATACAATTATACTTCTTAACTCAAAATGTTATAGACCTATGTAATACTAATTATTCAGCCATGCTCCTTATTCTTGAGAGTTGCATATCTGAGATATGGTATTAAACTCTTGTCACTATTTAGTATCTTTCTTGCCTTTGTTGGTAACTCTTGAAAGCTATGTATCCGGATTGTACCGCAAAACTAAAAACCATGTTAGCTAAAAAATCAGCCAGTGCATTGCCTTCTCTGAGATTATGAGCAAACTGCACATGGCCCTTGTTTCTCCACTAATTTATCTGCCAAACTTCAACACGAACATTCAAAGGAACTTCCCATTTCTCCTCCAATATGTTGATCATAGTTAAAGAATCAGACTCTATGATCACAGGAACTAGATGATTTGTGATGCAGTACTCGATTCCATCCTGAATAGTAGCAGCTTATGCCATATGTTGGTTGTGTCATGTAATCTTCTAGCACTACCATACACCAGATCTCGTAAATAATTTCTAACACAATATGTTGCTGAACTTTGTCCTGGATTCCCCCTAGGGGCTCCATCAGTATTGCATTTAAACTAACCTTCATGAGGACTTCTCTAAAAAAACTAGCTTATTTCTAACTTGAGGCATGTATGTTTCCAGAAATTGAACAAGCTGAGGCCATTCATGAGAGATATCTTGCAACCATGGATATAAGGTTTTAGTTAGCTTATATAGGTTGAAGTTTATCTCATATATAACCCTTAACTTGTTCATGGACTTGTCATGCATAATATCATTTCTTCTTCTCCACAATCGCCCACATATGAATGCATGAACAACTTGATATATAGGCCTTGGTTTGGCAACACATTGATTGTCCCACCATTTCACCATGACTTGGTGAAACCGTAATAAAGTACACCGTAATCTCAAAGAGATATAGTATAGTAAGCCCAAACATTAGTAGCAAAGTCACCTGTGAGAAATAGATGTTGTACGGTTTCTTTATGTTGAGAATTGTCGAACATCGCATTTAAACACTATGGATATCTGCGTTCTCTTTAGGACATCATAAAGCGGTAATTGCTACTTCTATACTCTCCATAATAAGAATGAAATTTTGAAAGGCACACATTTGCTCTAAGTTTTATGGAAATATACGAAGCTTGACCCCGCTTTGCCTCAAGCTATTTCATGCACTCTTCACGAGAAATTACCATTACCATTCGGTGTCCACCGAGGATTATCTCTCTATGCGGTTATCACTCCAGTTCCCAAAACTGATCTAATGTGCTCCACTATATGAGATGGAAAACAGACTTGCAACACATTGTTGTCCCACCACAAAGTCAATTTAGGTTTGTAATGAGTTTAGGTTTGTAATGAGTTTTGTGAAGAAAGGCAAAAAAATGGGAGATTATTAATGTTGGGTTTGGTGTTGTGACATTTGACCCAACATATCTTTCGAAGTCTTGATTTGAATGCATAAAAATGTTGGGACAAATATCATAACATTCGGACAAACATGTTTTAGAACAGTTTTGCCTTACTTCACGTTAAGCGGTAATATTTTACTATGAGGTAAAAACGACTTAGGCATGGTGAATTGGAGTTGTGTAAAACTTGGGAGAAAGAGTCAAAGCTTGGGGAAGAAGTCAAGTAAGGAACAATTAAAAGTTGTTGAGATTTTCACTCCTTAATTATCTACCACAAGTTGCCCACCTTTCCCTCAACTTCCACAACCGATCGATGAGCCTTTCAAGGGAACTCTCTGCTATAAATAGAGAGGACACAATAGTGTATCGATATCCGGAATCGATTGCAAAAATACCAAGACAAAGCTCTCGGGATTTCATCTAAAAAATCGGATCACAAGTGTTGCACGAGTGTGTCGACAACATTCGTCCAACATTACAATTCGGTGTTTAGATTCTAGATTTGTTTTGTATGGAGTGATTGTAATGAGAAGTTGTCTATGTCTACTTAGTTAGATTTTTCGAGTGCGAAGTCATATGCGACTTCAACTTTTAATTCCTTTTCATTTTATATTGTAAATCTATAAAGAAATGAATTGTATGTAATATATACAATATATTTGGTCATTGACCATCATAAGTTATATATATTATATAACTTATGTAAATTTAAATCTTTGTGTTCTTTAAATTCCGCTGCATTTTCTCTTTAAAATTTATGTTTTACTAAGTGTTGTTCTCGGTGTCGGATGACATAATTACCGACATTCAGAAACTAAGAAACTGTACTTGTAGTCGATTGAATTCAGTTCATCTTGTTTTTATTTGATCCGTAGCTCCCATCAAGCTTGAAGTTGTTGGTGTTTTATTCATAGAACCAAAATATTTACACAATGAATCCATCCAAAAGTAAAAGAAAACAAAAGCATATAAGCCTACTCTAGCTACTAAAAAAGAAAAGAAACTCAAAGAAATAAGAGACTAAGCTTGTGGCAGAAATACAACAATATCATAACAAGATGTTGAAGTTGCAAAAAATCTGATGCTTTGGATTGATATCACTATCAGTCACCTCAAGCTCTCATCAGGTGCTATGATATCATATCCATGTTGAACAAAGTCAAGCAGCAAACATGCAATATCTTCATATGTCTTTATTCTTCAATTCTGCATGTATGATATAATCTGGTACTACTTATACATCTTGAATTATTTGTAGATATTGTATTTATCAACTATGGAAATCCTTCTAGCAGAATGAATATAAAATATGTTCATACCATACACTAGATAGGATAACCTTAGCTAATTATACAATTATACTTCTTAACTCAAAATGTTATAGACCTATGTAATACTAATTATTCAGCCATGCTCCTTATTCTTGAGAGTTGCATATCCGAGATATGGTATTAAACTCTTGTCACTATTTAGTATCTTTCTTGTCTTTGTTGGTAACTCTTGAAAGCTATGTATCCGGATTGTACCGCAAAACCAAAAACCATGTTAGCTAAAAAATCAGCCAAAGTGCATTGCCTTTCCGAGATTATGAGCAAACTGCACATGGCCCTTGTTTCTCCACTAATTTATCTGCCTAACTTCAACACGAACATTCAAAGGAACTTCCCATTTCTCCTCCAATATGTTGATCATAGTTAAAGAATCAGACTCTATGATCACAGGAACTAGATGATTTGTGATGCAGTACTCGATTCCATCCTGAATAGTAGCAGCTTATGCCATATGTTGGTTGTGTCATGTAATCTTCTAGCACTACCATACACCAGATCTCGTAAATAATTTCTAACACAATATGTTGCTGAACTTTGTCCTGGATTCCCCCTAGGGGCTCCATCAGTATTGCATTTAAACTAACCTTCATGAGGACTTCTCTAAAAAAACTAGCTTATTTCTAACTTGAGGCATGTATCTTTCCAGAAATTGAACAAGCTGAGGCCATTCATGAGAGATATCTTGCAACCATGGATATAAGGTTTTAGTTAGCTTATATAGGTTGAAGTTTATCTCATATATAACCCTTAACTTGTTCATGGACTTGTCATGCATAATATCATTTCTTCTTCTCCACAACTGCCCACATATGAATGCATGAACAACTTGATATATAGGCCTTGGTTTGGCAACACATTGACTGTCCCACCATTTCACCACAGCTTGGTGAAACTGTAATAAAGTACCTGTAATCTCAGCAGATATAGTATAGTAAGCCCAAACATTAGTAGCAAAGTCACCTGTGAGAAATAGATGTTGTACAGTTTCTTTATGTTGAGAATTGTCAGAACATCTGCATTTAAACACTATGGATATCTGCGTTCTCTTTAGGACATCATAAACTGGTAATTGCTACTTCTATACTCTCCATAATAAGAATGAAATTTTGAAAGGCACACATTTGCTCTAAGTTTTATGGAAATATACAGAAGCTTGACCCTGCTGCCTCAAGCTATTTCATGCACTCTTCACTGAGAAATTACCATTACCATTCAGTGTCCACCGAGGATTATCTCTCTATGGTTATCACTCCAGTTCCCAAAACTGATCTAATGTGCTCCACTATATGAGATGGAAAACAGACTTGCAACACATTGACTGTCCCACCACAGTCAATTTAGGTTTGTAATGAGTTTAGGTTTGTAATGAGTTTTGTGAAGAAAGGCAAAAAAATGGGAGATTATTAATGTTGGGTTTGGTGTTGTGACATTTGACCCAACATATCTTCTGAAGTACTGATTTGAATGCATAAAAATGTTGGGACAAATATCATAACATTCGGACAAACATGTTTTAGAACAGTTTTGCCTTACTTCACGTTAAGCAGTAATATTTTACTATGAGGTAAAAACGACTTAGGCATGGTGAATTGGAGTTGTGTAAAACTTGGGAGAAAGAGTCAAAGCTTGGGGAAGAAGTCAAGTAAGGAACAATTAAAAGTTGTTGAGATTTTCACTCCTTAATTATCTACCACAAGTTGCCCACCTTTCCCTCAACTTCCACAACCGATCGATGAGCCTTTCAAGGGAACTCTCTGCTATAAATAGAGAGGACACAATAGTGTATCGATATCCGGAATCAGATTGCAAAAATACCAAGACAGCTCTCGTGATTTCATCTCAAAAATCTGGATCACAAGTGTTGCACGAGTGTGTCGACAACATTCTGTCCAACATTACAATTCGGTGTTTAGATTCTAGATTTGTTTTGTATGGAGTGATTGTAATGAGAAGTTGTCTATGTCTACTTAGTTAGATTTTTCAGGCAGAAGTCATATGCGACTTCAACTTTTAATTCCTTTTCATTTTATATTGTAAATCTATAAAGAAATGAATTGTATGTAATATATACAATATATTTGGTCATTGACCATCATAAGTTATATATATTATATAACTTATGTAAATTTAAATCTTTGTGTTCTTTAAATTCCATTTGCATTTTCTCTTTAAAATTTATGTTTTACTAAGTGTTGTTCTTGGTGTCGGATGACATAATTACCGACATTCGAAACTAAGAAACTGTACTTGTAGTCGATTGAATTCAGTTCATCTTGTTTTTATTTGATCCGTAGCTCCCATCAAGCTTGAAGTTGTTGGTGTTTTATTCATAGAACCAAAATATTTACACAATGAATCCATCCAAAAGTAAAAGAAAACAAAAGCATATAAGCCTACTCTAGCTACTAAAAAAGAAAAGAAACTCAAAGAAATAAGAGACTAAGCTTTGGCGAGAAATACAACAATATCATAACAAGATGTTGAAGTTGCAAAAAATCGATGCTTTGGATTGATATCACTATCGATCACCTCAAGCTCTCATCGGGTGCTATGATATCATATCCATGTTGAACAAAGTCAAGCAAAGCAAACATGCAATATCTTCATATGTCTTTATTCTTCAATTTCGCATGTATGATATAATCTGGTACTACTTATACATCTTGAATTATTTGTAGATATTGTATTTATCAACTATGGAAATCCTTCTAGCGAGAATGAATATAAAATATGTTCATACCATACACTAGATAGGATAACCTTAGCTAGTTATACAATTATACTTCTTAACTCAAAATGTTATAGACCTATGTAATACTAATTATTCAGCCATGCTCCTTATTCTTGAGAGTTGCATATCCGAGATATGGTATTAAACTCTTGTCACTATTTAGTATCTTTCTTGTCTTTGTTGGTAACTCTTGAAAGCTATGTATCCGGATTGTACCTGCAAAACCAAAAACCATGTTAGCTAAAAAATCAGCCCAGTGCATTGCCTTCTCCGAGATTATGAGCAACCGCACATGGCCCTTGTTTCTCCACTAATTTATCCGCCTAACTTCAACACGAACATTCAAAGGAACTTCCCATTTCTCCTCCAATATGTTGATCATAGTTAAAGAATCGACTCTATGATCACGGGAACTAGATGATTTGTGATGCAAGTACTCGATTCCATCCCTGAATAGTAGACTTATGCCATATGTTGGTTGTGTCATGTAATCTTCTAGCACTACCATACACCGGATCTCGTAAATAATTTCTAACACAATATGTTGCTGAACTTTGTCCTGGATTCCCCCTAGGGGCTCCATCGATTGCATTTAAACTAACCTTCATGAGGACTTCTCTAAAAAAACTAGCTTATTTCTAACTTGAGGCATGTATCTTTCCAGAAATTGAACAAGCTGAGGCCATTCATGAGAGATATCTTGCAACCATGGATATAAGGTTTTAGTTAGCTTATATAGGTTGAAGTTTATCTCATATATAACCCTTAACTTGTTCATGGACTTGTCATGCATAATATCATTTCTTCTTCTCCACAACTGCCCACATATGAATGCATGAACAACTTGATATATAGGCCTTGGTTTGGCAACACATTGACTGTCCCACCATTTCACCACAGCTTGGTGAAACTGTAATAAAGTACCTGTAATCTCAGATGATATAGTATAGTAAGCCCAAACATTAGTAGCAAAGTCACCTGTGAGAAATAGATGTTGTACAGTTTCTTTATGTTGAGAATTGTCACAACATCTGCATTTAAACACTATGGATATCTGCGTTCTCTTTAGGACATCATAAGTGGTAATTTGTACTTCTATACTCTCCATAATAAGAATGAAATTTTGAAAGGCACACATTTGCTCTAAGTTTTATGGAAATATACGAAGCTTGACCCCGTTGCCTCAAGCTATTTCATGCACTCTTCATGAGAAATTACCATTACCATTCAAAGTGTCCACCAAGGATTATCTCTCTATGCGCTTATCACTCCAGTTCCCAAAACTCGATCTAATGTGCTCCACAATATGAGATGGAAAACAGACTTGCAACACATTGACTATCCCACCACAGTCAATTTAGGTTTGTAATGAGTTTAGGTTTGTAATGAGTTTTGTGAAGAAAGGCAAAAAAAATGGGAGATTATTAATGTTGGGTTTGGTGTTGTGACATTTGACCCAACATATCTTCTGAATTACTGATTTGAATGTATAAAAATGTTGGGACTAATATCATAACATTCGGACTAACATGTTTTTGAACAGTTTTGCCTTACTTCACGTTAAGCAGTAATATTTTACTATGAGGTAAAAACGACTTAGGCATGGTGAATTGGAGTTGTGTAAAACTTGGGAGAAAGAGTCAAAGCTTGGGGAAGAAGTCAAGTAAGGAACAATTCAAAGTTGTTGAGATTTTCACTCCTTAATTATCTACCACAAGTTGCCCACCTTTCCCTCAACTTCCACAACCGATCGATGAGCCTTTCAAGGGAACTCTCTGCTATAAATAGAAAGGACACAATAGTGTATCGATATCCGGAATCAGATTGCAAAAATACCAAGACAGCTCTCGGGATTTCATCTCAAAAATCTGGATCACAAGTGTTGCACGAGTGTGTCGACAACATTCTGTCCAACATTACAATTCGGTGTTTAGATTCTAGATTTGTTTTGTATGGAGTGATTGTAATGAGAGGTTGTCTATGTCTACTTAGTTAGATTTTTCAGGCGAAGTCATATGCGACTTCAACTTTTAATTCCTTTTCATTTTATATTGTAAATCTATAAAGAAATGAATTGTATGTAATATATCCAATATATTTGGTCATTGACCATCATAAGTTATATATATTATATAACTTATGTAAATTTAAATCTTTGTGTTCTTTAAATTTCGCTGCATTTTCTCTTTAAAATTTATGTTTTACTAAGTGTTGTTTCTTGGTGTCGGATGACATAATTACCGACATTCGAAACTAAGAAAGCGTACTTGTAGTCGATTGAATTCAGTTCATCTTGTTTTTATTTGATCCGTAGCTCCCATCAAGCTTGAAGTTGTTGGTGTTTTATTCATAGAACCAAAATATTTACACAATGAATCCATCCAAAAGTAAAAGAAAACAAAAGCATATAAGCCTACTCTAGCTACTAAAAAAGAAAAGAAACTCAAAGAAATAAGAGACTAAGCTTGTGGCGAGAAATACAACAATATCATAACAAGATGTTGAAGTTGCAAAAAATCGATGCTTTGGATTGATATCACTATCGGTCACCTCAAGCTCTCATCAGGTGCTATGATATCATATCCATGTTGAACAAAGTCAAGCAAACAAACATGCAATATCTTCATATGTCTTTATTCTTCAATTTCGCATGTATGATATAATCTGGTACTACTTATACATCTTGAATTATTTGTAGATATTGTATTTATCAACTATGGAAATCCTTCTAGCAGAATGAATATAAAATATGTTCATACCATACACTAGATAGGATAACCTTAGCTAATTATACAATTATACTTCTTAACTCAAAATGTTATAGACCTATGTAATACTAATTATTCAGCCATGCTCCTTATTCTTGAGAGTTGCATATCTGAGATATGGTATTAAACTCTTGTCACTATTTAGTATCTTTCTTGCCTTTGTTGGTAACTCTTGAAAGCTATGTATCCGGATTGTACCGCAAAACCAAAAACCATGTTAGCTAAAAAATCAGCCAAAGTGCATTGCCTACTCGAGATTATGAGCAAACCGCACATGGCCCTTGTTTCTCCACTAATTTATCTGCCTAACTTCAACACGAACATTCAAAGGAACTTCCCATTTCTCCTCCAATATGTTGATCATAGTTAAAGAATCAGACTCTATGATCACAGGAACTAGATGATTTGTGATGCAGTACTCGATTCCATCCTGAATAGTAGCGACTTATGCCATATGTTGGTTGTGTCATGTAATCTTCTAGCACTACCATACACCGGATCTCGTAAATAATTTCTAACACAATATGTTGCTGAACTTTGTCCTGGATTCCCCTAGGGGCTCCATCGATATTGCATTTAAACTAACCTTCATGAGGACTTCTCTAAAAAAACTAGCTTATTTCTAACTTGAGGCATGTATGTTTCCAGAAATTGAACAAGCTGAGGCCATTCATGAGAGATATCTTGCAACCATGGATATAAGGTTTTAGTTAGCTTATATAGGTTGAAGTTTATCTCATATATAACCCTTAACTTGTTCATGGACTTGTCATGCATAATATCATTTCTTCTTCTCCACAACTCGCCCACATATGAATGCATGAACAACTTGATATATAGGCCTTGGTTTGGCAACACATTGATGTCCCACCATTTCACCACAAACTTGGTGAAACCGTAATAAAGTACCGTAATCTCAAAGCAGATATAGTATAGTAAGCCCAAACATTAGTAGCAAAGTCACCTGTGAGAAATAGATGTTGTACAGTTTCTTTATGTTGAGAATTGTCACAACATCTGCATTTAAACACTATGGATATCTGCGTTCTCTTTAGGACATCATAAACTGGTAATTTGTACTTCTATACTCTCCATAATAAGAATGAAATTTTGAAAGGCACACATTTGCTCTAAGTTTTATGGAAATATACAGAAGCTTGACCCTGCTGCCTCAAGCTATTTCATGCACTCTTCACTGAGAAATTACCATTACCATTCAGTGTCCACCGAGGATTATCTCTCTATGCAGTTATCACTCCAGTTCCCAAAACTGATCTAATGTGCTCCACAATATGAGATGGAAAACAGACTTGCAACACATTGACTGTCCCACCACAGTCAATTTAGGTTTGTAATGAGTTTTGTGAAGAAAGGCAAAAAAATGGGAGATTATTAATGTTGGGTTTGGTGTTGTGACATTTGACCCAACATATCTTCTGAAGTACTGATTTGAATGCATAAAAATGTTGGGACAAATATCATAACATTCGGACTAACATGTTTTAGAACAGTTTTGCCTTACTTCACGTTAAGCAGTAATATTTTACTATGAGGTAAAAATGACTTAGGCATGGTGAATTGGAGTTGTGTAAAACTTGGGAGAAAGAGTCAAAGCTTGGGGAAGAAGTCAAGTAAGGAACAATTAAAAGTTGTTGAGATTTTCACTCCTTAATTATCTACCACAAGTTGCCCACCTTTCCCTCAACTTCCACAACCGATCGATGAGCCTTTCAAGGGAACTCTCTGCTATAAATAGAGAGGACACAATAGTGTATCGATATCCGAATCGGATTGCAAAAATACCAAGACAAACTCTCGGGATTTCATCTCAAAAATCGGATCACAAGTGTTGCACGAGTGTGTCGACAACATTCTGTCCAACATTACAATTCGGTGTTTAGATTCTAGATTTGTTTTGTATGGAGTGATTGTAATGAGAGGTTGTCTATGTCTACTTAGTTAGATTTTTTCAGTGCGAGAAGTCATATGCGACTTCAACTTTTAATTCCTTTTCATTTTATATTGTAAATCTATAAAGAAATGAATTGTATGTAATATATCCAATATATTTGGTCATTGACCATCATAAGTTATATATATTATATAACTTATGTAAATTTAAATCTTTGTGTTCTTTAAATTCCGCTGCATTTTCTCTTTAAAATTTATGTTTTACTAAGTGTTGTTCTTGGTGTCGGATGACATAATTACCGACATTCAAAAACTGTACTTGTAGTCGATTGAATTCAGTTCATCTTGTTTTTATTTGATCCGTAGCTCCCATCAAGCTTGAAGTTGTTGGTGTTTTATTCATAGAACCAAAATATTTACACAATGAATCCATCCAAAAGTAAAAGAAAACAAAAGCATATAAGCCTACTCTAGCTACTAAAAAAGAAAAGAAACTCAAAGAAATAAGAGACTAAGCTTGTGGCGAGAAATACAACAATATCATAACAAGATGTTGAAGTTGCAAAAAATCGATGCTTTGGATTGATATCACTATCAGTCACCTCAAGCTCTCATCGGGTGCTATGATATCATATCCATGTTGAACAAAGTCAAGCAAACAAACATGCAATATCTTCATATGTCTTTATTCTTCAATTTCGCATGTATGATATAATCGGTACTACTTATACATCTTGAATTATTTGTAGATATTGTATTTATCAACTATGGAAATCCTTCTAGCAGAATGAATATAAAATATGTTCATACCATACACTAGATAGGATAACCTTAGCTAATTATACAATTATACTTCTTAACTCAAAATGTTATAGACCTATGTAATACTAATTATTCAGCCATGCTCCTTATTCTTGAGAGTTGCATATCTGAGATATGGTATTAAACTCTTGTCACTATTTAGTATCTTTCTTGCCTTTGTTGGTAACTCTTGAAAGCTATGTATCTGGATTGTACCTGCAAAACTAAAAACCATGTTAGCTAAAAAATCAGCCAGTGCATTGCCTTCTCTGAGATTATGAGCAAACTGCACATGGCCCTTGTTTCTCCACTAATTTATCTGCCAAACTTCAACACGAACATTCAAAGGAACTTCCCATTTCTCCTCCAATATGTTGATCATAGTTAAAGAATCAGACTCTATGATCACAGGAACTAGATGATTTGTGATGCAGTACTCGATTCCATCCTGAATAGTAGCAGCTTATGCCATATGTTGGTTGTGTCATGTAATCTTCTAGCACTACCATACACCAGATCTCGTAAATAATTTCTAACACAATATGTTGCTGAACTTTGTCCTGGATTCCCCCTAGGGGCTCCATCAGTATTGCATTTAAACTAACCTTCATGAGGACTTCTCTAAAAAAACTAGCTTATTTCTAACTTGAGGCATGTATCTTTCCATAAATTGAACAAGTGAGGCCATTCATGAGAGATATCTTGCAACCATGGATATAAGGTTTTAGTTAGCTTATATAGGTTGAAGTTTATCTCATATATAACCCTTAACTTGTTCATGGACTTGTCATGCATAATATCATTTCTTCTTCTCCACAACTGCCCACATATGAATGCATGAACAACTTGATATATAGGCCTTGGTTTGGCAACACATTGACTGTCCCACCATTTCACCACAGCTTGGTGAAACTGTAATAAAGTACCTGTAATCTCAGCAGATATAGTATAGTAAGCCCAAACATTAGTAGCAAAGTCACCTGTGAGAAATAGATGTTGTACAGTTTCTTTATGTTGAGAATTGTCACAACATCTGCATTTAAACACTATGGATATCTCTGCGTTCTCTTTAGGACATCATAAATCGGTAATTTGTACTTCTATACTCTCCATAATAAGAATGAAATTTTGAAAGGCACACATTTGCTCTAAGTTTTATGGAAATATACAGAAGCTTGACCCTGCTGCCTCAAGCTATTTCATGCACTCTTCACTGAGAAATTACCATTACCATTCAGTGTCCACCGAGGATTATCTCTCTATGCAGTTATCACTCCAGTTCCCAAAACTGATCTAATGTGCTCCACAATATGAGATGGAAAACAGACTTGCAACACATTGACTGTCCCACCACAGTCAATTTAGGTTTGTAATGAGTTTTGTGAAGAAAGGCAAAAAAATGGGAGATTATTAATGTTGGGTTTGGTGTTGTGACATTTGACCCAACATATCTTCTGAAGTACTGATTTGAATGCATAAAAATGTTGGGACAAATATCATAACATTCGGACTAACATGTTTTAGAACAGTTTTGCCTTACTTCACGTTAAGCAGTAATATTTTACTATGAGGAAAAAATGACTTAGGCATGGTGAATTGGAGTTGTGTAAAACTTGGGAGAAAGAGTCAAAGCTTGGGGAAGAAGTCAAGTAAGGAACAATTAAAAGTTGTTGAGATTTTCACTCCTTAATTATCTACCACAAGTTGCCCACCTTTCCCTCAACTTCCACAACCGATCGATGAGCCTTTCAAGGGAACTCTCTGCTATAAATAGAGAGGACACAATAGTGTATCGATATCCGAATCGATTGCAAAAATACCAAGACAGCTCTCGGGATTTCATCTCAAAAATCTGGATCACAAGTGTTGCACGAGTGTGTCGACAACATTCTGTCCAACATTACAATTCGGTGTTTAGATTCTAGATTTGTTTTGTATGGAGTGATTGTAATGAGAAGTTGTCTATGTCTACTTAGTTAGATTTTTCAGGCAGAAGTCATATGCGACTTCAACTTTTAATTCCTTTTCATTTTATATTGTAAATCTATAAAGAAATGAATTGTATGTAATATATACAATATATTTGGTCATTGACCATCATAAGTTATATATATTATATAACTTATGTAAATTTAAATCTTTGTGTTCTTTACATTCCGCTGCATTTTCTCTTTAAAATTTATGTTTTACTAAGTGTTGTTACTGGTGTCGGATGACATAATTACCGACATTCAGAAACTGTACTTGTAGTCGATTGAATTCAGTTCATCTTGTTTTTATTTGATCCGTAGCTCCCATCAAGCTTGAAGTTGTTGGTGTTTTATTCATAGAACCAAAATATTTACACAATGAATCCATCCAAAAGTAAAAGAAAACAAAAGCATATAAGCCTACTCTAGCTACTAAAAAAGAAAAAAAAACTCAAAGAAATAAGAGACTAAGCTTGTGGCAGAAATACAACAATATCATAACAAGATGTTGAAGTTGCAAAAAATCTGATGCTTTGGATTGATATCACTATCAGTCACCTCAAGCTCTCATCAGGTGCTATGATATCATATCCATGTTGAACAAAGTCAAGCAGCAAACATGCAATATCTTCATATGTCTTTATTCTTCAATTTCTGCATGTATGATATAACTGGAACTACTTATACATCTTGAATTATTTGTAGATATTGTATTTATCAACTATGGAAATCCTTCTAGCGAATGAATATAAAATATGTTCATACCATACACTAGATAGGATAACCTTAGCTAATTATACAATTATACTTCTTAACTCAAAATGTTATAGACCTATGTAATACTAATTATTCAGCCATGCTCCTTATTCTTGAGAGTTGCATATCCGAGATATGGTATTAAACTCTTGTCACTATTTAGTATCTTTCTTGCCTTTGTTGGTAACTCTTGAAAGCTATGTATCTGGATTGTACCGCAAAACCAAAAACCATGTTAGCTAAAAAATCAGCCGGTGCATTGCCTTTCTCGAGATTATGAGCAACCGCACATGGCCCTTGTTTCTCCACTAATTTATCGCCTAACTTCAACACGAACATTCAAAGGAACTTCCCATTTCTCCTCCAATATGTTGATCACGCAGTTAAAGAATCGGACTCTATGATCACGGGAACAAGATGATTTGTGATGCAAAGTACTCGATTCCATCCCGAATAGTAGCGACTTATGCCATATGTTGGTTGTGTCATGTAATCTTCTAGCACTACCATACACCAGCTCTCGTAAATAATTTCTAACACAATATGTTGTTTGAACTTTGTCCTGGATTCCCCCTAGGGGCTCCATCGATATTGCATTTAAACTAACCTTCATGAGGACTTCTCTAAAAAAACTAGCTTATTTCTAACTTGAGGCATGTATCTTTCCGAGAAATTGAACAAGCGAGGCCATTCATGAGAGATATCTTGCAACCATGGATATAAGGTTTTAGTTAGCTTATATAGGTTGAAGTTTATCTCATATATAACCCTTAACTTGTTCATGGACTTGTCATGCATAATATCATTTCTTCTTCTCCACAACGCCCACATATGAATGCATGAACAACTTGATATATAGGCCTTGGTTTGGCAACACATTGATGTCCCACCATTTCACCACAAGCTTGGTGAAAGCGTAATAAAGTACCGTAATCTCAGCGAGATATAATATAGTAAGCCCAAACATTAGTAGCAAAGTCACCTGTGAGAAATAGATGTTGTACAGTTTCTTTATGTTGAGAATTGTCGAACATCCGCATTTAAACACTATGGATATCTGCGTTCTCTTTAGGACATCATAAAGCGGTAATTTGTACTTCTATACTCTCCATAATAAGAATGAAATTTTGAAAGGCACACATTTGCTCTAAGTTTTATGGAAATATACGAAGCTTGACCCCGCCGCCTCAAGCTATTTCATGCACTCTTCACCGAGAAATTACCATTACCATTCGGTGTCCACCGAGGATTATCTCTCTATGCGGTTATCACTCCAGTTCCCAAAACCGATCTAATGTGCTCCACAATATGAGATGGAAAACAGACTTGCAACACATTGACTGTCCCACCACAGTCAATTTAGGTTTGTAATGAGTTTAGGTTTGTAATGAGTTTTGTGAAGAAAGGCAAAAAAATGGGAGATTATTAATGTTGGGTTTGGTGTTGTGACATTTGACCCAACATATCTTCTGAAGTACTGATTTGAATGCATAAAAATGTTGGGATAAATATCATAACATTCGGACTAACATGTTTTAGAACAGTTTTGCCTTACTTCACGTTAAGCAGTAATATTTTACTATGAGGTAAAAACGACTTAGGCATGGTGAATTGGAGTTGTGTAAAACTTGGGAGAAAGAGTCAAAGCTTGGGGAAGAAGTCAAGTAAGGAACAATTAAAAGTTGTTGAGATTTTCACTCCTTAATTATCTACCACAAGTTGCCCACCTTTCCCTCAACTTCCACAACCGATCGATGAGCCTTTCAATGGAACTCTCTGCTATAAATAGAGAGGACACAATAGTGTATCGATATCCGGAATCAGATTGCAAAAATACCAAGACAGCTCTCGGGATTTCATCTCAAAAATCTGGATCACAAGTGTTGCACGAGTGTGTCGACAACATTCTGTCCAACATTACAATTCGGTGTTTAGATTCTAGATTTGTTTTGTATGGAGTGATTGTAATGAGAGGTTGTCTATGTCTACTTAGTTAGATTTTTCAGGCAGAAGTCATATGCGACTTCAACTTTTAATTCCTTTTCATTTTATATTGTATATCTATAAAGAAATGAATTGTATGTAATATATCAAATATATTTGGTCATTGACCATCATAAGTTATATATATTATATAACTTATGTAAATTTAAATCTTTGTGTTCTTTAAATTCCGCTGCATTTTCTCTTTAAAACTTATGTTTTACTAAGTGTTGTTACTGGTGTCGGATGACATAATTACCGACATTCAGAAACTGTACTTGTAGTCGATTGAATTCAGTTCATCTTGTTTTTATTTGATCCGTAGCTCCCATCAAGCTTGAAGTTGTTGGTGTTTTATTCATAGAACCAAAATATTTACACAATGAATCCATCCAAAAGTAAAAGAAAACAAAAGCATATAAGCCTACTCTAGCTACTAAAAAAGAAAAGAAACTCAAAGAAATAAGAGACTAAGCTTGTGGCGAGAAATACAACAATATCATAACAAGATGTTGAAGTTGCAAAAAATCGATGCTTTGGATTGATATCACTATCGGTCACCTCAAGCTCTCATCGGGTGCTATGATATCATATCCATGTTGAACAAAGTCAAGCAGCAAACATGCAATATCTTCATATGTCTTTATTCTTCAATTCTGCATGTATGATATAATCTGGTACTACTTATACATCTTGAATTATTTGTAGATATTGTATTTATCAACTATGGAAATCCTTCTAGCAGAATGAATATAAAATATGTTCATACCATACACTAGATAGGATAACCTTAGCTAATTATACAATTATACTTCTTAACTCAAAATGTTATAGACCTATGTAATACTAATTATTCAGCCATGCTCCTTATTCTTGAGAGTTGCATATCTGAGATATGGTATTAAACTCTTGTCACTATTTAGTATCTTTCTTGTCTTTGTTGGTAACTCTTGAAAGCTATGTATCTGGATTGTACCTGCAAAACCAAAAACCATGTTAGCTAAAAAATCAGCCAGTGCATTGCCTTCTCTGAGATTATGAGCAAACTGCACATGGCCCTTGTTTCTCCACTAATTTATCTGCCTAACTTCAACACGAACATTCAAAGGAACTTCCCATTTCTCCTCCAATATGTTGATCATAGTTAAAGAATCAGACTCTATGATCACAGGAACTAGATGATTTGTGATGCAGTACTCGATTCCATCCTGAATAGTAGCAGCTTATGCCATATGTTGGTTGTGTCATGTAATCTTCTAGCACTACCATACACCAGATCTCGTAAATAATTTCTAACACAATATGTTGCTGAACTTTGTCCTGGATTCCCCCTAGGGGCTCCATCAGTATTGCATTTAAACTAACCTTCATGAGGACTTCTCTAAAAAAACTAGCTTATTTCTAACTTGAGGCATGTATCTTTCCAGAAATTGAACAAGCTGAGGCCATTCATGAGAGATATCTTGCAACCATGGATATAAGGTTTTAGTTAGCTTATATAGGTTGAAGTTTATCTCATATATAACCCTTAACTTGTTCATGGACTTGTCATGCATAATATCATTTCTTCTTCTCCACAATCGCCCACATATGAATGCATGAACAACTTGATATATAGGCCTTGGTTTGGCAACACATTGATCGTCCCACCATTTCACCACAAACTTGGTGTAACCGTAATAAAGTACCGTAATCTCAAAGCAGATATAGTATAGTAAGCCCAAACATTAGTAGCAGCAAAGTCACCTGTGAGAAATAGATGTTGTACAGTTTCTTTATGTTGAGAATTGTCACAACATCCGCATTTAAACACTATGGATATCTGCGTTCTCTTTAGGACATCATAAACTGGTAATTTGTACTTCTATACTCTCCATAATAAGAATGAAATTTTGAAAGGCACACATTTGCTCTAAGTTTTATGGAAATATACAGAAGGTTGACCTATTTGCCTCAAGCTATTTCATGCACTCTTCACTGAGAAATTACCATTACCATTCAGTGTCCACCGAGGATTATCTCTCTATGCAGTTATCACTCCAGTTCCCAAAACTGATCTAATGTGCTCCACAATATGAGATGGAAAACAGACTTGCAACACATTGATTTGTCCCACCACAAGTCAATTTAGGTTTGTAATGAGTTTAGGTTTGTAATGAGTTTTGTGAAGAAAGGCAAAAAAATGGGAGATTATTAATGTTGGGTTTGGTGTTGTGACATTTGACCCAACATATCTTCGAAGTCGATTTGAATGCATTAAAATGTTGGGACAAATATCATAACATTCGGACTAACATGTTTTAGAACAGTTTTGCCTTACTTCACGTTAAGCAGTAATATTTTACTATGAGGTAAAAACGACTTAGGCATGGTGAATTGGAGTTGTGTAAAACTTGGGAGAAAGAGTCAAAGCTTGGGGAAGAAGTCAAGTAAGGAACAATTCAAAGTTGTTGAGATTTTCACTCCTTAATTATCTACCACAAGTTGCCCACCTTTCCCTCAACTTCCACAACCGATCGATGAGCCTTTCAAGGGAACTCTCTGCTATAAATAGAGAGGACACAATAGTGTATCGATATCCGGAATCAGATTGCAAAAATACCAAGACAGCTCTCGGGATTTCATCTCAAAAATCTGGATCACAAGTGTTGCACGAGTGTGTCGACAACATTCTGTCCAACATTACAATTCAGTGTTTAGATTCTAGATTTGTTTTGTATGGAGTGATTGTAATGAGAGGTTGTCTATGTCTACTTAGTTAGATTTTTCAGGCAGAAGTCATATGCGACTTCAACTTTTAATTCCTTTTCATTTTATATTGTAAATCTATAAAGAAATGAATTGTATGTAATATATACAATATAATTGGTCATTGACCATCATAAGTTATATATATTATATAACTTATGTAAATTTAAATCTTTGTGTTCTATAAATTCCGCTGCATTTTCTCTTTAAAGTTTATGTTTTACTAAGTGTTGTTACTGGTGTCGGATGACATAATTACCGACATTCACAAACTGTACTTGTAGTCGATTGAATTCAATTCATCTTGTTTTTATTTGATCCGTAGCTCCCATCAAGCTTGAAGTTGTTGGTGTTTTATTCATAGAACCAAAATATTTACACAATGAATCCATCCAAAAGTAAAAGAAAACAAAAGCATATAAGCCTACTCTAGCTACTAAAAAAGAAAAGAAACTCAAAGAAATAAGAGACTAAGCTTGTGGCAGAAATACAACAAACTCATACAAAGATGTTGAAGTTGCAAAAAATCTGATGCTTTGGATTGATATCACAATCAGTCACCTCAAGCTCTCATCAGGTGCTATGATATCATATCCATGTTGAACAAAGTCAAGCAATAAACATGCAATATCTTCATATGTCTTTATTCTTCAATTCTGCATGTATGATATAATCAGGTACTACTTATACATCTTGAATTATTTGTAGATATTGTATTTATCTACTATGGAAATCCTTCTAGCAGAATGAATATAAAATATGTTCATACCATACACTAGATAGGATAACCTTAGCTAATTATACAATTATACTTCTTAACTCAAAATGTTATAGACCTATGTAATACTAATTATTCAGCCATGCTCCTTATTCTTGAGAGTTGCATATCTTAAATATGGTATTAAACTCTTGTCACTATTTAGTATCTTTCTTGCCTTTGTTGGTAACTCTTGAAAGCTATGTATCTGGATTGTACCTGCAAAACCAAAAACCATGTTAGCTAAAACATCAGCCAGTGCATTGCCTTCTCTGAGATTATGAGCAAACTGCACATGGCCCTTGTTTCTCCACTAATTTATCTGCCTAACTTCAACACGAACATTCAAAGGAACTTCCCATTTCTCCTCCAATATGTTGATCATAGTTAAAGAATCAGACTCTATGATCACAGGAACTAGATGATTTGTGATGCAGTACTCGATTCCATCCTGAATAGTAGCAGCTTATGCCATATGTTGGTTGTGTCATGTAATCTTCTAGCACAACCATACACCAGATCTCGTAAATAATTTCTAACACAATATGTTGCTGAACTTTGTCCTGGATTCCCCCTAGGGGCTCCATCAGTATTGCATTTAAACTAACCTTCATGAGGACTTCTCTAAAAAAACTAGCTTATTTCTAACTTGAGGCATGTATCTTTCCAGAAATTGAACAAGCTGAGGCCATTCATGAGAGATATCTTGCAACCATGGATATAAGGTTTTAGTTAGCTTATATAGGTTGAAGTTTATCTCATATATAACCCTTAACTTGTTCATGGACTTGTCATGCATAATATCATTTCTTCTTCTCCACAACTGCCCACATATGAATGCATGAACAACTTGATATATAGGCCTTGGTTTGGCAACACATTGACTGTCCCACCATTTCACCACAGCTTGGTGAAACTGTAATAAAGTACCTGTAATCTCAGATGATATAGTATAGTAAGCCCAAACATTAGTAGCAAAGTCACCTGTGAGAAATAGATGTTGTACAGTTTCTTTATGTTGAGAATTGTCACAACATCTGCATTTAAACACTATGGATATCTGCGTTCTCTTTAGGACATCATAAGCTGGTAATTTGTACTTCTATACTCTCCATAATAAGAATGAAATTTTGAAAGGCACACATTTGCTCTAAGTTTTATGGAAATATACAGAAGCTTGACCCTGCTACCTCAAGCTATTTCATGCACTCTTCACTGAGAAATTACCATTACCATTCAGTGTCCACCAAGGATTATCTCTCTATGCAGTTATCACTCCAGTTCCCAAAACTGATCTAATGTGCTCCACAATATGAGATGGAAAACAGACTTGCAACACATTGACTATCCCACCACAGTCAATTTAGGTTTGTAATGAGTTTAGGTTTGTAATGAGTTTTGTGAAGAAAGGCAAAAAAAATGGGAGATTATTAATGTTGGGTTTGGTGTTGTGACATTTGACCCAACATATCTTCTGAATTACTGATTTGAATGTATAAAAATGTTGGGACAAATATCATAACATTCGGACTAACATGTTTTTGAACAGTTTTGCCTTACTTCACGTTAAGCAGTAATATTTTACTATGAGGTAAAAACGACTTAGGCATGGTGAATTGGAGTTGTGTAAAACTTGGGAGAAAGTGTCAAATCTTGGGGAAGAAGTCAAGTAAGGAACAATTCAAAGTTGTTGACATTTTCACTCCTTAATTATCTACCACAAGTTGCCCACCTTTCCCTCAACTTCCACAACCGATCGATGAGCCATTCAAGGGAACTCTCTACTATAAATAGAGAGGACACAATAGTGTATCGATATCCAGAATCATATTGCAAAAATACCAAGACAGCTCTCGGGATTTCATCTCAAAAATCTGGATCACAAGTGTTGCACGAGTGTGTCGACAACATTCTGTCCTACATTACAATTCGTTGTTTAGATTCTAGATTTCTTTTGTACGGAGTGATTGTAATGAGAGTTTGTCTATGTCTACTTAGTTAGATTTTTCAGTGCAGAAGTCATATGCGACTTCAACTTTTAATTCCTTTTCATTTTATATTGTAAATCTATAAAGAAATGAATTTGTATAATTGTATGTAATATATACAATATATTTGGTCATTGACCATCATAAGTTATATATATTATATAACTTATGTAAATTTAAATCTTTGTGTTCTTTAAATTCCGCTGCATTTTCTCTTTAAAATTTCTGTTTTACTAAGTGTTGTTTCTTGGTGTTGGATGACATAATTACCGACATTCGAAAGCGTACTTGTAGTCGATTGAATTGAGTTCATCTTGTTTTTATTTGATCCATAGCTCCCATCAAGCGTGAAGTTGCTGGTGTTCTATTCATAGAACCAAAATATTTACACAATGAATCCATCCAAAAGTAAAAGAAAACAAAAGCATATAAGCCTACTCTAGCTACTAAAAATGAAAAGAAACTCAAAGAAATAAGAGACTAAGCTTGTGGCGAAATACAACAAACTCATAACAAGATGTTGAAGTTGCAAAAAATCGATGCTTTGGATTGATATCACTATCGGTCACCTCAAGCTCTCATCGGGTGCTATGATATCATATCCATGTTGAACAATGTCAAGCGCAAACAAACATGCAATATCTTCATATGTCTATATTCTTCAATTTCGCATGTATGATATAATCGGTACTACTTATACATCTTGAATTATTTGTAGATATTGTATTTATCAACTATGGAAATTCTTCTAGCGAGAATGAATATAAAATATGTTCATACCATACACTAGATAGGATAACCTTAGCCAGTTATACAATTATACTTCTTAACTCAAAATGTTATAGACCTATTTAATACTAATTATTCAGCCAGGCTCTTTATTCTTGAGAGTTGCATATCCGAGATATGGTATTAAACTCTTGTCACTATTTAGTATCTTTCTTGCCTTTGTTGGTAACTCTTGAAAGCTATGTATCCGGATTGCACACTGCAAAACCAAAAACCATGTTACCTAAAAAATCAGCCGGTGCATTGCCTTCTCGAGATTATGAGCAAGCGCACATGGCCCTTGTTTCTCCACTAATATCTCTCGCCTAACTTCAACACGAACATTCAAAGGAACTTCCCATTTCTCCTCCAATATGTTGATCACGGTTAAAGAATCGACTCTATGATCACGGGAACAAGATGATTTGTGATACGTACTCGATTCCATCCGAATAGTAGCGACTTATGCCATATGTTGGTTGTCATGTAATCTTCTAGCACAACCATACACCAGATCTCGTAAATAATTTCTAACACAATATGTTGCTGAACTTTGTCCTGGATTCCCCCTAGGGGCTCCATCAGTATTGCATTTAAACTAACCTTCATGAGGACTTCTCTAAAAAAACTAGCTTATTTCTAACTTGAGGCATGTATCTTTCCAGAAATTGAACAAGCTGAGGCCATTCATGAGAGATATCTTGCAACCATGGATATAAGGTTTTAGTTAACTTATATAGGTTGAAGTTTATCTCATATATAACCCTTAAATTGTTCATGGACTTGTAATGCATAATATCATTTCTTCTTCTCCACAACTGCCCACATATGAATGCATGAACAACTTGATATATACACCTTGGTTTGGCAACACATTTTGTCCCACCATTTCACCACATCTTGGTGAAAGCTGTAATAAGGTACCCGTAATCTCAAAGCGAGATATAGTATAGTAAGCCCAAACATTAGTAGCAAAGTCACTGTGAGAAATAGACGTTGTACAGTTTCTTTATGTTGAGAATTGTCACAAGATCGCATTTAAACACTATGGATATCTGCGTTCTCTTTAGGACATCATAAACTGGTAATTTGTACTTCTATACTCTCTTTTGAAAGGCACACATTTGCTCTAAGTTTTATGGAAATATACGAAGCTTGACCCCGCCGCCTCAAGCTATTTCATGCACTCTTCTTCGAGAAATTACCATTACCATTCAAGTATCCACCAAGGATTATATCTCTATGCGAGTTATCACTCCAGTTCCCAAAACGATCTAATGTGCTCCACAATATGAGATGGAAAACAGACTTGCAACACATTGACTATCCCACCACAGTCAATTTAGGTTTGTAATGAGTTTAGGTTTGTAATGAGTTTTGTGAAGAAAGGCAAAAAAAATGGGAGATTATTAATGTTGGGTTTGGTGTTGTGACATTTGACCCAACATATCTTCGAATTACCGATTTGAATGTATAAAAATGTTGGGACAAATATCATAACATTCGGACTAACATGTTTTAGAACAGTTTTGCCTTACTTCACGTTAAGCAGTAATATTTTACTATGAGGTAAAAACGACTTAGGCATGGTGAATTGGAGTTGTGTAAAACTTGGGAGAAAGTGTCAAATCTTGGGGAAGAAGTCAAGTAAGGAACAATTCAAAGTTGTTGACATTTTCACTCCTTAATTATCTACCACAAGTTGCCCACCTTTCCCTCAACTTCCACAACCGATCGATGAGCCTTTCAAGGGAACTCTCTACTATAAATAGAGAGGACACAATAGTGTATCGATATCCGTAATCATATTGCAAAAATACCAAGACAAGCTCTCGGGATTTCATCTCAAAAATCGGATCACAAGTGTTGCACGAGTGTGTCGACAACATTCCGTCCTACATTACAATTCGTTGTTTAGATTCTAGATTTCTTTTGTACGGAGTGATTGTAATGAGAGTTTGTCTATGTCTACTTAGTTAGATTTTTTCAGCGAGAAGTCATATGCGACTTCAACTTTTAATTCCTTTTCATTTTATATTGTAAATCTATAAAGAAATGAATTTGTATAATTGTATGTAATATATACAATATATTTGGTCATTGACCATCATAAGTTATATATATTATATAACTTATGTAAATTTAAATCTTTGTGTTCTTTAAATTCCGCTGCATTTTCATTTTAAAATTTTGTTTTACTAAGTGTTGTTACTTGGTGTTGGATGACATAATTACCGACATTCAGAAACTGTACTTGTAGTCGATTGAATTGAGTTCATCTTGTTTTTATTTGATCCATAGCTCCCATCAAGCGTGAAGTTGCTGGTGTTCTATTCATAGAACCAAAATATTTACACAATGAATCCATCCAAAAGTAAAAGAAAACAAAAGCATATAAGCCTACTCTAGCTACTAAAAAAGAAAAGAAACTCAAAGAAATAAGAGACTAAGCTTGTGGCAGAAATACAACAAACTCATAACAAGATGTTGAAGTTGCAAAAAATCTGATGCTTTGGATTGATATCACTATCAGTCACCTCAAGCTCTCATCAGGTGCTATGATATCATATCCATGTTGAACAATGTCAAGCAGCAAACATGCAATATCTTCATATGTCTATATTCTTCAATTCTCGCATGTATGATATAATACGGTACTACTTATACATCTTGAATTATTTGTAGATATTGTATTTATCAACTATGGAAATTCTTCTAGCAGAATGAATATAAAATATGTTCATACCATACACTAGATAGGATAACCTTAGCCAGTTATACAATTATACTTCTTAACTCAAAATGTTATAGACCTATTTAATACTAATTATTCAGCCAGGCTCCTTATTCTTGAGAGTTGCATATCCGAGATATGGTATTAAACTCTTGTCACTATTTAGTATCTTTCTTGCCTTTGTTGGTAACTCTTGAAAGCTATGTATCGGATTGCACCGCAAAACCAAAAACCATGTTATCTAAAAAATCAGCCAAAGTGCATTGCCTTCTTCGAGATTATGAGCAACCGCACATGGCCCTTGTTTCTCCACTAATATCTCTCGCCTAACTTCAACACGAACATTCAAAGGAACTTCCCATTTCTCCTCCAATATGTTGATCACAAGTTAAAGAATCGACTCTATGATCACGGGAACAAGATGATTTGTGATGCAGTACTCGATTCCATCCTGAATAGTAGCAGCTTATGCCATATGTTGGTTGTGTCATGTAATCTTCTAGCACAACCATACACCAGATCTCGTAAATAATTTCTAACACAATATGTTGCTGAACTTTGTCCTGGATTCCCCCTAGGGGCTCCATCAGTATTGCATTTAAACTAACCTTCATGAGGACTTCTCTAAAAAAACTAGCTTATTTCTAACTTGAGGCATGTATCTTTCCAGAAATTGAACAAGCTGAGGCCATTCATGAGAGATATCTTGCAACCATGGATATAAGTTAACTTATATAGGTTGAAGTTTATCTCATATATAACCCTTAAATTGTTCATGGACTTGTAATGCATAATATCATTTCTTCTTCTCCACAACTGCCCACATATGAATGCATGAACAACTTGATATATACACCTTGGTTTGGCAACACATTGACTGTCCCACCATTTCACCACATCTTGGTGAAACTGTAATAAGGTACCCGTAATCTCAGCAGATATAGTATAGTAAGCCCAAACATTAGTAGCAAAGTCACCTGTGAGAAATAGACGTTGTACAGTTTCTTTATGTTGAGAATTGTCACAGCATCTGCATTTAAACACTATGGATATCTGCGTTCTCTTTAGGACATCATAAACTGGTAATTTGTACTTCTATACTCTCTTTTGAAAGGCACACATTTGCTCTAAGTTTTATGGAAATATACAGAAGCTTGACCCTGCTGCCTCAAGCTATTTCATGCACTCTTCACTGAGAAATTACCATTACCATTCAGTATCCACCAAGGATTATATCTCTATGCAAGTTATCACTCCAGTTCCCAAAACGATCTAATGTGCTCCACAATATGAGATGGAAAACAGACTTGCAACACATTGAATATCCCACCACAGTCAATTTAGGTTTGTAATGAGTTTAGGTTTGTAATGAGTTTTGTGAAGAAAGGCAAAAAAAATGGGAGATTATTAATGTTGGGTTTGGTGTTGTGACATTTGACCCAACATATCTTCTGAATTACTGATTTGAATGTATAAAAATGTTGGGACAAATATCATAACATTCGGACTAACATGTTTTAGAACAGTTTTGCCTTACTTCACGTTAAGCAGTAATATTTTACTATGAGGTAAAAACGACTTAGGCATGGTGAATTGGAGTTGTGTAAAACTTGGGAGAAAGTGTCAAATCTTGGGGAAGAAGTCAAGTAAGGAACAATTCAAAGTTGTTGACATTTTCACTCCTTAATTATCTACCACAAGTTGCCCACCTTTCCCTCAACTTCCACAACCGATCGATGAGCCTTTAAGGGAACTCTCTACTATAAATAGAGAGGACACAATAGTGTATCGATATCCGTAATCATATTGCAAAAATACCAAGACAGCTCTCGGGATTTCATCTCAAAAATCTGGATCACAAGTGTTGCACGAGTGTGTCGACAACATTCTGTCCTACATTACAATTCGTTGTTTAGATTCTAGATTTCTTTTGTACGGAGTGATTGTAATGAGAGTTTGTCTATGTCTACTTAGTTAGATTTTTCAGGCAGAAGTCATATGCGACTTCAACTTTTAATTCCTTTTCATTTTATATTGTAAATCTATAAAGAAATGAATTTGTATAATTGTATGTAATATATACAATATATTTGGTCATTGACCATCATAAGTTATATATATTATATAACTTATGTAAATTTAAATCTTTGTGTTCTTTAAATTCCGCTGCATTTTCATTTTAAAATTTCTGTTTTACTAAGTGTTGTTACTGGTGTTGGATGACATAATTACCGACATTCAGAAACTGTACTTGTAGTCGATTGAATTGAGTTCATCTTGTTTTTATTTGATCCATAGCTCCCATCAAGCGTGAAGTTTTGGTGTTCTATTCATAGAACCAAAATATTTACACAATGAATCCATCCAAAAGTAAAAGAAAACAAAAGCATATAAGCCTACTCTAGCTACTAAAAAAGAAAAGAAACTCAAAGAAATAAGAGACTAAGCTTGTGGCAGAAATACAACAAACTCATAACAAGATGTTGAAGTTGCAAAAAATCTGATGCTTTGGATTGATATCACTATCGGTCACCTCAAGCTCTCATCGGGTGCTATGATATCATATCCATGTTGAACAATGTCAAGCGACAAACATGCAATATCTTCATATGTCTATATTCTTCAATTTCGCATGTATGATATAATCGGTACTACTTATACATCTTGAATTATTTGTAGATATTGTATTTATCAACTATGGAAATTCTTCTAGCAGAATGAATATAAAATATGTTCATACCATACACTAGATAGGATAACCTTAGCCAGTTATACAATTATACTTCTTAACTCAAAATGTTATAGACCTATTTAATACTAATTATTCAAAGCCAGGCTCCTTATTCTTGAGAGTTGCATATCGAGATATGGTATTAAACTCTTGTCACTATTTAGTATCTTTCTTGCCTTTGTTGGTAACTCTTGAAAGCTATGTATCCGGATTGCACACTGCAAAACCAAAAACCATGTTATCTAAAAAATCAGCCAAGTGCATTGCCTTCTCTCGAGATTATGAGCAACCGCACATGGCCCTTGTTTCTCCACTAATATCTCTGCCTAACTTCAACACGAACATTCAAAGGAACTTCCCATTTCTCCTCCAATATGTTGATCACAAGTTAAAGAATCGGACTCTATGATCACGGGAACAAGATGATTTGTGATGCAAGTACTCGATTCCATCCCGAATAGTAGCGACTTATGCCATATGTTGGTTGTGTCATGTAATCTTCTAGCACAACCATACACGGATCTCGTAAATAATTTCTAACACAATATGTTGCTGAACTTTGTCCTGGATTCCCCCTAGGGGCTCCATCAGTATTGCATTTAAACTAACCTTCATGAGGACTTCTCTAAAAAAACTAGCTTATTTCTAACTTGAGGCATGTATCTTTCCAGAAATTGAACAAGCTGAGGCCATTCATGAGAGATATCTTGCAACCATGGATATAAGGTTTTAGTTAACTTATATAGGTTGAAGTTTATCTCATATATAACCCTTAAATTGTTCATGGACTTGTAATGCATAATATCATTTCTTCTTCTCCACAACTGCCCACATATGAATGCATGAACAACTTGATATATACACCTTGGTTTGGCAACACATTGACTGTCCCACCATTTCACCACATCTTGGTGAAACTGTAATAAGGTACCCGTAATCTCAGCAGATATAGTATAGTAAGCCCAAACATTAGTAGCAAAGTCACCTGTGAGAAATAGACGTTGTACAGTTTCTTTATGTTGAGAATTGTCACAGCATCTGCATTTAAACACTATGGATATCTGCGTTCTCTTTAGGACATCATAAACTGGTAATTTGTACTTCTATACTCTCTTTTGAAAGGCACACATTTGCTCTAAGTTTTATGGAAATATACAGAAGCTTGACCCTGCTGCCTCAAGCTATTTCATGCACTCTTCACTGAGAAATTACCATTACCATTCAGTATCCACCAAGGATTATATCTCTATGCAGTTATCACTCCAGTTCCCAAAACTGATCTAATGTGCTCCACAATATGAGATGGAAAACAGACTTGCAACACATTGACTATCCCACCACAGTCAATTTAGGTTTGTAATGAGTTTAGGTTTGTAATGAGTTTTGTGAAGAAAGGCAAAAAAAATGGGAGATTATTAATGTTGGGTTTGGTGTTGTGACATTTGACCCAACATATCTTCTGAATTACTGATTTGAATGTATAAAAATGTTGGGACAAATATCATAACATTCGGACTAACATGTTTTAGAACAGTTTTGCCTTACTTCACGTTAAGCAGTAATATTTTACTATGAGGTAAAAACGACTTAGGCATGGTGAATTGGAGTTGTGTAAAACTTGGGAGAAAGTGTCAAATCTTGGGGAAGAAGTCAAGTAAGGAACAATTCAAAGTTGTTGACATTTTCACTCCTTAATTATCTACCACAAGTTGCCCACCTTTCCCTCAACTTCCACAACCGATCGATGAGCCTTTCAAGGGAACTCTCTACTATAAATAGAGAGGACACAATAGTGTATCGATATCCGAATCATATTGCAAAAATACCAAGACAGCTCTCGGGATTTCATCTCAAAAACTGGATCACAAGTGTTGCACGAGTGTGTCGACAACATTCTCCGTCCTACATTACAATTCGTTGTTTAGATTCTAGATTTCTTTTGTACGGAGTGATTGTAATGAGAGTTTGTCTATGTCTACTTAGTTAGATTTTTCAGGCAGAAGTCATATGCGACTTCAACTTTTAATTCCTTTTCATTTTATATTGTAAATCTATAAAGAAATGAATTTGTATAATTGTATGTAATATATACAATATATTTGGTCATTGACCATCATAAGTTATATATATTATATAACTTATGTAAATTTAAATCTTTGTGTTCTTTAAATTCCGCTGCATTTTCTTTTTAAAATTTCTGTTTTACTAAGTGTTGTTACTGGTGTTGGATGACATAATTACCGACATTCAGAAACTATACTTGTAGTCGATTGAATTGAGTTCATCTTGTTTTTATTTGATCCATAGCTCCCATCAAGCGTGAAGTTGCTGGTGTTCTATTCATAGAACCAAAATATTTACACAATGAATCCATCCAAAAGTAAAAGAAAACAAAAGCATATAAGCCTACTCTAGCTACTAAAAAAGAAAAGAAACTCAAAGAAATAAGAGACTAAGCTTGTGGCAGAAATACAACAAACTCATAACAAGATGTTGAAGTTGCAAAAATCTGATGCTTTGGATTGATATCACTATCAGTCACCTCAAGCTCTCATCAGGTGCTATGATATCATATCCATGTTGAACAATGTCAAGCAGCAAACATGCAATATCTTCATATGTCTATATTCTTCAATTCTGCATGTATGATATAATCTGGTACTACTTATACATCTTGAATTATTTGTAGATATTGTATTTATCAACTATGGAAATTCTTCTAGCAGAATGAATATAAAATATGTTCATACCATACACTAGATAGGATAACCTTAGCCAGTTATACAATTATACTTCTTAACTCAAAATGTTATAGACCTATTTAATACTAATTATTCAGCCAGGCTCCTTATTCTTGAGAGTTGCATATCTGAGATATGGTATTAAACTCTTGTCACTATTTAGTATCTTTCTTGCCTTTGTTGGTAACTCTTGAAAGCTATGTATCTGGATTGCACCTGCAAAACCAAAAACCATGTTATCTAAAAAATCAGCCAGTGCATTGCCTTCTCTGAGATTATGAGCAAACTGCACATGGCCCTTGTTTCTCCACTAATATCTCTCGCCTAACTTCAACACGAACATTCAAAGGAACTTCCCATTTCTCCTCCAATATGTTGATCACGAGTTAAAGAATCGACTCTATGATCACAGGAACAAGATGATTTGTGATGCAGTACTCGATTCCATCCTGAATAGTAGCAGCTTATGCCATATGTTGGTTGTGTCATGTAATCTTCTAGCACAACCATACACCAGATCTCGTAAATAATTTCTAACACAATATGTTGCTGAACTTTGTCCTGGATTCCCCCTAGGGGCTCCATCGATATTGCATTTAAACTAACCTTCATGAGGACTTCTCTAAAAAAACTAGCTTATTTCTAACTTGAGGCATGTATCTTTCCAGAAATTGAACAAGCTGAGGCCATTCATGAGAGATATCTTGCAACCATGGATATAAGGTTTTAGTTAACTTATATAGGTTGAAGTTTATCTCATATATAACCCTTAAATTGTTCATGGACTTGTAATGCATAATATCATTTCTTCTTCTCCACAACTGCCCACATATGAATGCATGAACAACTTGATATATACACCTTGGTTTGGCAACACATTGACTGTCCCACCATTTCACCACATCTTGGTGAAACTGTAATAAGGTACCCGTAATCTCAGCAGATATAGTATAGTAAGCCCAAACATTAGTAGCAAAGTCACCTGTGAGAAATAGACGTTGTACAGTTTCTTTATGTTGAGAATTGTCACAGCATCTGCATTTAAACACTATGGATATCTGCGTTCTCTTTAGGACATCATAAACTGGTAATTTGTACTTCTATACTCTCTTTTGAAAGGCACACATTTGCTCTAAGTTTTATGGAAATATACAGAAGCTTGACCCTGCTGCCTCAAGCTATTTCATGCACTCTTCACTGAGAAATTACCATTACCATTCAGTATCCACCAAGGATTATATCTCTATGCAGTTATCACTCCAGTTCCCAAAACTGATCTAATGTGCTCCACAATATGAGATGGAAAACAGACTTGCAACACATTGACTATCCCACCACAGTCAATTTAGGTTTGTAATGAGTTTAGGTTTGTAATGAGTTTTGTGAAGAAAGGCAAAAAAAATGGGAGATTATTAATGTTGGGTTTGGTGTTGTGACATTTGACCCAACATATCTTCTGAATTACTGATTTGAATGTATAAAAATGTTGGGACAAATATCATAACATTCGGACTAACATGTTTTAGAACAGTTTTGCCTTACTTCACGTTAAGAAGTAATATTTTACTATGAGGTAAAAACGACTTAGGCATGGTGAATTGGAGTTGTGTAAAACTTGGGAGAAAGTGTCAAATCTTGGGGAAGAAGTCAAGTAAGGAACAATTCAAAGTTGTTGACATTTTCACTCCTTAATTATCTACCACAAGTTGCCCACCTTTCCCTCAACTTCCACAACCGATCGATGAGCCTTTCAAGGGAACTCTCTACTATAAATAGAGAGGACACAATAGTGTATCGATATCCAGAATCATATTGCAAAAATACCAAGACAGCTCTCGGGATTTCATCTCAAAAATCTGGATCACAAGTGTTGCACGAGTGTGTCGACAACATTCTGTCCTACATTACAATTCGTTGTTTAGATTCTAGATTTCTTTTGTACGGAGTGATTGTAATGAGAGTTTGTCTATGTCTACTTAGTTAGATTTTTCGAGTGAGAAGTCATATGCGACTTCAACTTTTAATTCCTTTTCATTTTATATTGTAAATCTATAAAGAAATGAATTTGTATAATTGTATGTAATATATACAATATATTTGGTCATTGACCATCATAAGTTATATATATTATATAACTTATGTAAATTTAAATCTTTGTGTTCTTTAAATTCCGCTGCATTTTCTTTTTAAATTTCTGTTTTACTAAGTGTTGTTACTGGTGTTGGATGACATAATTACCGACATTCAGAAACTATACTTGTAGTCGATTGAATTGAGTTCATCTTGTTTTTATTTGATCCATAGCTCCCATCAAGCGTGAAGTTGCTGGTGTTCTATTCATAGAACCAAAATATTTACACAATGAATCCATCCAAAAGTAAAAGAAAACAAAAGCATATAAGCCTACTCTAGCTACTAAAAAAGAAAAGAAACTCAAAGAAATAAGAGACTAAGCTTGTGGCAGAAATACAACAAACTCATAACAAGATGTTGAAGTTGCAAAAAATCTGATGCTTTGGATTGATATCACTATCAGTCACCTCAAGCTCTCATCAGGTGCTATGATATCATATCCATGTTGAACAATGTCAAGCAGCAAACATGCAATATCTTCATATGTCTATATTCTTCAATTCTGCATGTATGATATAATCGGTACTACTTATACATCTTGAATTATTTGTAGATATTGTATTTATCAACTATGGAAATTCTTCTAGCAGAATGAATATAAAATATGTTCATACCATACACTAGATAGGATAACCTTAGCCAGTTATACAATTATACTTCTTAACTCAAAATGTTATAGACCTATTTAATACTAATTATTCAGCCAGCTCCTTATTCTTGAGAGTTGCATATCCGAGATATGGTATTAAACTCTTGTCACTATTTAGTATCTTTCTTGCCTTTGTTGGTAACTCTTGAAAGCTATGTATCTGGATTGCACCGCAAAACCAAAAACCATGTTATCTAAAAAATCAGCGCCGGTGCATTGCCTTCTCTCGAGATTATGAGCAACCGCACATGGCCCTTGTTTCTCCACTAATATCTCTGCCTAACTTCAACACGAACATTCAAAGGAACTTCCCATTTCTCCTCCAATATGTTGATCACAGTTAAAGAATCAGACTCTATGATCACAGGAACAAGATGATTTGTGATGCAGTACTCGATTCCATCCTGAATAGTAGCAGCTTATGCCATATGTTGGTTGTGTCATGTAATCTTCTAGCACAACCATACACCAGATCTCGTAAATAATTTCTAACACAATATGTTGCTGAACTTTGTCCTGGATTCCCCCTAGGGGCTCCATCAGTATTGCATTTAAACTAACCTTCATGAGGACTTCTCTAAAAAAACTAGCTTATTTCTAACTTGAGGCATGTATCTTTCCAGAAATTGAACAAGCTGAGGCCATTCATGAGAGATATCTTGCAACCATGGATATAAGGTTTTAGTTAACTTATATAGGTTGAAGTTTATCTCATATATAACCCTTAAATTGTTCATGGACTTGTAATGCATAATATCATTTCTTCTTCTCCACAACTGCCCACATATGAATGCATGAACAACTTGATATATACACCTTGGTTTGGCAACACATTGACTGTCCCACCATTTCACCACATCTTGGTGAAAGCGTAATAAGGTACCCGTAATCTCAGTGAGATATAGTATAGTAAGCCCAAACATTAGTAGCAAAGTCACTGTGAGAAATAGACGTTGTACAGTTTCTTTATGTTGAGAATTGTCACAACATCCGCATTTAAACACTATGGATATCTGCGTTCTCTTTAGGACATCATAAACTGGTAATTTGTACTTCTATACTCTCTTTTGAAAGGCACACATTTGCTCTAAGTTTTATGGAAATATACGAAGCTTGACCCTTTGCCTCAAGCTATTTCATGCACTCTTCTTTCGAGAAATTACCATTACCATTCAAAAGTATCCACCAAGGATTATATCTCTATGCGGTTATCACTCCAGTTCCCAAAACCGATCTAATGTGCTCCACAATATGAGATGGAAAACAGACTTGCAACACATTGACTATCCCACCACAGTCAATTTAGGTTTGTAATGAGTTTAGGTTTGTAATGAGTTTTGTGAAGAAAGGCAAAAAAAATGGGAGATTATTAATGTTGGGTTTGGTGTTGTGACATTTGACCCAACATATCTTCTCGAATTACTGATTTGAATGTATAAAAATGTTGGGACAAATATCATAACATTCGGACTAACATGTTTTAGAACAGTTTTGCTTACTTCACGTTAAGCAAGTAATATTTTACTATGAGGTAAAAACGACTTAGGCATGGTGAATTGGAGTTGTGTAAAACTTGGGAGAAAGTGTCAAATCTTGGGGAAGAAGTCAAGTAAGGAACAATTCAAAGTTGTTGACATTTTCACTCCTTAATTATCTACCACAAGTTGCCCACCTTTCCCTCAACTTCCACAACCGATCGATGAGCCTTTCAAGGGAACTCTCTACTATAAATAGAGAGGACACAATAGTGTATCGATATCCAGAATCATATTGCAAAAATACCAAGACAGCTCTCGGGATTTCATCTCAAAAATCTGGATCACAAGTGTTGCACGAGTGTGTCGACAACATTCTGTCCTACATTACAATTCGTTGTTTAGATTCTAGATTTCTTTTGTACGGAGTGATTGTAATGAGAGTTTGTCTATGTCTACTTAGTTAGATTTTTCAGGCAGAAGTCATATGCGACTTCAACTTTTAATTCCTTTTCATTTTATATTGTAAATCTATAAAGAAATGAATTTGTATAATTGTATGTAATATATACAATATATTTGGTCATTGACCATCATAAGTTATATATATTATATAACTTATGTAAATTTAAATCTTTGTGTTCTTTAAATTCCGCTGCATTTTCTTTTTAAAATTTCTGTTTTACTAAGTGTTGTTCTTGGTGTTGGATGACATAATTACCGACATTCGAAAGCGTACTTGTAGTCGATTGAATTGAGTTCATCTTGTTTTTATTTGATCCATAGCTCCCATCAAGCGTGAAGTTGCTGGTGTTCTATTCATAGAACCAAAATATTTACACAATGAATCCATCCAAAAGTAAAAGAAAACAAAAGCATATAAGCCTACTCTAGCTACTAAAAAAGAAAAGAAACTCAAAGAAATAAGAGACTAAGCTTGTGGCAGAAATACAACAAACTCATAACAAGATGTTGAAGTTGCAAAAAATCTGATGCTTTGGATTGATATCACTATCAGTCACCTCAAGCTCTCATCAGGTGCTATGATATCATATCCATGTTGAACAATGTCAAGCAGCAAACATGCAATATCTTCATATGTCTATATTCTTCAATTCTGCATGTATGATATAATCTGGTACTACTTATACATCTTGAATTATTTGTAGATATTGTATTTATCAACTATGGAAATTCTTCTAGCAGAATGAATATAAAATATGTTCATACCATACACTAGATAGGATAACCTTAGCCAGTTATACAATTATACTTCTTAACTCAAAATGTTATAGACCTATTTAATACTAATTATTCAGCCAGGCTCCTTATTCTTGAGAGTTGCATATCTGAGATATGGTATTAAACTCTTGTCACTATTTAGTATCTTTCTTGCCTTTGTTGGTAACTCTTGAAAGCTATGTATCTGGATTGCACCTGCAAAACCAAAAACCATGTTATCTAAAAAATCAGCCAGTGCATTGCCTTCTCTGAGATTATGAGCAAACTGCACATGGCCCTTGTTTCTCCACTAATATCTCTGCCTAACTTCAACACGAACATTCAAAGGAACTTCCCATTTCTCCTCCAATATGTTGATCACAGTTAAAGAATCAGACTCTATGATCACAGGAACAAGATGATTTGTGATGCAGTACTCGATTCCATCCTGAATAGTAGCAGCTTATGCCATATGTTGGTTGTGTCATGTAATCTTCTAGCACAACCATACACCAGATCTCGTAAATAATTTCTAACACAATATGTTGCTGAACTTTGTCCTGGATTCCCCCTAGGGGCTCCATCAGTATTGCATTTAAACTAACCTTCATGAGGACTTCTCTAAAAAAACTAGCTTATTTCTAACTTGAGGCATGTATCTTTCCAGAAATTGTACAAGCTGAGGCCATTCATGAGAGATATCTTGCAACCATGGATATAAGGTTTTAGTTAACTTATATAGGTTGAAGTTTATCTCATATATAACCCTTAAATTGTTCATGGACTTGTAATGCATAATATCATTTCTTCTTCTCCACAACTGCCCACATCTGAATGCATGAACAACTTGATATATACACCTTGGTTTGGCAACACATTGACTGTCCCACCATTTCACCACATCTTGGTGAAAGCGTAATAAGGTACTGTAATCTCAAAGAGATATAGTATAGTAAGCCCAAACATTAGTAGCAAAGTCACCTGTGAGAAATAGACGTTGTACAGTTTCTTTATGTTGAGAATTGTCACAGCATCTGCATTTAAACACTATGGATATCTGCGTTCTCTTTAGGACATCATAAACTGGTAATTTGTACTTCTATACTCTCTTTTGAAAGGCACACATTTGCTCTAAATTTTATGGAAATATACGAAGCTTGACCCTGTTTGCCTCAAGCTATTTCATGCACTCTTCACCGAGAAATTACCATTACCATTCAAGTATCCACCAAGGATTATATCTCTATTCGATTATCACTCCAGTTCCCAAAAGCGATCTAATGTGCTCCACAATATGAGATGGAAAACAGACTTGCAACACATTGACTATCCCACCACGGTCAATTTAGGTTTGTAATGAGTTTAGGTTTGTAATGAGTTTTGTGAAGAAAGGCAAAAAAATGGGAGATTATTAATGTTGGGTTTGGTGTTGTGACATTTGACCCAACATATCTTCGAAGTACTTGATTTGAATGTATAAAAATGTTGGGACAAATATCATAACATTCGGACTAACATGTTTTAGAACAGTTTTGCCTTACTTCACGTTAAGCAGTAATATTTTACTATGAGGTAAAAACGACTTAGGCATGGTGAATTGGAGTTGTGTAAAACTTGGGAGAAAGTGTCAAAGCTTGGGGAAGAAGTCAAGTAAGGAACAATTCAAAGTTGTTGACATTTTCACTCCTTAATTATCTACCACAAGTTGCCCACCATTCCCTCAATTTCCACAACCGATCGATGAGCCTTTCAAGGGAACTCTATGCTATAAATAGAGAGGACACAATAGTGTATCGATATCCGGAATCAGATTAGAAAAATACCAAGATAGCTCTCGGGATTTCATCTCAAAAATCTGGATCACAAGTGTTGTACGAGTGTGTCGACAACATTCCGTCCAATATTACAATTCGCTGTTTAGATTCTAGATTTCTTTTGTATGGAGTGATTGTAATGAGAGGTTGTCTATGTCTACTTAGTTAGATTTTTCGAGCGAGAAGTCATATGCGACTTCAACTTTTAATTCCTTTTCATTTTATATTGTAAATCTATAAAGAAATGAATTTGTATAATTGTATGTAATATATACAATATATTTGGTCATTGACCATCATAAGTTATATAATATGTAAATTTAAATCTTTGTGTTCTTTAAATTCCGCTGCATTTTCTCTTTAAAGTTTCTATTTTACTAAGTGTTGTTCTTGGTGTCGGATGACATAATTACCGACATTCGAAAGCGTACTTGTAGTCGATTGAATTCAGTTCATCTTGTTTTTATTTGATCCGTAGCTCCCATCAAGCTTGAAGTTGTTGGTGTTTTATTCATTGAACCAAAATATTTACACAATGAATCCATCCAAAAGTAAAAGAAAACAAAAGCATATAAGCCTACTCTAGCTACTAAAAAGGAAAAGAAACTCAAAGAAATAAGAGACTAAGCTTGTGGCAGAAATACAACAAACTCATAACAAGATGTTGAAGTTGCAAAAAATCTGATGCTTTGGATTGATATCACTCTCAGTCACCTCAAGCTCTCATCAGGTGCTATGATATCATATCCATGTTGAACAAAGTCAAGCAGCAAACATGCAATATCTTCATATGTCTTTATTCTTCAATTCTGCATGTATGATATAATCTGGTACTACTTATACATCTTGAATTATTTGTAGATATTGTATTTTTCAACTATGGAAATCCTTCTAGCAGAATGAATATAAAATATGTTCATACCATACACTAGATAGGATAACCTTAGCTAATTATACAATTATACTTCTTAACTCAAAATGTTATAGACCTATGTAATACTAATTATTCAGCCAGGCTCTTTATTCTTGAGAGTTGCATATCTGAGATATGGTATTAAACTCTTGTCACTATTTAGTATCTTTCTTGCCTTTGTTGGTAACTCTTGAAAGCTATGTATCCGGATTGTACTACCGCAAAACCAAAAACCTTGTTAGCTAAAACACATACGCAAAGTGCATTGCCTTCTCGAGATTATGAGCAACCGCACATGGCCCTTGTTTCTCCACTAATATCTCTGCCTAACTTCAACACGAACATTCAAAGGAACTTCCCATTTCTCCTCCAATATGTTGATCACAGTTAAAGAATCAGACTCTATGATCACAGGAACAAGATGATTTGTGATGCGGTACTCGATTCCATCCCGAATAGTAGCAAACTTATGCCATATGTTGGTTGTGTCATGTAATCTTCTAGCACTACCATACACCGGATCTCGTAAATAATTTCTAACACAATATGTTGCTGAACTTTGTCCTGGATTCCCCTAGGGGCTCCATCAGTATTTCATTTAAACTAACCTTCATGAGGACTTCTCTAAAAAAACTAGCTTATTTCTAACTTGAGGCATGTATCTTTCCAGAAATTGAACAAGCTGAGGCCATTCATGAGAGATATCTTGCAACCATGGATATAAGGTTTTAGTTAGCTTATATAGGTTGAAGTTTATCTCATATATAACCCTTAACTTGTTCATGGACTTGTCATGCATAATATCATTTCTTCTTCTCCACAACTGCCCACATATGAATGCATGAACAACATGATATATAGGCCTTGGTTTGGCAACACATTGACTGTCCCACCATTTCACCACAGCTTGGTGAAACTGTAATAAGGTACCTATAATCTCAGCAGATATAGTATAGTAAGCCCAAACATTAGTAGCAAAGTCACCTGTGAGAAATAGATGTTGTACAGTTTCTTTATATTGAGAATTATCACAACATCTGCATTTAAACACTATGGATATCTGCGTTCTCTTTAGGACATCATAAAGTGGTAATTTGTACTTCTATACTCTCCATAATAAGAATGAAATTTTGAAAGGCACACATTTGGTCTAAGTTTTATGGAAATATACAGAAGCTTGACCCTGCTGCCTCAAGCTATTTCATGCACTCTTCATCGAGAAATTACCATTACCATTCAAAGTATCCACCAAGGATTATCTCTCTATGCAGTTATCACTCCAGTTCCCAAAACGATCTAATGTGCTCCACAATATGAGATGGAAAACAGACTTGCAACACATTGACTGTCCCACCACTGTCAATTTAGGTTTGTAATGAGTTTAGGTTTGTAATGAGTTTTGTGAAGAAAGGCAAAAAAATGGGAGATTATTAATGTTGGGTTTGGTGTTGTGACATTTGACCCAACATATCTTCGAAGTACCTGATTTGAATGCATAAAAATGTTGGGACAAATATCATAACATTCAGACTAACATGTTTTAGAACAGTTTTGCCTTACTTCACGTTAAGCAGTAATATTTTACTATGAGGTAAAAACGACTTAGGCATGGTGAATTGGAGTTGTGTAAAATGTGGGAGAAAGAGTCAAAGCTTGGGGAAGAAGTCAAGTAAGGAACAATTCAAAGTTGTTGAGATTTTCACTCCTTAATTATCTACCACAAGTTGCCCACCATTCCCTCAATTTCCACAACCGATCGATGAGCCTTTCAAGGGAACTCTCTACAATAAATAGAGAGGACACAATAGTGTATCGATATCCGAAATCAGATTGCAAAAATACCAAGACAGCTCTCGGGATTTCATCTCAAAAATCTGGATCACAAGTGTTGTACGAGTGTGTCGACAACATTCTGTCCAACATTACAATTCGCTGTTTAGATTCTAGATTTGTTTTGTATGGAGTGATTGTAATGAGAGGTTGTCTATGTCTACTTAGTTAGATTTTTCAGGCAGAAGTCATATGCGACTTCAACTTTTAATTCCTTTTCATTTTATATTGTAAATCTATAAAGAAATGAATTTGTATAATTGTATGTAATATATACAATATATTTGGTCATTGACCATCATAAGTTATATAATATGTAAATTTAAATCTTTGTGTTCTTTAAATTCCGCTGCATTTTCTCTTTAAAGTTTCTATTTTACTAAGTGTTGTTACTGGTGTCGGATTACATAATTACCGACATTCAGAAACTGTACTTGTAGTCGATTGAATTCAGTTCATCTTGTTTTTATTTGATCCGTAGCTCCCATCAAGCTTGAAGTTGTTGGTGTTTTATTCATAGAACCAAAATATTTACACAATGAATCCATCCAAAAGTAAAAGAAAACAAAAGCATATAAGCCTACTCTAGCTACTAAAAAGGAAAAGAAACTCAAAGAAATAAGAGACTAAGCTTGTGGCAGAAATACAACAAACTCATAACAAGATGTTGAAGTTGCAAAAAATCTGATGCTTTGGATTGATATCACTATCAGTCACCTCAAGCTCTCATCAGGTGCTATGATATCATATCCATGTTGAACAAAGTCAAGCAGCAAACATGCAATATCTTCATATGTCTTTATTCTTCAATTCTGCATGTATGATATAATCTGGTACTACTTATACATCTTGAATTATTTGTAGATATTGTATTTTTCAACTATGGAAATCCTTCTAGCAGAATGAATATTAAATATGTTCATACCATACACTAGATAGGATAACCTTAGCTAATTATACAATTATACTTCTTAACTCAAAATGTTATAGACCTATGTAATACTAATTATTCAGCCAGGCTCTTTATTCTTGAGAGTTGCATATCTGAGATATGGTAATAAACTCTTGTCACTATTTAGTATCTTTCTTGCCTTTGTTGGTAACTCTTGAAAGCTATGTATCTGGATTGTACCTGCAAAACCAAAAACCTTGTTAGCTAAAACATCTGCCAGTGCATTGCCTTCTCTGAGATTATGAGCAAACTGCACATGGCCCTTGTTTCTCCACTAATTTATCTGCCTAACTTCAACACGAACATTCAAAGGAACTTCCCATTTCTCCTCCAATGTGTTGATCATAGTTAAAGAATCAGACTCTATGATCACAGGAACTAGATGATTTGTGATGCAGTACTCGATTCCATCCTGAATAGTAGCGACTTATGCCATATGTTGGTTGTGTCATGTAATCTTCTAGCACTACCATACACCGGATCTCGTAAATAATTTCTAACACAATATGTTGCTTTGAACTTTGTCCTGGATTCCCCCTAGGGGCTCCATCAGTATTGCATTTAAACTAACCTTCATGAGGACTTCTCTAAAAAAAGCTAGCTTATTTCTAACTTGAGGCATGTATCTTTCCAGAAATTGAACAAGCTGAGGCCATTCATGAGATATATCTTGCAACCATGGATATAAGGTTTTAGTTAACTTATATAGGTTGAAGTTTATCTCATATATAACCCTTAACTTGTTCATGGACTTGTCATGCATAATATCATTTCTTCTTCTCCACAACTGCCCACATATGAATGCATGAACAACTTGATATATAGGCCTTGGTTTTGCAACACATTGACTGTCCCACCATTTCACCTGACTTGGTGAAAGCGTAATAAGGTACTGTAATCTCGGAAGATATAGTATAGTAAGCCCAAACATTAGTAGCAAAGTCACATGTGAGAAATAGATGTTGTACGGTTTCTTTATGTTGAGAATTGTCACAACATCTGCATTTAAACACTATGGATATATGCGTTCTCTTTAGGACATCATAAACTGGTAATTTGTACTTCTATACTCTCCATAATAAGAATGAAATTTTGAAAGGCACACATTTGCTCTAAATTTTATGGAAATATCTGAAGCTTGACCCTTTGCCTCAAGCTATTTCATGCACTCTTCACTTCGAGAAATTACCATTACCATTCGGTATCCACCAAGGATTATCTCTCTATGCGATTATCACTCCAGTTCCCAAAGCGATCTAATGTGCTCCACAATATGAGATGGAAAACGGACTTGCAACACATTGATTTGTCCCACCACGGTCAATTTAGGTTTGTAATGAGTTTAGGTTTGTAATGAGTTTTGTGAAGAAAGGCAAAAAAATGGGAGATTATTAATGTTGGGTTTGGTGTTGTGACATTTGACCCAACATATCTTCGAAATACTTGATTTGAATGCATAAAAATGTTGGGACAAATATCATAACATTCGGACTAACATGTTTTAGAACAGTTTTGCCTTACTTCACGTTAAGAAGTAATATTTTACTATGAGGTAAAAACGACTTAGGCATGGTGAATTGGAGTTGTGTAAAACTTGGGAGAAAGAGTCAAAGCTTGGGGAAGAAGTCAAGTAAGGAACAATTCAAAGTTGTTGAGATTTTCACTCCTTAATTATCTACCACAAGTTGCCCACCATTCCCTCAATTTCCACAACCGATCGATGAGCCTTTCAAGGGAACTCTATGCTATAAATAGAGAGGACACAATAGTGTATCGATATCCGGAATCGGATTGCAAAAATACCAAGACAGCTCTCGGGATTTCATCTCAAAAATCTGGATCACAAGTGTTGTACGAGTGTGTCGACAACATTCCGTCCAACATTACAATTATTTGTTTAGATTCTAGATTTGTTTTGTATGGAGTGATTGTAATGAGAGGTTGTCTATGTCTACTTAGTTAGATTTTTCGGGCGAGAAGTCATATGCGACTTCAACTTTTAATTCCTTTTCATTTTATATTGAAAATCTATAAAGAAATGAATTTGTATAATTGTATGTAATATATACAATATATTTGGTCATTGACCATCATAAGTTATATAATATGTAAATTTAAATCTTTGTGTTCTTTAAATTCCGCTGCATTTTCTCTTTAAAGTTTCTATTTTACTAAGTGTTATTCTTGGTGTCGGATGACATAATTACCGACATTCGAAAGCTGTACTTGTAGTCGATTGAATTCAGTTCATCTTGTTTTTATTTGATCCGTAGCTCCCATCAAGCTTGAAGTTGTTGGTGTTTTATTCATAGAACCAAAATATTTACACAATGAATCCATCCAAAAGTAAAAGAAAACAAAAGCATATAAGCCTACTCTAGCTACTAAAAAGGAAAAGAAACTCAAAGAAATAAGAGACTAAGCTTGTGGCGAGAAATACAACAAACTCATAACAAGATGTTGAAGTTGCAAAAAATCTGATTCTTTGGATTGATATCACTATCGGTCACCTCAAGCTCTCATCGGGTGCTATGATATCATATCCATGTTGAACAAAGTCAAGCGACAAACATGCAATATCTTCATATGTCTTTATTCTTCAATTCGCATGTATGATATAATACGGTACTACTTATACATCTTGAATTATTTGTAGATATTGTATTTTTCAACTATGGAAATCCTTCTAGCAGAATGAATATTAAATATGTTCATACCATACACTAGATAGGATAACCTTAGCTAATTATACAATTATACTTCTTAACTCAAAATGTTATAGACCTATGTAATACTAATTATTCAGCCAGGCTCTTTATTCTTGAGAGTTGCATATCTGAGATATGGTAATAAACTCTTGTCACTATTTAGTATCTTTCTTGCCTTTGTTGGTAACTCTTGAAAGCTATGTATCTGGATTGTACCTGCAAAACCAAAAACCTTGTTAGCTAAAACATCTGCCAGTGCATTGCCTTCTCTGAGATTATGAGCAAGCTGCACATGGCCCTTGTTTCTCCACTAATTTATCTGCCTAACTTCAACACGAACATTCAAAGGAACTTCCCATTTCTCCTCCAATGTGTTGATCATAGTTAAAGAATCAGACTCTATGATCACAGGAACTAGATGATTTGTGATGCAGTACTCGATTCCATCCTGAATAGTAGCGACTTATGCCATATGTTGGTTGTGTCATGTAATCTTCTAGCACTACCATACACCGGATCTCGTAAATAATTTCTAACACAATATGTTGCTTGAACTTTGTCCTGGATTCCCCCTAGGGGCTCCATCAGTATTGCATTTAAACTAACCTTCATGAGGACTTCTCTAAAAAAAGCTAGCTTATTTCTAACTTGAGGCATGTATCTTTCCAGAAATTGAACAAGCTGAGGCCATTCATGAGATATATCTTGCAACCATGGATATAAGGTTTTAGTTAACTTATATAGGTTGAAGTTTATCTCATATATAACCCTTAACTTGTTCATGGACTTGTCATGCATAATATCATTTCTTCTTCTCCACAACTGCCCACATATGAATGCATGAACAACTTGATATATAGGCCTTGGTTTTGCAACACATTGATTTGTCCCACCATTTCACCACGACTTGGTGAAAGCTGTAATAAGGTACTGTAATCTCGGCGAGATATAGTATAGTAAGCCCAAACATTAGTAGCAAAGTCACCTGTGAGAAATAGATGTTGTACAGTTTCTTTATGTTGAGAATTGTCACAACATCTGCATTTAAACACTATGGATATATGCGTTCTCTTTAGGACATCATAAACTGGTAATTTGTACTTCTATACTCTCCATAATAAGAATGAAATTTTGAAAGGCACACATTTGCTCTAAATTTTATGGAAATATACGAAGCTTGACCCTGCTTTGCCTCAAGCTATTTCATGCACTCTTCACTTCGAGAAATTACCATTACCATTCGGTATCCACCAAGGATTATCTCTCTATGCGAGTTATCACTCCAGTTCCCAAAAGCTGATCTAATGTGCTCCACAATATGAGATGGAAAACAGACTTGCAACACATTGATTTGTCCCACCACGGTCAATTTAGGTTTGTAATGAGTTTAGGTTTGTAATGAGTTTTGTGAAGAAAGGCAAAAAAATGGGAGATTATTAATGTTGGGTTTGGTGTTGTGACATTTGACCCAACATATCTTCTGAAGTCTTGATTTGAATGCATAAAAATGTTGGGACAAATATCATAACATTCGGACTAACATGTTTTAGAACAGTTTTGCCTTACTTCACGTTAAGAAGTAATATTTTACTATGAGGTAAAAACGACTTAGGCATGGTGAATTGGAGTTGTGTAAAACTTGGGAGAAAGAGTCAAAGCTTGGGGAAGAAGTCAAGTAAGGAACAATTCAAAGTTGTTGAGATTTTCACTCCTTAATTATCTACCACAAGTTGCCCACCATTCCCTCAATTTCCACAACCGATCGATGAGCCTTTCAAGGGAACTCTATGCTATAAATAGAGAGGACACAATAGTGTATCGATATCCGGAATCAGATTGCAAAAATACCAAGACAGCTCTCGGGATTTCATCTCAAAAATCTGGATCACAAGTGTTGTACGAGTGTGTCGACAACATTCCGTCCAACATTACAATTATTTGTTTAGATTCTAGATTTGTTTTGTATGGAGTGATTGTAATGAGAGGTTGTCTATGTCTACTTAGTTAGATTTTTCAGGCAGAAGTCATATGCGACTTCAACTTTTAATTCCTTTTCATTTTATATTGAAAATCTATAAAGAAATGAATTTGTATAATTGTATGTAATATATACAATATATTTGGTCATTGACCATCATAAGTTATATAATATGTAAATTTAAATCTTTGTGTTCTTTAAATTCCGCTGCATTTTCTCTTTAAAGTTTCTATTTTACTAAGTGTTGTATTCTTGGTGTCGGATGACATAATTACCGACATTCGAAAGCTGTACTTGTAGTCGATTGAATTCAGTTCATCTTGTTTTTATTTGATCCGTAGCTCCCATCAAGCTTGAAGTTGTTGGTGTTTTATTCATAGAACCAAAATATTTACACAATGAATCCATCCAAAAGTAAAAGAAAACAAAAGCATATAAGCCTACTCTAGCTACTAAAAAGGAAAAGAAACTCAAAGAAATAAGAGACTAAGCTTGTGGCGAGAAATACAACAAACTCATAACAAGATGTTGAAGTTGCAAAAAATCTGATTCTTTGGATTGATATCACTATCAGTCACCTCAAGCTCTCATCAGGTGCTATGATATCATATCCATGTTGAACAAAGTCAAGCAGCAAACATGCAATATCTTCATATGTCTTTATTCTTCAATTCTGCATGTATGATATAATCTGGTACTACTTATACATCTTGAATTATTTGTAGATATTGTATTTTTCAACTATGGAAATCCTTCTAGCAGAATGAATATTAAATATGTTCATACCATACACTAGATAGGATAACCTTAGCTAATTATACAATTATACTTCTTAACTCAAAATGTTATAGACCTATGTAATACTAATTATTCAGCCAGGCTCTTTATTCTTGAGAGTTGCATATCTGAGATATGGTAATAAACTCTTGTCACTATTTAGTATCTTTCTTGCCTTTGTTGGTAACTCTTGAAAGCTATGTATCTGGATTGTACCTGCAAAACCAAAAACCTTGTTAGCTAAAACATCTGCCAGTGCATTGCCTTCTCTGAGATTATGAGCAAACTGCACATGGCCCTTGTTTCTCCACTAATTTATCTGCCTAACTTCAACACGAACATTCAAAGGAACTTCCCATTTCTCCTCCAATGTGTTGATCATAGTTAAAGAATCAGACTCTATGATCACAGGAACTAGATGATTTGTGATGCAGTACTCGATTCCATCCTGAATAGTAGCAGCTTATGCCATATGTTGGTTGTGTCATGTAATCTTCTAGCACTACCATACACCGGATCTCGTAAATAATTTCTAACACAATATGTTGCTTGAACTTTGTCTGGATTCCCCCTAGGGGCTCCATCGATATTGCATTTAAACTAACCTTCATGAGGACTTCTCTAAAAAAAGCTAGCTTATTTCTAACTTGAGGCATGTATCTTTCCAGAAATTGAACAAGCTGAGGCCATTCATGAGATATATCTTGCAACCATGGATATAAGGTTTTAGTTAACTTATATAGGTTGAAGTTTATCTCATATATAACCCTTAACTTGTTCATGGACTTGTCATGCATAATATCATTTCTTCTTCTCCACTGGCCTTGCCCACATATGAATGCATGAACAACTTGATATATAGGCCTTGGTTTTGCAACACATTGATTGTCCCACCATTTCACCACATGACTTGGTGAAAGCTGTAATAAGGTACTGTAATCTCAATGAGATATAGTATAGTAAGCCCAAACATTAGTAGCAAAGTCACCTGTGAGAAATAGATGTTGTACAGTTTCTTTATGTTGAGAATTGTCACAACATCGCATTTAAACACTATGGATATATGCGTTCTCTTTAGGACATCATAAGCTGGTAATTTGTACTTCTATACTCTCCATAATAAGAATGAAATTTTGAAAGGCACACATTTGCTCTAAATTTTATGGAAATATATAGAAGCTTGACCCTTTGCCTCAAGCTATTTCATGCACTCTTCACCGAGAAATTACCATTACCATTCAAGTATCCACCAAGGATTATCTCTCTATGCGTTATCACTCCAGTTCCCAAAGCGATCTAATGTGCTCCACAATATGAGATGGAAAACAGACTTGCAACACATTGTTGTCCCACCGGTCAATTTAGGTTTGTAATGAGTTTAGGTTTGTAATGAGTTTTGTGAAGAAAGGCAAAAAAATGGGAGATTATTAATGTTGGGTTTGGTGTTGTGACATTTGACCCAACATATCTTCTGAAGAAATCTTACCGATTTGAATGCATAAAAATGTTGGGACAAATATCATAACATTCGGACTAACATGTTTTAGAACAGTTTTGCCTTACTTCACGTTAAGAAGTAATATTTTACTATGAGGTAAAAACGACTTAGGCATGGTGAATTGGAGTTGTGTAAAACTTGGGAGAAAGAGTCAAAGCTTGGGGAAGAAGTCAAGTAAGGAACAATTCAAAGTTGTTGAGATTTTCACTCCTTAATTATCTACCACAAGTTGCCCACCATTCCCTCAATTTCCACAACCGATCGATGAGCCTTTCAAGGGAACTCTATGCTATAAATAGAGAGGACACAATAGTGTATCGATATCCGGAATCGATTGCAAAAATACCAAGACGGCTCTCGGGATTTCATCTCAAAAATCTGGATCACAAGTGTTGTACGAGTGTGTCGACAACATTCCGTCCAACATTACAATTATTTGTTTAGATTCTAGATTTGTTTTGTATGGAGTGATTGTAATGAGAGGTTGTCTATGTCTACTTAGTTAGATTTTTCAGGCGAGAAGTCATATGCGACTTCAACTTTTAATTCCTTTTCATTTTATATTGAAAATCTATAAAGAAATGAATTTGTATAATTGTATGTAATATATACAATATATTTGGTCATTGACCATCATAAGTTATATAATATGTAAATTTAAATCTTTGTGTTCTTTAAATTCCGCTGCATTTTCTCTTTAAAGTTTCTATTTTACTAAGTGTTGTTACTGGTGTCGGATGACATAATTACCGACATTCAGAAACTGTACTTGTAGTCGATTGAATTCAGTTCATCTTGTTTTTATTTGATCCGTAGCTCCCATCAAGCTTGAAGTTGTTGGTGTTTTATTCATAGAACCAAAATATTTACACAATGAATCCATCCAAAAGTAAAAGAAAACAAAAGCATATAAGCCTACTCTAGCTACTAAAAAGGAAAAGAAACTCAAAGAAATAAGAGACTAAGCTTGTGGCAGAAATACAACAAACTCATAACAAGATGTTGAAGTTGCAAAAAATCTGATTCTTTGGATTGATATCACTATCAGTCACCTCAAGCTCTCATCAGGTGCTATGATATCATATCCATGTTGAACAAAGTCAAGCAGCAAACATGCAATATCTTCATATGTCTTTATTCTTCAATTCTGCATGTATGATATAATCGGTACTACTTATACATCTTGAATTATTTGTAGATATTGTATTTTTCAACTATGGAAATCCTTCTAGCAGAATGAATATTAAATATGTTCATACCATACACTAGATAGGATAACCTTAGCTAATTATACAATTATACTTCTTAACTCAAAATGTTATAGACCTATGTAATACTAATTATTCAGCCAGGCTCTTTATTCTTGAGAGTTGCATATCTGAGATATGGTAATAAACTCTTGTCACTATTTAGTATCTTTCTTGCCTTTGTTGGTAACTCTTGAAAGCTATGTATCTGGATTGTACTGCAAAACCAAAAACCTTGTTAGCTAAAACATCGCCAGTGCATTGCCTTCTCTCGAGATTATGAGCAAAGCGCACATGGCCCTTGTTTCTCCACTAATTTATCGCCTAACTTCAACACGAACATTCAAAGGAACTTCCCATTTCTCCTCCAATGTGTTGATCATAGTTAAAGAATCAGACTCTATGATCACAGGAACTAGATGATTTGTGATGCAGTACTCGATTCCATCCTGAATAGTAGCAGCTTATGCCATATGTTGGTTGTGTCATGTAATCTTCTAGCACTACCATACACCGGATCTCGTAAATAATTTCTAACACAATATGTTGCTGAACTTTGTCCTGGATTCCCCCTAGGGGCTCCATCAGTATTGCATTTAAACTAACCTTCATGAGGACTTCTCTAAAAAAAGCTAGCTTATTTCTAACTTGAGGCATGTATCTTTCCAGAAATTGAACAAGTGAGGCCATTCATGAGATATATCTTGCAACCATGGATATAAGGTTTTAGTTAACTTATATAGGTTGAAGTTTATCTCATATATAACCCTTAACTTGTTCATGGACTTGTCATGCATAATATCATTTCTTCTTCTCCACAACTGCCCACATATGAATGCATGAACAACTTGATATATAGGCCTTGGTTTTGCAACACATTGATGTCCCACCATTTCACCTGACTTGGTGAAAGCGTAATAAGGTACTGTAATCTCGGCAGATATAGTATAGTAAGCCCAAACATTAGTAGCAAAGTCACTGTGAGAAATAGATGTTGTACAGTTTATTTATGTTGAGAATTGTCACAACATCTGCATTTAAACACTATGGATATCTGCGTTCTCTTTAGGACATCATAAACTGGTAATTTGTACTTCTATACTCTCCATAATAAGAATGAAATTTTGAAAGGCACACATTTGCTCTAAATTTTATGGAAATATACGAAGCTTGACCCTATTTGCCTCAAGCTATTTCATGCACTCTTCATCGAGAAATTACCATTACCATTCAAGTATCCACCAAGGATTATCTCTCTATGCAGTTATCACTCCAGTTCCCAAAAGCGATCTAATGTGCTCCACAATATGAGATGGAAAACAGACTTGCAACACATTGTTGTCCCACCACAGTCAATTTAGGTTTGTAATGAGTTTAGGTTTGTAATGAGTTTTGTGAAGAAAGGCAAAAAAATGGGAGATTATTAATGTTGGGTTTGGTGTTGTGACATTTGACCCAACATATCTTCTGAAGTACTGATTTGAATGCATAAAAATGTTGGGACAAATATCATAACATTCGGACTAACATGTTTTAGAACAGTTTTGCCTTACTTCACGTTAAGAAGTAATATTTTACTATGAGGTAAAAACGACTTAGGCATGGTGAATTGGAGTTGTGTAAAACTTGGGAGAAAGAGTCAAAGCTTGGGGAAGAAGTCAAGTAAGGAACAATTCAAAGTTGTTGAGATTTTCACTCCTTAATTATCTACCACAAGTTGCCCACCATTCCCTCAATTTCCACAACCGATCGATGAGCCTTTCAAGGGAACTCTATGCTATAAATAGAGAGGACACAATAGTGTATCGATATCCGGAATCAGATTGCAAAAATACCAAGACAGCTCTCGGGATTTCATCTCAAAAATCTGGATCACAAGTGTTGTACGAGTGTGTCGACAACATTCCGTCCAACATTACAATTCGCTGTTTAGATTCTAGATTTGTTTTGTATGGAGTGATTGTAATGAGAGGTTGTCTATGTCTACTTAGTTAGATTTTTCAGGCAGAAGTCATATGCGACTTCAACTTTTAATTCCTTTTCATTTTATATTGAAAATCTATAAAGAAATGAATTTGTATAATTGTATGTAATATATACAATATATTTGGTCATTGACCATCATAAGTTATATAATATGTAAATTTAAATCTTTGTGTTCTTTAAATTCCGCTGCATTTTCTCTTTAAAGTTTCTATTTTACTAAGTGTTGTTACTGGTGTCGGATGACATAATTACCGACATTCAGAAACTGTACTTGTAGTCGATTGAATTCAGTTCATCTTGTTTTTATTTGATCCGTAGCTCCCATCAAGCTTGAAGTTGTTGGTGTTTTATTCATAGAACCAAAATATTTACACAATGAATCCATCCAAAAGTAAAAGAAAACAAAAGCATATAAGCCTACTCTAGCTACTAAAAAGGAAAAGAAACTCAAAGAAATAAGAGACTAAGCTTGTGGCAGAAATACAACAAACTCATAACAAGATGTTGAAGTTGCAAAAAATCTGATTCTTTGGATTGATATCACTATCAGTCACCTCAAGCTCTCATCAGGTGCTATGATATCATATCCATGTTGAACAAAGTCAAGCAGCAAACATGCAATATCTTCATATGTCTTTATTCTTCAATTCTGCATGTATGATATAATCTGGTACTACTTATACATCTTGAATTATTTGTAGATATTGTATTTTTCAACTATGGAAATCCTTCTAGCAGAATGAATATTAAATATGTTCATACCATACACTAGATAGGATAACCTTAGCTAATTATACAATTATACTTCTTAACTCAAAATGTTATAGACCTATGTAATACTAATTATTCAGCCAGGCTCTTTATTCTTGAGAGTTGCATATCTGAGATATGGTAATAAACTCTTGTCACTATTTAGTATCTTTCTTGCCTTTGTTGGTAACTCTTGAAAGCTATGTATCTGGATTGTACCTGCAAAACCAAAAACCTTGTTAGCTAAAACATCTGCCAGTGCATTGCCTTCTCTGAGATTATGAGCAAACTGCACATGGCCCTTGTTTCTCCACTAATTTATCTGCCTAACTTCAACACGAACATTCAAAGGAACTTCCCATTTCTCCTCCAATGTGTTGATCATAGTTAAAGAATCGACTCTATGATCACGGGAACTAGATGATTTGTGATGCAAGTACTCGATTCCATCCTGAATAGTAGCAGCTTATGCCATATGTTGGTTGTGTCATGTAATCTTCTAGCACTACCATACACCAGATCTCGTAAATAATTTCTAACACAATATGTTGCTGAACTTTGTCCTGGATTCCCCCTAGGGGCTCCATCAGTATTGCATTTAAACTAACCTTCATGAGGACTTCTCTAAAAAAAGCTAGCTTATTTCTAACTTGAGGCATGTATCTTTCCAGAAATTGAACAAGCTGAGGCCATTCATGAGATATATCTTGCAACCATGGATATAAGGTTTTAGTTAACTTATATAGGTTGAAGTTTATCTCATATATAACCCTTAACTTGTTCATGGACTTGTCATGCATAATATCATTTCTTCTTCTCCACAACTGCCCACATATGAATGCATGAACAACTTGATATATAGGCCTTGGTTTTGCAACACATTGACTGTCCCACCATTTCACCACATGGCTTGGTGAAACTGTAATAAGGTACCTGTAATCTCAGCAGATATAGTATAGTAAGCCCAAACATTAGTAGCAAAGTCACCTGTGAGAAATAGATGTTGTACAGTTTCTTTATGTTGAGAATTGTCACAACATCTGCATTTAAACACTATGGATATATGCGTTCTCTTTAGGACATCATAAACTGGTAATTTGTACTTCTATACTCTCCATAATAAGAATGAAATTTTGAAAGGCACACATTTGCTCTAAATTTTATGGAAATATATAGAAGCTTGACCCTGCTGCCTCAAGCTATTTCATGCACTCTTCACTGAGAAATTACCATTACCATTCAGTATCCACCAAGGATTATCTCTCTATGCAGTTATCACTCCAGTTCCCAAAACTGATCTAATGTGCTCCACAATATGAGATGGAAAACAGACTTGCAACACATTGACTGTCCCACCACAGTCAATTTAGGTTTGTAATGAGTTTAGGTTTGTAATGAGTTTTGTGAAGAAAGGCAAAAAAATGGGAGATTATTAATGTTGGGTTTGGTGTTGTGACATTTGACCCAACATATCTTCTGAAGTACTGATTTGAATGCATAAAAATGTTGGGACAAATATCATAACATTCGGACTAACATGTTTTAGAACAGTTTTGCCTTACTTCACGTTAAGAAGTAATATTTTACTATGAGGTAAAAACGACTTAGGCATGGTGAATTGGAGTTGTGTAAAACTTGGGAGAAAGAGTCAAAGCTTGGGGAAGAAGTCAAGTAAGGAACAATTCAAAGTTGTTGAGATTTTCACTCCTTAATTATCTACCACAAGTTGCCCACCATTCCCTCAATTTCCACAACCGATCGATGAGCCTTTCAAGGGAACTCTATGCTATAAATAGAGAGGACACAATAGTGTATCGATATCCGGAATCGATTGCAAAAATACCAAGACAAGCTCTCGGGATTTCATCTCAAAAATCTGGATCACAAGTGTTGTACGAGTGTGTCGACAACATTCCGTCCAACATTACAATTCGCTGTTTAGATTCTAGATTTGTTTTGTATGGAGTGATTGTAATGAGAGGTTGTCTATGTCTACTTAGTTAGATTTTTCAGGCAGAAGTCATATGCGACTTCAACTTTTAATTCCTTTTCATTTTATATTGAAAATCTATAAAGAAATGAATTTGTATAATTGTATGTAATATATACAATATATTTGGTCATTGACCATCATAAGTTATATAATATGTAAATTTAAATCTTTGTGTTCTTTAAATTCCGCTGCATTTTCTCTTTAAAGTTTCTATTTTACTAAGTGTTGTTACTTGGTGTCGGATGACATAATTACCGACATTCAGAAACTGTACTTGTAGTCGATTGAATTCAGTTCATCTTGTTTTTATTTGATCCGTAGCTCCCATCAAGCTTGAAGTTGTTGGTGTTTTATTCATAGAACCAAAATATTTACACAATGAATCCATCCAAAAGTAAAAGAAAACAAAAGCATATAAGCCTACTCTAGCTACTAAAAAGGAAAAGAAACTCAAAGAAATAAGAGACTAAGCTTGTGGCAGAAATACAACAAACTCATAACAAGATGTTGAAGTTGCAAAAAATCTGATTCTTTGGATTGATATCACTATCAGTCACCTCAAGCTCTCATCAGGTGCTATGATATCATATCCATGTTGAACAAAGTCAAGCAGCAAACATGCAATATCTTCATATGTCTTTATTCTTCAATTCTGCATGTATGATATAATCTGGTACTACTTATACATCTTGAATTATTTGTAGATATTGTATTTTTCAACTATGGAAATCCTTCTAGCAGAATGAATATTAAATATGTTCATACCATACACTAGATAGGATAACCTTAGCTAATTATACAATTATACTTCTTAACTCAAAATGTTATAGACCTATGTAATACTAATTATTCAGCCAGGCTCTTTATTCTTGAGAGTTGCATATCTGAGATATGGTAATAAACTCTTGTCACTATTTAGTATCTTTCTTGCCTTTGTTGGTAACTCTTGAAAGCTATGTATCTGGATTGTACCGCAAAACCAAAAACCTTGTTAGCTAAAACATCGCCGTGCATTGCCTTCTCTCGAGATTATGAGCAACCGCACATGGCCCTTGTTTCTCCACTAATTTATCTGCCTAACTTCAACACGAACATTCAAAGGAACTTCCCATTTCTCCTCCAATGTGTTGATCATAGTTAAAGAATCAGACTCTATGATCACAGGAACTAGATGATTTGTGATGCAGTACTCGATTCCATCCTGAATAGTAGCAGCTTATGCCATATGTTGGTTGTGTCATGTAATCTTCTAGCACTACCATACACCAGATCTCGTAAATAATTTCTAACACAATATGTTGCTGAACTTTGTCCTGGATTCCCCCTAGGGGCTCCATCAGTATTGCATTTAAACTAACCTTCATGAGGACTTCTCTAAAAAAAGCTAGCTTATTTCTAACTTGAGGCATGTATCTTTCCAGAAATTGAACAAGCTGAGGCCATTCATGAGATATATCTTGCAACCATGGATATAAGGTTTTAGTTAACTTATATAGGTTGAAGTTTATCTCATATATAACCCTTAACTTGTTCATGGACTTGTCATGCATAATATCATTTCTTCTTCTCCACAACTGCCCACATATGAATGCATGAACAACTTGATATATAGGCCTTGGTTTTGCAACACATTGACTGTCCCACCATTTCACCACAGCTTGGTGAAACTGTAATAAGGTACCTGTAATCTCAGCAGATATAGTATAGTAAGCCCAAACATTAGTAGCAAAGTCACCTGTGAGAAATAGATGTTGTACAGTTTATTTATGTTGAGAATTGTCACAACATCTGCATTTAAACACTATGGATATCTGCGTTCTCTTTAGGACATCATAAACTGGTAATTTGTACTTCTATACTCTCCATAATAAGAATGAAATTTTGAAAGGCACACATTTGCTCTAAATTTTATGGAAATATACAGAAGCTTGACCCTGCTGCCTCAAGCTATTTCATGCACTCTTCACTGAGAAATTACCATTACCATTCAGTATCCACCAAGGATTATCTCTCTATGCAGTTATCACTCCAGTTCCCAAAACTGATCTAATGTGCTCCACAATATGAGATGGAAAACAGACTTGCAACACATTGACTGTCCCACCACAGTCAATTTAGGTTTGTAATGAGTTTAGGTTTGTAATGAGTTTTGTGAAGAAAGGCAAAAAAATGGGAGATTATTAATGTTGGGTTTGGTGTTGTGACATTTGACCCAACATATCTTCTCAAGTACCGATTTGAATGCATAAAAATGTTGGGACAAATATCATAACATTCGGACTAACATGTTTTAGAACAGTTTTGCCTTACTTCACGTTAAGAAGTAATATTTTACTATGAGGTAAAAACGACTTAGGCATGGTGAATTGGAGTTGTGTAAAACTTGGGAGAAAGAGTCAAAGCTTGGGGAAGAAGTCAAGTAAGGAACAATTCAAAGTTGTTGAGATTTTCACTCCTTAATTATCTACCACAAGTTGCCCACCATTCCCTCAATTTCCACAACCGATCGATGAGCCTTTCAAGGGAACTCTATGCTATAAATAGAGAGGACACAATAGTGTATCGATATCCGGAATCGATTGCAAAAATACCAAGACAGCTCTCGGGATTTCATCTCAAAAATCTGGATCACAAGTGTTGTACGAGTGTGTCGACAACATTCCGTCCAACATTACAATTCATTGTTTAGATTCTAGATTTGTTTTGTATGGAGTGATTGTAATGAGAGGTTGTCTATGTCTACTTAGTTAGATTTTTCGTGCAGAAGTCATATGCGACTTCAACTTTTAATTCCTTTTCATTTTATATTGAAAATCTATAAAGAAATGAATTTGTATAATTGTATGTAATATATACAATATATTTGGTCATTGACCATCATAAGTTATATAATATGTAAATTTAAATCTTTGTGTTCTTTAAATTCCGCTGCATTTTCTCTTTAAAGTTTCTATTTTACTAAGTGTTGTTACTTGGTGTCGGATGACATAATTACCGACATTCGTAAACCGTACTTGTAGTCGATTGAATTCAGTTCATCTTGTTTTTATTTGATCCGTAGCTCCCATCAAGCTTGAAGTTGTTGGTGTTTTATTCATAGAACCAAAATATTTACACAATGAATCCATCCAAAAGTAAAAGAAAACAAAAGCATATAAGCCTACTCTAGCTACTAAAAAGGAAAAGAAACTCAAAGAAATAAGAGACTAAGCTTGTGGCGTAAATACAACAAACTCATAACAAGATGTTGAAGTTGCAAAAAATCTGATTCTTTGGATTGATATCACTATCAGTCACCTCAAGCTCTCATCAAAGTGCTATGATATCATATCCATGTTGAACAAAGTCAAGCAAAGAAACATGCAATATCTTCATATGTCTTTATTCTTCAATTCTCGCATGTATGATATAATCTGGTACTACTTATACATCTTGAATTATTTGTAGATATTGTATTTTTCAACTATGGAAATCCTTCTAGCAGAATGAATATTAAATATGTTCATACCATACACTAGATAGGATAACCTTAGCTAATTATACAATTATACTTCTTAACTCAAAATGTTATAGACCTATGTAATACTAATTATTCAGCCAGTGCTCTTTATTCTTGAGAGTTGCATATCCGAGATATGGTAATAAACTCTTGTCACTATTTAGTATCTTTCTTGCCTTTGTTGGTAACTCTTGAAAGCTATGTATCCGGATTGTACCGCAAAACCAAAAACCTTGTTAGCTAAAACATCCGCCAGTGCATTGCCTTCTCTGAGATTATGAGCAAACTGCACATGGCCCTTGTTTCTCCACTAATTTATCTGCCTAACTTCAACACGAACATTCAAAGGAACTTCCCATTTCTCCTCCAATGTGTTGATCATAGTTAAAGAATCGACTCTATGATCACGGGAACTAGATGATTTGTGATGCAAAGTACTCGATTCCATCCCGAATAGTAGCACTTATGCCATATGTTGGTTGTGTCATGTAATCTTCTAGCACTACCATACACCAGATCTCGTAAATAATTTCTAACACAATATGTTGCTGAACTTTGTCCTGGATTCCCCCTAGGGGCTCCATCAGTATTGCATTTAAACTAACCTTCATGAGGACTTCTCTAAAAAAAGCTAGCTTATTTCTAACTTGAGGCATGTATCTTTCCGTAAATTGAACAAGTGAGGCCATTCATGAGATATATCTTGCAACCATGGATATAAGGTTTTAGTTAACTTATATAGGTTGAAGTTTATCTCATATATAACCCTTAACTTGTTCATGGACTTGTCATGCATAATATCATTTCTTCTTCTCCACAACTCGCCCACATATGAATGCATGAACAACTTGATATATAGGCCTTGGTTTTGCAACACATTGATGTCCCACCATTTCACCACAAGCCTTGGTGAAACCGTAATAAGGTACCTGTAATCTCAAAGCGAGATATAGTATAGTAAGCCCAAACATTAGTAGCAAAGTCACCTGTGAGAAATAGATGTTGTACAGCTTTATTTATGTTGAGAATTGTCACAACATCCGCATTTAAACACTATGGATATATGCGTTCTCTTTAGGACATCATAAATCGGTAATTTGTACTTCTATACTCTCCATAATAAGAATGAAATTTTGAAAGGCACACATTTGCTCTAAATTTTATGGAAATATATAGAAGCTTGACCCCGCCGCCTCAAGCTATTTCATGCACTCTTCATCGAGAAATTACCATTACCATTCAAGTATCCACCAAGGATTATCTCTCTATGCAGCTTATCACTCCAGTTCCCAAAACTGATCTAATGTGCTCCACAATATGAGATGGAAAACAGACTTGCAACACATTGATCTGTCCCACCACAAGTAATTTAGGTTTGTAATGAGTTTAGGTTTGTAATGAGTTTTGTGAAGAAAGGCAAAAAAATGGGAGATTATTAATGTTGGGTTTGGTGTTGTGACATTTGACCCAACATATCTTCTCAAGTACCGATTTGAATGCATAAAAATGTTGGGACAAATATCATAACATTCGGACTAACATGTTTTAGAACAGCTTTTGCCTTACTTCACGTTAAGAAGTAATATTTTACTATGAGGTAAAAACGACTTAGGCATGGTGAATTGGAGTTGTGTAAAACTTGGGAGAAAGAGTCAAAGCTTGGGGAAGAAGTCAAGTAAGGAACAATTCAAAGTTGTTGAGATTTTCACTCCTTAATTATCTACCACAAGTTGCCCACCATTCCCTCAATTTCCACAACCGATCGATGAGCCTTTCAAGGGAACTCTATGCTATAAATAGAGAGGACACAATAGTGTATCGATATCCGGAATCGATTGCAAAAATACCAAGACAAATTTCTCTCGGGATTTCATCTCAAAAATCTGGATCACAAGTGTTGTACGAGTGTGTCGACAACATTCCGTCCAACATTACAATTCGCTGTTTAGATTCTAGATTTGTTTTGTATGGAGTGATTGTAATGAGAGGTTGTCTATGTCTACTTAGTTAGATTTTTCAGTGCGAAGTCATATGCGACTTCAACTTTTAATTCCTTTTCATTTTATATTGAAAATCTATAAAGAAATGAATTTGTATAATTGTATGTAATATATACAATATATTTGGTCATTGACCATCATAAGTTATATAATATGTAAATTTAAATCTTTGTGTTCTTTAAATTCCGCTGCATTTTCTCTTTAAAGTTTCTATTTTACTAAGTGTTGTTCTTGGTGTCGGATGACATAATTACCGACATTAAACCGTACTTGTAGTCGATTGAATTCAGTTCATCTTGTTTTTATTTGATCCGTAGCTCCCATCAAGCTTGAAGTTGTTGGTGTTTTATTCATAGAACCAAAATATTTACACAATGAATCCATCCAAAAGTAAAAGAAAACAAAAGCATATAAGCCTACTCTAGCTACTAAAAAGGAAAAGAAACTCAAAGAAATAAGAGACTAAGCTTGTGGCGTAAATACAACAAACTCATAACAAGATGTTGAAGTTGCAAAAAATCTGATTCTTTGGATTGATATCACTATCATCACCTCAAGCTCTCATCAAAGGTGCTATGATATCATATCCATGTTGAACAAAGTCAAGCAAAGCAAACATGCAATATCTTCATATGTCTTTATTCTTCAATTTCGCATGTATGATATAATCTGGTACTACTTATACATCTTGAATTATTTGTAGATATTGTATTTTTCAACTATGGAAATCCTTCTAGCAGAATGAATATTAAATATGTTCATACCATACACTAGATAGGATAACCTTAGCTAATTATACAATTATACTTCTTAACTCAAAATGTTATAGACCTATGTAATACTAATTATTCAAATTTGTGCTCTTTATTCTTGAGAGTTGCATATCCGAGATATGGTAATAAACTCTTGTCACTATTTAGTATCTTTCTTGCCTTTGTTGGTAACTCTTGAAAGCTATGTATCCGGATTGTACCGCAAAACCAAAAACCTTGTTAGCTAAAAAACATCGCGCTGCATTGCCTTCTCTGAGATTATGAGCAAACTGCACATGGCCCTTGTTTCTCCACTAATTTATCTGCCTAACTTCAACACGAACATTCAAAGGAACTTCCCATTTCTCCTCCAATGTGTTGATCATAGTTAAAGAATCGACTCTATGATCACAGAACTAGATGATTTGTGATGCAAAGACTCGATTCCATCCCGAATAGTAGCAAACTTATGCCATATGTTGGTTGTGTCATGTAATCTTCTAGCACTACCATACACCAGATCTCGTAAATAATTTCTAACACAATATGTTGCTGAACTTTGTCCTGGATTCCCCCTAGGGGCTCCATCAGTATTGCATTTAAACTAACCTTCATGAGGACTTCTCTAAAAAAAGCTAGCTTATTTCTAACTTGAGGCATGTATCTTTCCAGAAATTGAACAAGCTGAGGCCATTCATGAGATATATCTTGCAACCATGGATATAAGGTTTTAGTTAACTTATATAGGTTGAAGTTTATCTCATATATAACCCTTAACTTGTTCATGGACTTGTCATGCATAATATCATTTCTTCTTCTCCACAACTGCCCACATATGAATGCATGAACAACTTGATATATAGGCCTTGGTTTTGCAACACATTGACTGTCCCACCATTTCACCACAGCTTGGTGAAACTGTAATAAGGTACCTGTAATCTCAGCAGATATAGTATAGTAAGCCCAAACATTAGTAGCAAAGTCACCTGTGAGAAATAGATGTTGTACAGTTTATTTATGTTGAGAATTGTCACAACATCTGCATTTAAACACTATGGATATATGCGTTCTCTTTAGGACATCATAAACTGGTAATTTGTACTTCTATACTCTCCATAATAAGAATGAAATTTTGAAAGGCACACATTTGCTCTAAATTTTATGGAAATATACGAAGCTTGACCCCGCTCGCCTCAAGCTATTTCATGCACTCTTCATCGAGAAATTACCATTACCATTCAAAGTATCCACCAAGGATTATCTCTCTATGCAGCTTATCACTCCAGTTCCCAAAACCGATCTAATGTGCTCCACAATATGAGATGGAAAACAGACTTGCAACACATTGACCTGTCCCACCACAAATCAATTTAGGTTTGTAATGAGTTTAGGTTTGTAATGAGTTTTGTGAAGAAAGGCAAAAAAATGGGAGATTATTAATGTTGGGTTTGGTGTTGTGACATTTGACCCAACATATCTTCTTCGAAGTACCGATTTGAATGCATAAAAATGTTGGGACAAATATCATAACATTCGGACTAACATGTTTTAGAACAGTTTTGCCTTACTTCACGTTAAGAAGTAATATTTTACTATGAGGTAAAAACGACTTAGGCATGGTGAATTGGAGTTGTGTAAAACTTGGGAGAAAGAGTCAAAGCTTGGGGAAGAAGTCAAGTAAGGAACAATTCAAAGTTGTTGAGATTTTCACTCCTTAATTATCTACCACAAGTTGCCCACCATTCCCTCAATTTCCACAACCGATCGATGAGCCTTTCAAGGGAACTCTATGCTATAAATAGAGAGGACACAATAGTGTATCGATATCCGGAATCGATTGCAAAAATACCAAGACAGTTTCTCTCGGGATTTCATCTCAAAAATCTGGATCACAAGTGTTGTACGAGTGTGTCGACAACATTCCGTCCAACATTACAATTCGCTGTTTAGATTCTAGATTTGTTTTGTATGGAGTGATTGTAATGAGAGGTTGTCTATGTCTACTTAGTTAGATTTTTCAGTGCAGAAGTCATATGCGACTTCAACTTTTAATTCCTTTTCATTTTATATTGAAAATCTATAAAGAAATGAATTTGTATAATTGTATGTAATATATACAATATATTTGGTCATTGACCATCATAAGTTATATAATATGTAAATTTAAATCTTTGTGTTCTTTAAATTCCGCTGCATTTTCTCTTTAAAGTTTCTATTTTACTAAGTGTTGTTATGGTGTCGGATGACATAATTACCGACATTCGTAAACCGTACTTGTAGTCGATTGAATTCAGTTCATCTTGTTTTTATTTGATCCGTAGCTCCCATCAAGCTTGAAGTTGTTGGTGTTTTATTCATAGAACCAAAATATTTACACAATGAATCCATCCAAAAGTAAAAGAAAACAAAAGCATATAAGCCTACTCTAGCTACTAAAAAGGAAAAGAAACTCAAAGAAATAAGAGACTAAGCTTGTGGCGTAAATACAACAAACTCATAACAAGATGTTGAAGTTGCAAAAAATCTGATTCTTTGGATTGATATCACTATCGGTCACCTCAAGCTCTCATCAGGTGCTATGATATCATATCCATGTTGAACAAAGTCAAGCAAAGAAACATGCAATATCTTCATATGTCTTTATTCTTCAATTTCGCATGTATGATATAATCGGTACTACTTATACATCTTGAATTATTTGTAGATATTGTATTTTTCAACTATGGAAATCCTTCTAGCAGAATGAATATTAAATATGTTCATACCATACACTAGATAGGATAACCTTAGCTAATTATACAATTATACTTCTTAACTCAAAATGTTATAGACCTATGTAATACTAATTATTCAGCCAGGCTCTTTATTCTTGAGAGTTGCATATCTGAGATATGGTAATAAACTCTTGTCACTATTTAGTATCTTTCTTGCCTTTGTTGGTAACTCTTGAAAGCTATGTATCTGGATTGTACCTGCAAAACCAAAAACCTTGTTAGCTAAAACATCTGCCAGTGCATTGCCTTCTCTGGAGATTATGAGCAACTGCACATGGCCCTTGTTTCTCCACTAATTTATCTGCCTAACTTCAACACGAACATTCAAAGGAACTTCCCATTTCTCCTCCAATGTGTTGATCATAGTTAAAGAATCAGACTCTATGATCACAGGAACTAGATGATTTGTGATGCAGTACTCGATTCCATCCTGAATAGTAGCAGCTTATGCCATATGTTGGTTGTGTCATGTAATCTTCTAGCACTACCATACACCAGATCTCGTAAATAATTTCTAACACAATATGTTGCTGAACTTTGTCCTGGATTCCCCCTAGGGGCTCCATCAGTATTTCATTTAAACTAACCTTCATGAGGACTTCTAAAAAAAGCTAGCTTATTTCTAACTTGAGGCATGTATCTTTCCAGAAATTGAACAAGCTGAGGCCATTCATGAGATATATCTTGCAACCATGGATATAAGGTTTTAGTTAACTTATATAGGTTGAAGTTTATCTCATATATAACCCTTAACTTGTTCATGGACTTGTCATGCATAATATCATTTCTTCTTCTCCACAACTGCCCACATATGAATGCATGAACAACTTGATATATAGGCCTTGGTTTTGCAACACATTGATCGTCCCACCATTTCACCACAGCTTGGTGAAACTGTAATAAGGTACCTGTAATCTCAGCAGATATAGTATAGTAAGCCCAAACATTAGTAGCAAAGTCACCTGTGAGAAATAGATGTTGTACAGTTTATTTATGTTGAGAATTGTCACAACATCTGCATTTAAACACTATGGATATCTGCGTTCTCTTTAGGACATCATAAACTGGTAATTTGTACTTCTATACTCTCCATAATAAGAATGAAATTTTGAAAGGCACACATTTGCTCTAAATTTTATGGAAATATACAGAAGCTTGACCCTGCTGCCTCAAGCTATTTCATGCACTCTTCACTGAGAAATTACCATTACCATTCAGTATCCACCAAGGATTATCTCTCTATGCAGTTATCACTCCAGTTCCCAAAACTGATCTAATGTGCTCCACAATATGAGATGGAAAACAGACTTGCAACACATTGACTGTCCCACCACAGTCAATTTAGGTTTGTAATGAGTTTAGGTTTGTAATGAGTTTTGTGAAGAAAGGCAAAAAAATGGGAGATTATTAATGTTGGGTTTGGTGTTGTGACATTTGACCCAACATATCTTCTGAAGTACTGATTTGAATGCATAAAAATGTTGGGACAAATATCATAACATTCGGACTAACATGTTTTAGAACAGTTTTGCCTTACTTCACGTTAAGAAGTAATATTTTACTATGAGGTAAAAACGACTTAGGCATGGTGAATTGGAGTTGTGTAAAACTTGGGAGAAAGAGTCAAAGCTTGGGGAAGAAGTCAAGTAAGGAACAATTCAAAGTTGTTGAGATTTTCACTCCTTAATTATCTACCACAAGTTGCCCACCATTCCCTCAATTTCCACAACCGATCGATGAGCCTTTCAAGGGAACTCTATGCTATAAATAGAGAGGACACAATAGTGTATCGATATCCGGAATCAGATTGCAAAAATACCAAGACAGCTCTCGGGATTTCATCTCAAAAATCTGGATCACAAGTGTTGTACGAGTGTGTCGACAACATTCCGTCCAACATTACAATTCGCTGTTTAGATTCTAGATTTGTTTTGTATGGAGTGATTGTAATGAGAGGTTGTCTATGTCTACTTAGTTAGATTTTTCAGGCAGAAGTCATATGCGACTTCAACTTTTAATTCCTTTTCATTTTATATTGAAAATCTATAAAGAAATGAATTTGTATAATTGTATGTAATATATACAATATATTTGGTCATTGACCATCATAAGTTATATAATATGTAAATTTAAATCTTTGTGTTCTTTAAATTCCGCTGCATTTTCTCTTTAAAGTTTCTATTTTACTAAGTGTTGTTACTGGTGTCGGATGACATAATTACCGACATTCAGAAACTGTACTTGTAGTCGATTGAATTCAGTTCATCTTGTTTTTATTTGATCCGTAGCTCCCATCAAGCTTGAAGTTGTTGGTGTTTTATTCATAGAACCAAAATATTTACACAATGAATCCATCCAAAAGTAAAAGAAAACAAAAGCATATAAGCCTACTCTAGCTACTAAAAAGGAAAAGAAACTCAAAGAAATAAGAGACTAAGCTTGTGGCAGAAATACAACAAACTCATAACAAGATGTTGAAGTTGCAAAAAATCTGATTCTTTGGATTGATATCACTATCGGTCACCTCAAGCTCTCATCAAGGTGCTATGATATCATATCCATGTTGAACAAAGTCAAGCAAAGCAAACATGCAATATCTTCATATGTCTTTATTCTTCAATTCTCGCATGTATGATATAATCTCGGTACTACTTATACATCTTGAATTATTTGTAGATATTGTATTTATCAACTATGGAAATCCTTCTAGCAGAATGAATATTAAATATGTTCATACCATACACTAGATAGGATAACCTTAGCTAATTATACAATTATACTTCTTAACTCAAAATGTTATAGACCTATGTAATACTAATTATTCAGCCAGTGCTCTTTATTCTTGAGAGTTGCATATCCGAGATATGGTAATAAACTCTTGTCACTATTTAGTATCTTTCTTGCCTTTGTTGGTAACTCTTGAAAGCTATGTATCTGGATTGTACCTGCAAAACCAAAAACCTTGTTAGCTAAAACATCTGCCAGTGCATTGCCTTCTCTGGAGATTATGAGCAACTGCACATGGCCCTTGTTTCTCCACTAATTTATCTGCCTAACTTCAACACGAACATTCAAAGGAACTTCCCATTTCTCCTCCAATGTGTTGATCATAGTTAAAGAATCGACTCTATGATCACAGAACTAGATGATTTGTGATGCAAGACTCGATTCCATCCTGAATAGTAGCAGCTTATGCCATATGTTGGTTGTGTCATGTAATCTTCTAGCACTACCATACACCAGATCTCGTAAATAATTTCTAACACAATATGTTGCTGAACTTTGTCCTGGATTCCCCCTAGGGACTCCATCAGTATTTCATTTAAACTAACCTTCATGAGGACTTCTCTAAAAAAAGCTAGCTTATTTCTAACTTGAGGCATGTATCTTTCCGTAAATTGAACAAGTTTCGAGGCCATTCATGAGATATATCTTGCAACCATGGATATAAGGTTTTAGTTAACTTATATAGGTTGAAGTTTATCTCATATATAACCCTTAACTTGTTCATGGACTTGTCATGCATAATATCATTTCTTCTTCTCCACAACTGCCCACATATGAATGCATGAACAACTTGATATATAGGCCTTGGTTTTGCAACACATTGACTGTCCCACCATTTCACCACAGCTTGGTGAAACTGTAATAAGGTACCTGTAATCTCAGCAGATATAGTATAGTAAGCCCAAACATTAGTAGCAAAGTCACCTGTGAGAAATAGATGTTGTACAGTTTATTTATGTTGAGAATTGTCACAACATCTGCATTTAAACACTATGGATATCTGCGTTCTCTTTAGGACATCATAAACTGGTAATTTGTACTTCTATACTCTCCATAATAAGAATGAAATTTTGAAAGGCACACATTTGCTCTAAATTTTATGGAAATATACAGAAGCTTGACCCTGCTGCCTCAAGCTATTTCATGCACTCTTCACTGAGAAATTACCATTACCATTCAGTATCCACCAAGGATTATCTCTCTATGCAGTTATCACTCCAGTTCCCAAAACTGATCTAATGTGCTCCACAATATGAGATGGAAAACAGACTTGCAACACATTGACTGTCCCACCACAGTCAATTTAGGTTTGTAATGAGTTTAGGTTTGTAATGAGTTTTGTGAAGAAAGGCAAAAAAATGGGAGATTATTAATGTTGGGTTTGGTGTTGTGACATTTGACCCAACATATCTTCTGAAGTACTGATTTGAATGCATAAAAATGTTGGGACAAATATCATAACATTCGGACTAACATGTTTTAGAACAGTTTTGCCTTACTTCACGTTAAGAAGTAATATTTTACTATGAGGTAAAAACGACTTAGGCATGGTGAATTGGAGTTGTGTAAAACTTGGGAGAAAGAGTCAAAGCTTGGGGAAGAAGTCAAGTAAGGAACAATTCAAAGTTGTTGAGATTTTCACTCCTTAATTATCTACCACAAGTTGCCCACCATTCCCTCAATTTCCACAACCGATCGATGAGCCTTTCAAGGGAACTCTATGCTATAAATAGAGAGGACACAATAGTGTATCGATATCCGGAATCGATTGCAAAAATACCAAGACAAGCTCTCGGGATTTCATCTCAAAAATCTGGATCACAAGTGTTGTACGAGTGTGTCGACAACATTCCGTCCAACATTACAATTTGTTTAGATTCTAGATTTGTTTTGTATGGAGTGATTGTAATGAGAGGTTGTCTATGTCTACTTAGTTAGATTTTTCAGTGCAGAAGTCATATGCGACTTCAACTTTTAATTCCTTTTCATTTTATATTGAAAATCTATAAAGAAATGAATTTGTATAATTGTATGTAATATATACAATATATTTGGTCATTGACCATCATAAGTTATATAATATGTAAATTTAAATCTTTGTGTTCTTTAAATTCCGCTGCATTTTCTCTTTAAAGTTTCTATTTTACTAAGTGTTGTTACTGGTGTCGGATTACATAATTACCGACATTCAGAAACTGTACTTGTAGTCGATTGAATTCAGTTCATCTTGTTTTTATTTGATCCGTAGCTCCCATCAAGCTTGAAGTTGTTGGTGTTTTATTCATAGAACCAAAATATTTACACAATGAATCCATCCAAAAGTAAAAGAAAACAAAAGCATATAAGCCTACTCTATCTACTAAAAAGGAAAAGAAACTCAAAGAAATAAGACACTAAGCTTGTGGAAGAAATACAACAAACTCATAACAAGATGTTGAAGTTGCAAAAAATCTGATGCTTTGGATTGATATCACTATCAGTCACCTCAAGCTCTCATCAGGTGCTATGATATCATATCCATGTTGAACAAAGTCAAGCAGCAAACATGCAATGTCTTCATATGTCTTTATTCTTCAATTTCGCATGTATGATATAATCTCGGTACTACTTATACATCTTGAATTATTTGTAGATATTGTATTTATCAACTATGGAAATCCTTCTAGCAGAATGAATATAAAATATGTTCATACCATACACTAGATAGGATAACCTTAGCTAATTATACAATTATACTTCTTAACTCAAAATGTTATAGACCTATGTAATACTAATTATTCAGCCAGGCTCCTTATTCTTGGGAGTTGCATATCTGAGATATGGTATTAAATTCTTGTCACTATTTAGTATCTTTCTTGCCTTTGTTGGTAACTCTTGAAAGCTATGTATCTGGATTGTACCTGCAAAACCAAAAACCATGTTAGCTAAAACATCAGCCAGTGCATTGCCTTCTCTGAGATTATGAGCAAACTGCACATGGCCCTTGTTTCTCCACTAATTTATCTGCCTAACTTCTACACGAACATTCAAAGGAACTTCCCATTTCTCCTCCAATGTGTTGATCATTGTTAAAGAATCAGACTCTATGATCACAGGAACTAGATGATTTGTGATGCAGTACTCGATTCCATCCTGAATAGTAGCAGCTTATGCCATATGTTGGTTGTGTCATGTAATCTTCTAGCACTACCATACACCAGATCTCGTAAATAATTTCTAACACAATATGTTGCTGAACTTTGTCCTGGATTCCCCCTAGGGACTCCATCAGTATTGCATTTAAACTAACCTTCATGAGGACTTCTCTAAAAAAACTAACTTATTTCTAACTTGAGGCATGTATCTTTCCAGAAATTGAACAAGCTGAGGCCATTCATGAGATATATCTTGCAACCATGGATATAAGGTTTTAGTTAACTTATATAGGTTGAAGTTTATCTCATATATAACCCTTAACTTGTTCATGGACTTGTCATGCATAATATCATTTCTTCTTCTCCACAACTGCCCACATATGAATGCATGAACAACTTGATATATAGGCCTTGGTTTTGCAACACATTGACTGTCCCACCATTTCACCACAAGCTTGGTGAAACTGTAATAAGGTACCTGTAATCTCAGCAGATATAGTATAGTAAGCCCAAACATTAGTAGCAAAGTCACCTGTGAGAAATAGATGTTGTACAGTTTCTTTATGTTGGGAATTGTCACAACATCCGCATTTAAACACTATGGATATCTGCGTTCTCTTTAGGACATCATAAATCGGTAATTTGTACTTCTATACTCTCCATAATAAGAATGAAATTTTGAAAGGCACACATTTGCTCGAATTTTATGGAAATATACGAAGCTTGACCCCGCCGCCTCAAGCTATTTCATGCACTCTTCATCGAGAAATTACCATTACCATTCAAGTATCCACCAAGGATTATCTCTCTATGCAAGTTATCACTCCAGTTCCCAAAACCGATCTAATGTGCTCCACAATATGAGATGGAAAACAGACTTGCAACACATTGACTGTCCCACCAATTTAGGTCAATTTAGGTTTGTAATGAGTTTTGTGAAGAAAGGCAAAAAAATGGGAGATTATTAATGTTGGGTTTGGTGTTGTGACATTTGACCCAACATATCTTCGAAGTACTGATTTGAATGCATAAAAATGTTGGGACAAATATCATAACATTCGGACTAACATATTTTAGAACAGTTTTGCCTTACTTCACGTTAAGAAGTAATATTTTACTATGAGGTAAAAACGATTAGGCATGGTGAATTGGAGTTGTGTAAAACTTGGGAGAAAGAGTCAAAGCTTGGGGAAGAAGTCAAGTAAGGAACAATTCAAAGTTGTTGAGATTTTCACTCCTTAATTATCTACCACAAGTTGCCCACCATTCCCTCAATTTCTACAACCGATCGATGAGCCTTTCAAGGGAACTCTATGCTATAAATAGAGAGGACACAATAGTGTATCGATATCCGAAATCAGATTGCAAAAATACCAAGACAGCTCTCGGGATTTCATCTCAAAAATCTGGATCACAAGTGTTGTACGAGTGTGTCGACAACATTCTGTCCAACATTACAATTCGCTGTTTAGATTCTAGATTTGTTTTGTATGGAGTGATTGTAATGAGAGGTTGTCTATGTCTACTTAGTTAGATTTTTCAGGCAGAAGTCATATGCGACTTCAACTTTTAATTCCTTTTCATTTTATATTGTAAATCTATAAAGAAATGAATTTGTATAATTGTATGTAATATATACAATATATTTGGTCATTGACCATCATAAGTTATATATATTATATAACTTATGTAAATTTAAATCTTTGTGTTCTTTAAATTCGGCTGCATTTTCTCTTTAAAGTTTCTATTTTACTAAGTGTTGTTACTGGTGTCGGATGACATAATTACCGACATTCAGAAACTGTACTTGTAGTCGATTGAATTCAGTTCATCTTGTTTTTATTTGATCCGTAGCTCCCATCAAGCTTGAAGTTGTTGGTGTTTTATTCATAGAACCAAAATATTTACACAATGAATCCATCCAAAAGTAAAAGAAAACAAAAGCATATAAGCCTACTCTAGCTACTAAAAAGGAAAAGAAACTCAAAGAAATAAGAGACTAAGCTTGTGGCAGAAATACAACAAACTCATAACAAGATGTTGAAGTTGCAAAAAATCTGATGCTTTGGATTGATATCACTATCAGTCACCTCAAGCTGTCATCAGGTGCTATGATATCATATCCATGTTGAACAAAGTCAAGCAGCAAACATGCAATATCTTCATATGTCTTTATTCTTCAATTCTGCATGTATGATATAATCTGGTACTACTTATACATCTTGAATTATTTGTAGATATTGTATTTATCAACTATGGAAATCCTTCTAGCAGAATGAATATAAAATATGTTCATACCATACACTAGATAGGATAACCTTAGCTAATTATACAATTATACTTCTTAACTCAAAATGTTATAGACCTATGTAATACTAATTATTCAGCCAGGCTCCTTATTCTTGAGAGTTGCATATCTGAGATATGGTATTAAACTCTTGTCACTATTTAGTATCTTTCTTGCCTTTGTTGGTAACTCTTGAAAGCTATGTATCCGGATTGTACTGCAAAACCAAAAACCATGTTAGCTAAAACATCGCCGGTGCATTGCCTTCTCTGAGTTTATGAGCAAACTGCACATGGCCCTTGTTTCTCCACTAATTTATCTGCCTAACTTCAACACGAACATTCAAAGGAACTTCCCATTTCTCCTCCAATGTGTTGATCATAGTTAAAGAATCAGACTCTTTGATCACAGGAACTAGATGATTTGTGATGCAGTACTCGATTCCATCCTGAATAGTAGCAGCTTATGCCATATGTTGGTTGTGTCATGTAATCTTCTAGCACTACCATACACCAGATCTCGTAAATAATTTCTAACACAATATATTGCTGAACTTTGTCCTGGATTCCCCCTAGGGGCTCCATCAGTATTGCATTTAAACTAACCTTCATGAGGACTTCTCTAAAAAAACTAGCTTATTTCTAACTTGAGGCATGTATCTTTCCAGAAATTGAACTAGCTGAGGCCATTCATGAGATATATCTTGCAACCATGGATATAAGGTTTTAGTTAACTTATATAGGTTGAAGTTTATCTCATATATAACCCTTAACTTGTTCATGGACTTGTCATGCATAATATCATTTCTTCTTCTCCACAACTGCCCACATATGAATGCATGAACAACTTGATATATAGGCCTTGGTTTTGCAACACATTGACTGTCCCACCATTTCACCACAGCTTGGTGAAACTGTAATAAGGTACCTGTAATCTCAGCAGATATAGTATAGTAAGCCCAAACATAAGTAGCAAAGTCACCTGTGAGAAATAGATGTTGTACAGCTTCTTTATGTTGGGAATTGTCACAACATCTGCATTTAAACACTATGGATATCTGTGTTCTCTTTAGGACATCATAAACTGGTAATTTGTACTTCTATACTCTCCATAATAAGAATGAAATTTTGAAAGGCACACATTTGCTCTAAATTTTATGGAAATATACAGAAGCTTGACCCTGCTGCCTCAAGCTATTTCATGCACTCTTCACTGAGAAATTACCATTACCATTCAGTATCCACCAAAGATTATCTCTCTATGCAGTTATCACTCCAGTTCCCATAACTGATCTAATGTGCTTCACAATATGAGATGGAAAACAGACTTGCAACACATTGACTGTCCCACCACAGTCAATTTAGGTTTGTAATGAGTTTAGGTTTGTAATGAGTTTTGTGAAGAAAGGCAAAAAAATGGGAGATTATTAATGTTGGATTGGTGTTGTGACATTTGACCCAACATATCTTCTGAAGTACTGATTTGAATGCATAAAAATGTTGGGACAAATATCATAACATTCGGACTAACATGTTTTAGAACAGTTTTGCCTTACTTCACGTTAAGCAGTAATATTTTACTATGAGGTAAAAACGACTTAGGCATGGTGAATTGGAGTTGTGTAAAACTTGGGAGAAAGAGTCAAAGCTTGGGAAAGAAGTCAAGTAAGGAACAATTCAAAGTTGTTGAGATTTTCACTCCTTAATTATCTACCACAAGTTGCCCACTTTTCCATCAACTTCCACAACCGATCGATGAGCCTTTCAAGGGAACTCTCTGCTATAAATAGAGAGGACACAATAGTTTATCGATATCAAGAATCAGATTGTCAAAATACCAAGACTGCTCTCTGGATTTCATCTGAAAAATCTGTATCACAAGTGTTGCACGAGTGTGTCGACAACATTCTGTCCAACATTACAATTCGGTGTTTAGATTCTAGATTTGTTTTGTATGGAGTGATTGTAATGAGAGGTTGTCTATGTCTACTTAGTTAGATTTTTCAGGCAGAAGTCATATGCGACTTCAACTTTTAATTCCTTTTCATTTTATATTGTAAATCTATAAAGAAATGAATTTGTATAATTGTATGTAATATATACAATATATTTGGTCATTGACCATCATAAGTTATATATATTATATAACTTATGTAAATTTAAATCTTTGTGTTCTTTAAATTCCGCTGCATTTTCTCTTTAAAGTTTATGTTTTACTAAGTGTTGTTACTGGTGTCGGATGACATAATTACCGACATTCAGAAACTATACTTGTAGTCGATTGAATTCAGTTCATCTTGTTTTTATTTGATCCGTAGCTCCCATCAAGCTTGAAGTTGTTGGTGTTTTATTCATAGAACCAAAATATTTACACAATGAATCCATCCAAAAGTAAAAGAAAACAAAAGCATATAAGCCTACTCTAGCTACTAAGAAAGAAAAGAAACTCAAAGAAATAAGAGACTAAGCTTGTGGCAGAAATACAACAAACTCATAACAAGATGTTGAAGTTGCAAAAAATCTGATGCTTTGGATTGATATCACTATCAGTCACCTCAAGCTCTCATCAGGTGCTATGATATCATATCCATGTTGAACAAAGTCAAGCAAACAAACATGCAATATCTTCATATGTCTTTATTCTTCAATTCGCATGTATGATATAATCTGGTACTACTTATACATCTTGAATTATTTGTAGATATTGTATTTATCAACTATGGAAATCCTTCTAGCAGAATGAATATAAAATATGTTCATACCATACACTAGATAGGATAACCTTAGCTAATTATACAATTATACTTCTTAACTCAAAATGTTATAGACCTATGTAATACTAATTATTCAGCCAGGCTCCTTATTCTTGAGAGTTGCATATCTGAGATATGGTATTAAACTCCTGTCACTATTTAGTATCTTTCTTGCCTTTGTTGGTAACTCTTGAAAGCTATGAATCTGGATTGTACTTGCAAAACCAAAAACCATGTTAGCTAAAAAAGCAGCCAGTGCATTGCCTTCTCTGAGATTATGAGCAAACGGCACATGGCCCTTGTTTCTCCACTAATTTATCTGCCTAACTTCAACACGAACATTCGAAGGAACTTCCCATTTCTCCTCCAATATGTTGATCATAGTTAAAGAATCAGGCTCTATGATCACAGGAACTAGATGATTTGTGATGCAGTACTCGATTCCATCCTGAATAGTAGCAGCTTATGCCATATGTTGGTTGTGTCATGTAATCTTCTAGCACTACTATACACCAGATCTCGTAAATAATTTCTAACACAATATGTTGCTGAACTTTGTCCTGGATTCCCCCTAGGGACTCCATCAGTATTGCATTTAAACTAACCTTCATGAGGACTTCTCTAAAAAAACTAGCTTATTTCTAACTTGAGGCATGTATCTTTCCAGAAATTGAACAAGCTGAGGCCATTCATGAGATATATCTTGCAACCATGGATATAAGGTTTTAGTTAACTTATATAGGTTGAAGTTTATCTCATATATAACCCTTAACTTGTTCATGGACTTGTCATGCATAATATCATTTCTTCTTCTCCACAACCGCCCACATATGAATGCATGAACAACTTGATATATAGGCCTTGGTTTTGCAACACATTGATTGTCCCACCATTTCACCACACAACTTGGTGAAACTGTAATAAGGTACTGTTATCTCAAATGAGATATAGTATAGTAAGCCCAAACATTAGTAGCAAAGTCACCTGTGAGAAATAGATGTTGTACAGTTTATTTATGTTGAGAATTGTCACAACATCTCGCATTTAAACACTATGGATATCTGCGTTCTCTTTAGGACATCATAAACGGTAATTTGTACTTCTATACTCTCCATAATAAGAATGAAATTTTGAAAGGCACACATTTGCTCTAAATTTTATGGAAATATATAGAAGCTTGACCTGTTTGCCTCAAGCTATTTCATGCACTCTTCATCGAGAAATTACCATTACCATTCAAGTATCCACCAAGGATTATCTCTCTATGCAGTTATCACTCCAGTTCCCAAAAGCGATCTAATGTGCTCCACAATATGAGATGGAAAACAGACTTGCAACACATTTGTCCCACCACAAGTCAATTTAGGTTTGTAATGAGTTTAGGTTTGTAATAAGTTTTGTGAAGAAAGGCAAAAAAATGGGAGATTATTAATGTTGGATTGGTGTTGTGACATTTGACCCAACATATCTTCTGAAGTACTGATTTGAATGCATAAAAATGTTGGGACAAATATCATAACATTCGGACTAACATGTTTTAGAACAGTTTTGCCTTACTTCACGTTAAGCAGTAATATTTTACTATGAGGTAAAAACGACTTAGGCATGGTGAATTGGAGTTGTGTAAAACTTGGGAGAAAGAGTCAAAGCTTGGGAAAGAAGTCAAGTAAGGAACAATTCAAAGTTGTTGAGATTTTCACTCCTTAATTATCTACCACAAGTTGCCCACCTTTCCCTCAACTTCCACAACCGATCGATGAGCCTTTCAAGGGAACTCTCTGCTATAAATAGAGAGGACACAATAGTGTATCGATATCAAGAATCAGATTGTAAAAATACCAAGACAGCTCTCTGGATTTCATCTGAAAAATCTGTATCACAAGTGTTGCACGAGTGTGTCGACAACATTCTGTCCAACATTACAATTCGGTGTTTAGATTCTAGATTTGTTTTGTATGGAGTGATTGTAATGAGAGGTTGTCTATGTCTACTTAGTTAGATTTTTTCAGCAGAAGTCATATGCGACTTCAACTTTTAATTCCTTTTCATTTTATATTGTAAATCTATAAAGAAATGAATTTGTATAATTGTATGTAATATATACAATATATTTGGTCATTGACCATCATAAGTTATATATATTATATAACTTATGTAAATTTAAATCTTTGTGTTCTTTAAATTCCGCTGCATTTTCTCTTTAAAGTTTATGTTTTACTAAGTGTTATTCTTGGTGTCGGATGACATAATTACGAACATTCGAAACTATACTTGTAGTCGATTGAATTCAGTTCATCTTGTTTTTATTTGATCCGTAGCTCCCATCAAGCTTGAAGTTGTTGGTGTTTTATTCATAGAACCAAAATATTTACACAATGAATCCATCCAAAAGTAAAAGAAAACAAAAGCATATAAGCCTACTCTAGCTACTAAGAAAGAAAAGAAACTCAAAGAAATAAGAGACTAAGCTTGTGGCAGAAATACAACAAACTCATAACAAGATGTTGAAGTTGCAAAAAATCTGATGCTTTGGATTGATATCACTATCAGTCACCTCAAGCTCTCATCAGGTGCTATGATATCATATCCATGTTGAACAAAGTCAAGCAGCAAACATGCAATATCTTCATATGTCTTTATTCTTCAATTCTGCATGTATGATATAATCTGGTACTACTTATACATCTTGAAATATTTGTTGATATTGTATTTTTCAACTATGGAAATCCTTCTAGAAGAATGAATATAAAATATGTTCATACCATACACTAGATAGGATAACCTTAGCTAATTATACAATTATACTTCTTAACTCAAAATGTTATAGACCTATGTAATACTAATTATTCAGCCAGGCTCCTTATTCTTGAGAGTTGCATATCTGAGATATGGTATTAAACTCTTGTCACTATTTAGTGTATTTCTTGCATTTGTTGGTAACTCTTGAAAGCTATGTATCTGGATTGTACCTGCAAAACCAAAAACCATGTTAGCTAAAAAATCAGCCAGTGCATTGCCTTCTCTGAGATTATGAGCAAACTGCACATGGCCCTTGTTTCTCCACTAATTTATCTGCCTAACTTCAACACAGACATTCAAAGGAACTTCCCATTTCTCCTCCAATATGTTGATCATAGTTAAAGAATCAGACTCTATGACCACAGGAACTAGATGATTTGTGATGCAGTACTCGATTCCATCCTGAATAGTAGCAGCTTATGCCATATGTTGGTTGTGTCATGTAATCTTCTAGCACTACCATACACCAGATCTCGTAAATAATTTCTAACACAATATGTTGCTGAACTTTGTCCTGGATTCCCCTAGGGGCTCCATCAGTATTGCATTTAAACTAACCTTCATGAGGACTTCTCTAAAAAACTAGCTTATTTCTAACTTGAGGAATGTATCTTTCCAGAAATTGAACAAGCTGAGGCCATTCATGAGAGATATCTTGCAACCATGGATATAAGGTTTTAGTTAACTTATATAGGTTGAAGTTTATCTCATATATAACCCTTAACTTGTTCATGGACTTGTCATGCATAATATCATTTCTTCTTCTCCACAACTGCCCACATATGAATGCATGAACAACTTGATATATAGGCCTTGGTTTGGCAACACATTGACTGTCCCACCATTTCACCACAGCTTGGTGAAACTGTAATAAGGTACCTGTAATCTCAGCAGTTATAGTATAGTAAGCCCAAACATTAGTAGTAAAGTCACCTATGAGAAATAGATGTTGTACAGTTTCTTTATGTTGAGAATTGTCACAACATCTGCATTTAAACACTATGGATATCTGCGTTCTCTTTAGGACATCATAAACTGGTAATTTGTACTTCTATACTCTCCATAATAAGAATGAAATTTTGAAAGGCACACATTTGCTCTAAATTTTATGGAAATATACAAAGCTTGACCCTGCTGCCTCAAGCTATTTCATGCACTCTTCTCTGAGAAATTACCATTACCATTACCATTCAGTATCCACCAAGGATTATCTCTCTATGCAGTTATCACTCCAGTTCCCAAAACTGATCTAATGTGCTCCACAATATGAGATGGAAAACAGACTTGCAACACATTGACTGTCCCACCACAGTCAATTTAGGTTTGTAATGAGTTTAGGTTTGTAATGAGTTTTGTGAAGAAAGGCAAAAAAAATGGGAGCTTATTAATGTTGGGTTTGGTGTTATGACATTTGACCCGACATATCTTCTGAATGACTGATTTGAATGCATAAAAATGTTGGGACAAATATCATAACATTCGGACTAACATATTTTAGAACAGTTTTGCCTTACTTCACGTTAAGCAGTAATATTTTACTATGAGGTAAAAACGACTTAGGCATGGTGAATTGGAGTTGTGTAAAACTTGGGAGAAAGAGTCAAAGGTTGGGGAAGAAGTCAAGTAAGGAACAATTCAAAGTTGTTGAGATTTTCACTCCTTAATTATCTACCACAAGTTGCCCACCTTTCCCTCAACTTCCACAACCGATCGATGAGCCTTTCAAGGGAACTCTCTGCTATAAATAGAGAGGACACAATAGTGTATCGATATCGGAATCGATTGCAAAAATACCAAGACGGCTCTCGGGATTTCATCTCAAAAATCTGGATCACAAGTGTTACATGAGTGTGTCGACAACATTCTGTCCAACATTACAATTCGTTGTTTAGATTCTAGATTTGTTTTGTGTGGAGTGATTGTAATGAGAGGTTGTCTATGTCTACTTAGTTAGATTTTTCGGGCGAGAAGTCATATGCGACTTCAACTTTTAATTCCTTTTCATTTTATATTGTAAATCTATAAAGAAATGAATTTATATAATTGTATGTAATATATACAATATATTTGGTCATTGACCATCATAAGTTATATATATTATATAACTTATGTAAATTTAAATCTTTGTGTTCTTTAAATTCCATTTGCATTTTCTCTTTAAAATTTTTGTTTTACTAAGTGTTGTTACTGGTGTCGGATGACATAATTACCGACATTCAGAAACTGTACTTGTAGTCGATTGAATTCAGTTCATCTTGTTTTTATTTGATCCGTAGCTCCCATCAAACTTGAAGTTATTGGTGTTTTATTCATAGAACCAAAATATTTACACAATGAATCCATCCAAAAGTAAAAGAAAACAAAAGCATATAAGCCTACTCTAGCTACTAAGAAAGAAAAGAAACTCAAAGAAATAAGAGACTAAGCTTGTGGCAGAAATACAACAAACTCATAACAAGATGTTGAAGTTGCAAAAAATCTGATGCTTTGGATTGATATCACTATCAGTCACCTCAAGCTCTCATCAGGTGCTATGATATCATATCCATGTTGAACAAAGTCAAGCAGCAAACATGCAATATCTTCATATGTCTTTATTCTTCAATTCTGCATGTATGATATAATCTGGTACTACTTATACATCTTGAATTATTTGTAGATATTGTATTTATCAACTATGGAAATCCTTCTAGCAGAATGAATATAAAATATGTTCATACCATACACTAGATAGGATAACCTTAGCTAATTATACAATTATACTTCTTAACTCAAAATGTTATAGACCTATGTAATACTAATTATTCACCAGGCTCCTTATTCTTGAGAGTTGCATATCTGAGATATGGTATTAAACTCTTGTCACTATTTAGTATCCTTCTTGCCTTTGTTGGTAACTCTTGAAAGCTATGTATCTGGATTGTACCTGCAAAACCAAAAACCATGTTAGCTAAAAAATCAGCCAGTGCATTGCCTTCTCTGAGATTATGAGCAAACTGCACATGGCCCTTGTTTCTCCACTAATTTATCTGCCTAACTTCAACACAGACATTCAAAGGAACTTCCCATTTCTCCTCCAATATGTTGATCATAGTTAAAGAATCAGACTCTATGACCACAGGAACTAGATGATTTGTGATGCAAAGTACTCGATTCCATCCCGAATAGTAGCGACTTATGCCATATGTTGGTTGTGTCATGTAATCTTCTAGCACTACCATACACCGGATCTCGTAAATAATTTCTAACACAATATGTTGCTTGAACTTTGTCCCGGATTCCCCCTAGGGGCTCCATCAGTGATTGCATTTAAACTAACCTTCATGAGGACTTCTCTAAAAAAACTAGCTTATTTCTAACTTGAGGCATGTATCTTTCCGAGAAATTGAACAAGTCGAGGCCATTCATGAGAGATATCTTGCAACCATGGATATAAGGTTTTAGTTAACTTATATAGGTTGAAGTTTATCTCATATATAACCCTTAACTTGTTCATGGACTTGTCATGCATAATATCATTTCTTCTTCTCCACAACTGCCCACATATGAATACATGAACATCTTGATATATAGGCCTTGGTTTGAGAACACATTATTTGTCCCACCATTTCACCACAAACTTGGTGAAAGCTGTAATAAGGTACTGTAATCTCAGCAGATATAGTATAGTAAGCCCAAACATTAGTAGCAAAGTCACCTGTGAGAAATAGATGTTGTACAGTTTCTTTATGTTGAGAATTGTCACAACATCTGCGTTTAAACACTATGGATATTTGTGTTCTCTTTAGGACATCATAAACTGGTAATTTGTACTTCTATACTCTCCATAATAAGAATGAAATTTTGAAAGGCACACATTTGCTCTAAATTTTATGGAAATATACAGAAGCTTGACCCTGCTGCCTCAAGCTATTTCATGCACTCTTCCCTGAGAAATTACCATTACCATTACCATTCAGTATCCACCAAGGATTATCTCTCTATGCAGTTATCACTCCAGTTCCCAAAACTGATCTAATGTGCTCCACAATATGAGATGGAAAACAGACTTGCAACACATTGACTGTCCCACCACAGTCAATTTAGGTTTGTAATGAGTTTATGTTTGTAATGAGTTTTGTGAAGAAAGGCAAAAAAAATGGGAGCTTATTAATGTTGGGTTTGGTGTTATGACATTTGACCCGACATATCTTCTGAATGACTGATTTGAATGCATAAAAATGTTGGGACAAATATCATAACATTCGGACTAACATGTTTTAGAACAGTTTTGCCTTACTTCACGTTAAGCAGTAATATTTTACTATGAGGTAAAAACGACTTAGGCATGGTGAATTGGAGTTGTGTAAAACTTGGGAGAAAGAGTCAAAGGTTGGGGAAGAAGTCAAGTAAGGAACAATTCAAAGTTGTTGAGATTTTCACTCCTTAATTATCTACCACAAGTTGCCCACCTTTCCCTCAACTTCCACAACCGATCGATGAGCCTTTCAAGGGAACTCTCTGCTATAAATAGAGAGGACACAATAGTGTATCGATATCCGGAATCAGATTGCAAAAATACCAAGACAGCTCTCGCGATTTCATCTCAAAAATCTGGATCACAAGTGTTACATGAGTGTGTCGACAACATTCTGTCCAACATTACAATTCGTTGTTTAGATTCTAGATTTGTTTTGTGTGGAGTGATTGTAATGAGAGGTTGTCTATGTCTACTTAGTTAGATTTTTCAGGCAGAAGTCATATGCGACTTCAACTTTTAATTCCTTTTCATTTTATATTGTAAATCTATAAAGAAATGAATTTATATAATTGTATGTAATATATACAATATATTTGGTCATTGACCATCATAAGTTATATATATTATATAACTTATGTAAATTTAAATCTTTGTGTTCTTTAAATTCCGCTGCATTTTCTCTTTAAAATTTCTGTTTTACTAAGTGTTGTTACTGGTGTCGGATGACATAATTACCGACATTCAGAAACTGTACTTGTAGTCGATTGAATTCAGTTCATCTTGTTTTTATTTGATCCGTAGCTCCCATCAAGCTTGAAGTTATTGGTGTTTTATTCATAGAACCAAAATATTTACACAATGAATCCATCCAAAAGTAAAAGAAAACAAAAGCATATAAGCCTACTCTAGCTACTAAGAAAGAAAAGAAACTCAAAGAAATAAGAGACTAAGCTTGTGGCAGAAATACAACAAACTCATAACAAGATGTTGAAGTTGCAAAAAATCTGATGCTTTGGATTGATATCACTATCAGTCACCTCAAGCTCTCATCAGGTGCTATGATATCATATCCATGTTGAACAAAGTCAAGCAGCAAACATGCAATATCTTCATATGTCTTTATTCTTCAATTCTGCATGTATGATATAATCTGGTACTACTTATACATCTTGAATTATTTGTAGATATTGTATTTATCAACTATGGAAATCCTTCTAGCAGAATGAATATAAAATATGTTCATACCATACACTAGATAGGATAACCTTAGCTAATTATACAATTATACTTCTTAACTCAAAATGTTATAGACCTATGTAATACTAATTATTCAGCCAGGCTCCTTATTCTTGAGAGTTGCATATCTGAGATATGGTATTAAACTCTTGTCACTATTTAGTATCCTTCTTGCCTTTGTTGGTAACTCTTGAAAGCTATGTATCTGGATTGTACCTGCAAAACCAAAATCCATATTAGCTAAAAAATCAGCCAGTGCATTGCCTTCTCTGAGATTATGAGCAAACTGCACATGGCCCTTGTTTCTCCACTAATTTATCTGCCTAACTTCAACACAGACATTCAAAGGAACTTCCCATTTCTCCTCCAATATGTTGATCATAGTTAAAGAATCAGACTCTATCACCACAGGAACTAGATGATTTGTGATGCAGTACTCGATTCCATCCTGAATAGTAGCAGCTTATGCCATATGTTGGTTGTGTCATGTAATCTTCTAGCACTACCATACACACCGGATCTCGTAAATAATTTCTAACACAATATGTTGCTGAACTTTGTCCCGGATTCCCCCTAGGGGCTCCATCAGTATTGCATTTAAACTAACCTTCATGAGGACTTCTCTAAAAAAACTAGCTTATTTCTAACTTGAGGCATGTATCTTTCCAGAAATTGAACAAGCTGAGGCCATTCATGAGAGATATCTTGCAACCATGGATATAAGGTTTTAGTTAACTTATATAGGTTGAAGTTTATCTCATATATAACCCTTAACTTGTTCATGGACTTGTCATGCATAATATCATTTCTTCTTCTCCACAACTGCCCACATATGAATGCATGAACATCTTGATATATAGGCCTTGGTTTGAGAACACATTGACTGTCCCACCATTTCACCACAGCTTGGTGAAACTGTAATAAGGTACCTGTAATCTCAGCAGATATAGTATAGTAAGCCCAAACATTAGTAGCAAAGTCACCTGTGAGAAATAGATGTTGTACAGTTTCTTTATGTTGAGAATTGTCACAACATCTGCGTTTAAACACTATGGATATTTGCGTTCTCTTTAGGACATCATAAACTGGTAATTTGTACTTCTATACTCTCCATAATAAGAATGAAATTTTGAAAGGCACACATTTGCTCTAAATTTTATGGAAATATACAGAAGCTTGACCCTGCTGCCTCAAGCTATTTCATGCACTCTTCCCTGAGAAATTACCATTACCATTCAATATCCACCAAGGATTATCTCTCTATGCAGTTATCACTCCAGTTCCCAAAACTGATCTAATATGCTCCACAATATGAGATGGAAAACAGACTTGCAACCTCTGAAAATTATATCCTTCAGTAGATATGAAAAAGTTCAGTTCATCAATATTGTTCTGAACTGGTACTACTTGATTGAGAGGACCAAGTATAGACCAGGTATCCTACCACATATTGCATTCACCACTTCTTGGCTCCCATCAAATATATTTATCAACCTGATCCCTGTCCTCTAACCTTCTTTTCCATATTTTTGATCATCCATTCCACTGTACCTCAGTTGGCCTGTGTTTCTAACAATACTTATTCCAAATAAATGTTGTCCACATTGAGTTTTCTATCTTGAACTTCCACTAGAGTTTAGCAAACAATGTTTTGGACACATCATAAATTGATCTGAATCACATACCACCCTCTTCTTTAGGAAGCAAGACTTTCTCACATGCCACATAATGATTACTTTTGCCTTCTTCTTTGTTACACCAGAAGAACCTAGCAAAAATCTTGTATTGTTCATTGAATGTGTATTTAGTAGACACTGCAGCTGACAACAAATAGACATGAATATATTGTTGATGAATACTGCTTTCCCACCATATAAAAGAAGTTTTTCCTTCCAAGTTTGTAACTTCTACTTCACCTTCTTTATAATATCATTATATTACACATTTTTTTCTTCTATCATGAAAGATTGGACAACCTAGGTATTTCAAAAGGAATTCTTCTCTTGAAAAACTAGTTACTGCTCCACTTGTTGAACCAAACTATTTGCCACTTTCTTATACATATAGAAGGCACTCTTCTCCACATTAATTTGTTGGCCAGAACTCTTCTCATGTTCCTGTAACATATTCATCACCTTATGTAAAGATTTCTTATCTGCAGAAGTAAAGATGATGGTATCATCAGCATATGATAGGTGATTGATGTTATGACTCCACGTTGGCATACCATATCCCTTATATCTTGAATCTTTAAATAAGTCATTTAGTGCTCTAGATAACACCTTTGCTGATAAGATGAACATAGCAGGAGATAATGGATCACACTACTTAACTCCTCTTGTTGAATGAAAAAATTAGCTTGACTGTCCATTGAATAATATGAAATACCAATTGTTGGCCAGCAACATCCATATCTTATCAACAAATTGAGAACTGAATCCCGTCTTTTGCAGAACTTTAGCTAAAAAAAATTCTAGGACACTTTATCATATGCTTTTGGCATATCTAACTTCATTACAACATTAGCAGGCTTGCCCCTTTTTCTGATATCCGTCACTGTTTCTTGAGCCAGTAAAACATTCTCAATAATGCTCCTCCCTTTGACAAATCCAGACTGATTATTGAAAATATCAGATTTGGTAACACATTCTCTAATCTATCATGTACCACCCTAGACAAGACTTTGTTAATGAAGTTATTTAGAGTGATAAGTCTAAGATTTGAGAAGAATTGAACTAAGTCTTTCTTTGGAAGCAATACCAAATTGGTATGAGTAATAGATTTAGGAAGTGTTTGACCATTAAAGAAAGCCACAACTATCCTGTATATATCATAAACTTCCCAGAGAAACTATCAGGACCACTAGCACTAGCCCCATTCAGATTGAAAACTGCCTACTTGACCTACATAATAAGTCATTCTAAGCTTGATCAATCATCTGTGGAACATGAAATAACAAATTTGTGGAAGAATTGTCCTCATCCTGTGAGAATTGTTTTTCATAGAAGGTGACTGCCTTATGAGTCATTTGAGCTTTATTTTCTAGCCATTCTCCATCAACGCCATGGATTCTCTTGATCAACAACTTCTTCTTTCTGTCGTTTACTAAATTACGTATGAAATGATTTTGTGCTTCTATCCCCTTCAGAGAACCAATCCAAACTAGCTTTTTACCTCCAATATTCCTCTTCATAATGTAGATATTTCTAGTACTCATCCTGAGCACTTTGAAGTACATATCTATTTTGAGAACTAGGATCATCCTTAAACAATTCTTCTTTGACTCTGACTATCTCCTCTCTAATGATCAATTGCTTGAAAATATCTCCATATACCTCTCTGCTCCTTTGGACAGAATACCTTTAAGCTTTTTCAAATTATACTTAAGGTTTATGAAAGGATCTAACTCACCATGTGACTCCTAACTTTGTTGAACAGTTTCATGAAATGAGGCATGATCAGCCCAGAAGTTGAGGAATTTAAAAGGTTTGACACAATTAGTGGATTCTTCTCCATAGCTACAAAGTAAAGGTGCATGGTCAGAACATGTTCTTTCCAGGTGCTCAACCTCTATGGGTCCTAGCCAGTCATAGAATTATGAATTCACAAGTATTTTGTCCAGTCTTTCAAAAATGCAATCATCAACAGACCTTTCATTCTACCAAGTGAAAGGGCTCCCCTTGAAGTTCACTTCCCCTAATTCACATGAGTGAACACAATAAGCAAAAAGTCATCTTAGTCATTTTGATTAATAGGTAGACCCCCTATCTTTTCTTCCTCACTCAACACCACATTGAAATCTTCACCAACCATCCAAGGAAGAGTCATAGTAGTAGCAAGTTGATAAATATTATCCCAAAGTTCTAGTCTTTCATCAGTATCAAATTTGGCATAAACTAGAGTTGAGATAATAACTTGGTTAAAATCATGAAGAAACAACTTCAGAGTAATCTGTTGAGCAGTATCCAGAATTACTTCCATATCAATATTTTCAGCTAAAAAGTATCAAATCTTCCCATTACATTTGGAATTAGCTGAATGCATGACCAACCTCCTATTATAGTGTTGAACTTATCTAGCCTATTTAAAAGGCTCCATCACTGCAATAAGAAAAAACTTGTGATATTAGTTAAGTATTTGTTGCCTATGAAAGTCTTTCTGAGTCCTCACAGATATAATATTCCATATCAAGGACTTAATAATCATTTAAAACTAGTTTTAGTAACACTCCTCTTTGGTAACACCCTTGTTGGCTGTTGTTTTTCTCCATTGGCTTGTCTGCCACTCTTCTTATGACCCTTTGAAATAGACTTTGGAGACACACCACCCTGGTTATATATTCTCCAAGTTCTGCAACACATTATCTGATTTATATTCCTCTCCCTTGTTGTCTTCCAAACCATTCTCATACATATTCTCATCCATCACTTCATCTTTATGCAATACATTGTGAGACACCAAGTCATGCAATCTCTTGTTGGATGATACTTTTTTTGGAATTAACACATTCAAAGGAGAAATATTTTCACAAATCATCACTACTTTCTCATTGCTTATGATATTCTCTTCAGGTGTCTTTGTGCTTGGAGATTTATTGACTACCATCAATATTGTCTCCTCTTGTACATTAACAGCTTCATGATCGGCCACAACAATATTTTGCTCATCTTGTTTAACATCTTCAACTACCCATCCTGACACTACCTCTTTTACATATCCTCTTGTATGTTCAATTACTTCATCAACCATGTCACTCCATGAAGCCTTTGATTGTATTGTCTTCTCTTCTACTAGATCCGCTGCAACAACATCAGATTTTTATGGAGTATTAAAAGTACTTTTCACCCAAGTCTTTGTAGAAGCCACATATATCTCACTATATTCTTGATGTTTCTGACTCCGAACAACTATCTCAACCCGAACAACATTACTCTCACTAGTAGGATCCTTCGTTTGAGTATTGTTACCAGGCACTTTGTGATTCTTAAATATCATTCTTACTGGAAAGACCCTCCTTAGGAAGAACAATCTTATCAGGCACTTTTACTTGAGGCATAGAGATATTTTGTTCAATAATTTCCCCTTCCTCTAATAAAAAAACAACTTCCTCTTTCCCAGCATTGTCACTACTCTCATTTTGGCATTCACTAGCTTTGTTAACCACATATTCTACAACTGAATTCTCCCTTGTATTGGATATCAGTGCCTCATTAAACTTTATTTCTTTATCCATCAGAGTAACAATATCTGCTACATTATCTTGTTCATCTATCTTATTAATGGCCTCAAATTTGTTCTGAGTTTTCACTTTAGTTTGCTCCACCTCCTATTGTGCTCTTGTATTATGTTATACCACCTTTTTATGTAGGACTCTGTTGCTTCTGAGATGCATCTTATTTACTAATATTAACAAGACTCCCACTTCCACTGGATCTTGCTTTAGGCTTAAAATATTGAGCAGGATAAGCTTTACCATAGTATCTAGTATGAGCTCCCCTACTCATTTGACCCTCCTGAGTATTAATCTCATTCTCATCTGTATCAGTACTTGTAACTACTTCATCATGAGACTATTCAACTCGGGATGTAGAATTCAACAATCATTAGTTGAGTGTCCTTGTAACATACACTCAGTATAATACTTTGGCAAAACATCATATTGGATTTTCACCTTTTCCAGTCTAATCTCCTTAGTAACCTCATATTCAATCTTTATTGTAACAAATCGTGGGAAACCTGCTAATAGATCAACCTGCACCTTGACCCTATCACAACTTGGTCTAGTTTTGTTAATCATGGCCATATCAAGTTGTAAAGGTTTTCCAACAGTTGAATCCAATAAAAATAAGGCTTCTTTCACAAAAAATGTAGGTACCAGGTTTGGGAATAATATCCACGCCATAGCCTTCCTCGTCTCCTTATCAATCTTAAACTTTGAATCATAAATCAATGGCTTCATGTGGTAGGTTTATCCATCCTTCGATTTCAAATAATGAGCACCTTTAGAAGATACATTAATAAAGTCTTCTCAAATATTTAACATAATCAACACATGCCGATGTCGAAAGAGACCAACTGTACACTTTCCTTTCTCTCCACATTGGTGGGGTATGATCATTCGCAATTCTTCAAGTTCCGTCCATGCATGAGAGAACTTACCAACGATAGCATATTGAAGGTTCTCCATAATCTCCATATGTTTCACCTCCGATGTTGTCCACTTCACCATGTGAGTTCCATCTACATAAGTAATAGGTTTTATCTGGATTGGTTCACATAATTGTGATTGCATGGCACACGTATTATGAACTAGGGTTTGTACGCAATTGGTAATATTGTTATGTACATGAGGGATCTGGTTATTTTATGAGGTTGCGGGAGATTTTGTAATGGGTAGTGGTGGAAATTATGTGTCAGAGGGAGAGGCTAGCTAGCCGCCGTCGGTGGTTGGCTAGTGGACGCGGCCATGCTAGTTTAGTGTAGGGTTAGTGTTTGCATGAAAAATAAGAGAGGGAAGAGAGCTTTTTTATGCTAGTTTTAATAGTTGATAATTTCACTCTGTACAATTAACTCAACTAATATACGCCTCACTTTCAAGTGGATTTACAAATTCTCATTATCATAAATGCTTCATTTGGTTCATAAATAATACATTTCAATACTCCTTATGTAAAGATTATCTAACACTAGGAATTCTCTAATATTTAAAAAGTTACTACACAACTGATATGGAACCTAAGGTTCCTCTATTATTGAGATCTCATCTTTTGCAACTGGAAGGAAGAGAGTATCGAATTAGAGAGAAGATGAGAGGATATTTTTATTGATTATTTGAAGAAATGTTTACATCTCTAGATATTTATATACAATGCTCCACCACTTCATTAATGACAGTTGTATATAGCTATCAGTCGACTGCCAGTACTACTACTAACTAACTTTTTGTTATAACTAATTGCTTAACTAATTATCATTAATCATCTTCCATTCCAATACTTTCCCTCAAGTTAGAGGATGAGAAATCACTAAACATATCTAGCTTGGATAATAAGAGGGCATATTGTGCTGAACCAAGTCCTTTAGTAAGCAAGTCTGCAAGTTATTCCTTGGTGCTGATGTATGTTTTCCGCACAGTACCACTCTTGCTTTTCTCCCTCACAAAAGGCAATCAATGTTTATATGATTGGTTCTCTCATGAAAGATTGTATAAGCTACAATTTTGATTGTAGCTTTGCAATCACAATAGAGAGTTACTGGAGATAAAACTTCTTCATTGAGCTCTTTCAACAATCTTAGCAACTAGATAATTTTTTAGACTGCATATGTATTCAGCCTCTGCTGAACTCCTGCTCAATGTGTGTTGTTTCTTTGATTTCTAAAAGACAAGAGAGTCACCTAGTTTGATCACATACCCTGTGATTGATCTCCTTATATTAGGACAAACTGCCCAGTCTGAATCACAATAGGTTGTTAACTGATTCTTTTCATTACTAGATAACCAAATTCTCAATCCTGGTGACCCTTTGAGATACCTGACTAATCTTACATCAACCTCCCAATGAGATAGCTTTGGTTGTTGCATTAATTGGCTCAGACCTGGACTGTAAAACTAATATCAGGTCTGGTAATAGTCAGGTACAAAAGCCTACTAATGAGCCTCTGATAGGCACCAATGTCATGAAAATAAGGATCATCAGTTATTCCTTCATGTTCATCATAGGCCACAGTAGTGAGTTCCACATTTGGTTCTAATAGAGTACTGGCATGTTTTGATCCGCTTAGACTAGCTTCTGAGATTAGTTCAAGAGCATATTTTCTTTGGTTGAGAAAAATACCATGCTTTGATTTAAGTACCTTAATGTCTAAGAAGTATTTGAGATCACCAAGATCCTTCATTTTGAAATTCTGATATAGTGACCCTTTTGCCTCACTAAGTAGCCTGCTACTGTTTCTTGTGATGAGTAGGTCATCTACATAAATCAAATAATAAAAATTTCTATCCCCTCTTTTTTGGTGAATAAAGAATGATCATAAGCAATTTGAGAATGGCCTGCATATAGCAATGCTTCTGTAACTTTGAGGTTCCATTTCCTGGAAGCTTGTTTCAAACCATAGAGGAACTTAATCAACTTACACACCTTATACTCCCCTTGTCTTTGAAGACCCTGAGGTAAGTCCATATAGACTTCTTCCTGCAAGTCACCTTGCAAGAAAGTATTGTTTACATCCATTTGGTATAAGGGCCAATTATGTGATGATGCATTAGCATTGACAGTTCTCACAGTGACTATTTTAGCCACTGGTGAGAATGTTTCATGATAATTCAAGCTCTCTTGTTAGTTATAGCCTTTAGCAACCAACCTTGTCTTATATTTTTCTACCTCGCCATTAGCTTTGAACTTCACTTTGTACACCTATTTATACCCTATGGCCTTCTTCACATGAGGTAAATTCACAATTTTCCAGGTCTTCTTTTGCTCCAAGACATCAATTTCAGCCTACATAGCATCAATCCAATGTTGATCCTTAGAAGCTTTTTTAAAACTTGTAGGCTCAGTAACATATGAGATAACACTCAAGTAAGTTTGACAGGGGACGAACAATCCTGAATAAGAAACAGTCTGCTCAATAGGATATAAACATGCATCATTTGACTTCTTAGTGGTGACATAATCATTATGCCAAATAGGAGGCTTGGTGACTCTATATGTCTTTATAGTTGGCATAATAATGTATAAGGGTGAATGGTATTACTATAGCAAGTATTGTATCAGCAGGTGGTTCAGTCTCCTCCTCAACAGGAACAATTATTGGATCAATCATCTCTTCTATGGGGAATGATGCTGATGTTCTAGATTCTTCAACAACTATAAGATCTATCATATAATTAGCATCCTCTTCATCAGTAGGTTGTTCAAAAACCTGAGCATCTTCAACAACATGTGTGCCTAGATATTGGTTCACAGTGACTTCAACATTCTCGGGCATAAACAGGTCTTCAGTCTCATCATTCTCTTCCCTGAAGAGAAATACATCTTCCCTAAAGTTGACATCTCCGCTCACAAAAAAGGTTCTGGTTTCTATATCAAATAGTGTATAACCCTTATGTGTCAATGAATAGTCTATTACGACTGATTTCATTGCCCTTGGTGCAAATTTATCTGCATTTGCCAAAACAACAGCAAATACCAAACAACCAAAACACTCCCAAGTGATCTACTTTGGCCACCTTGTTATGCAACCTCTCATGTGGAGATTTCCCTTATAAGACTGTAGTAGGCAACTTATTTATGAGATAAATTATTGTTCTTACACAGTCTCCTCATAATATTATAGGTATGGAACCTTGGAATCTTAAGGCTCTTGCTACTTTAAAAATATGCTTGTGCTTTCTCTCCACAACCCCATTTTATTAGGGTGTGTATGCACATCTACTTTGATCAACACCTCTGTCTTATATTAAATCAAGCAAGCTCAGGTAAATATGCTATAGTCATCTACTATTGTAACAAAATATTGCTTCTTATCATATGTTGGTATTCTATAAGGCCCACATACATCTAACTACACAATCTGAAATATATGATCTGTGTTATTTGAACTAGTTGGAAAGTAAAGTCTAGTTTATTTAGCTAAAGGACATATCTGACAATGATGGTGATTACTAAAGTCTTTTTGATCTCTCAAAACTTGTATATGTTGCATGACCTTCTTAGATGGATGACCAAGCCTCAAATGCCAAATTTTACTGGATGTCTTATTCTTGAATGTTGCACTAACAATAGCTTGTAACACATCTTATAGGAGATCCATACCATTATCATGTCTACCAATCCCCATCACCCTGCCATTGTAATGACTCTGCAATATAAAAAAGTTAGGAAAGAAGTTGATACTACATAACAGTTCCCTGGTAAGCTTGGAGATTGAGAGTAAGTTGAACTTGAAGTCAGGTATATGAAGCACATTCTTGACTTGATGTTTTCCCATAAGCAAACAATTTCATGTGTTTGCTATGTGTGCTTTGTTTCCACTTGGTAATTGTACTGTGTTACTGATTTGATCTCTCAAACACTTCAAATCATGCAATAACTCTTTGCAAGAAGTTATATGATGTGTTTTCCCAGACAACAATTCATTCACACTCATAAGGCTCAGACTGTAAGGAAATATTACCTGTTGTGCAACAACTGCTTCACCAGATCCTACTCCTCTGGTGTGAGATAGAATTCTTGAGCATGATCTCCAGTTGCTGCAGCATTAACATATGGCTTGAAATTATTATTACGCCTTGCCTAATTATTCTGATTATAAGCATATGGCTTGAAATTGCTATTGCTTGATCCTCCTTGATTGTATATATTTTGTCCTGCCTGATTTGGCTTCTTCTTACTCTTGAAATTAGGTTGATAACCCACAATTATATAACAATCATCACTCACATGACCCTTGTGACCACACTTTTCACAAATTGCACATGTATGTCCATAATGCATAGGGCTTTTTCGTTTGAAATTCTTCTGTCCTCTTCTTACCAACATAGTTAAGGCCTTCCTATTCAAATCAACCATACCTAATTTCCTCTGAATTTATTCTTGAACAGTTGTTGCATGTGCTTGATTTATACTTGCACATCTGTCTTAAGTAATATATCACTTCTCACATGGGCAAAAGTCTCATTCAACCCCATTAAAAATATTAATAGCCTTTGATGTTGCAAATGTTCTACCTAAGGCCTATATTTTTCATAATTACATGAAAGATATAGCACAATAACATCTAGTTCATCCCATAGATCTCTCATTTTTGAAAAGTAATCTGTGACAGAATTTGTACCTTGCTTTAATGATGCTACTTCAGTCCACAGCTGGTAGATCCTTGTGAGATTCGACTTGTCGAACCTCTCTTTGAAATTATCACAAACTCGTGGATCAACAATGTTGATTATCCATGAAAGTACCACTGCATTGCACATTTCCCATTGAACTTTCAATTCACTTTTGTACGCACTTCGCACACATGTTTCATCCACAAAATCAAGTTTATTCTTCACTAACAAGGCTATTTTCATCGATTTACTCCACGATGCATAATTTTCTGGTCCTGTAAGCTTGATTCCTATCAATGCTACTCCTCATGTATCTGATGGTTGCATATACAAATGATGATTGTGCTCCAACTCTGCAACTGTCTGCGTTGCTTCTACTACCATGGTGAAACTTTAATTTTGACCTAACAATGGCGGAATTAACGAAGCTAATGGTCTCAGTTATCGCTGCTTTGATACCATGAAAAGTTACTACACATCGGCTATGAAATCAGCTAATATGGAACCTAAGGTTTCTTTAGTATTAAGATCTCATCTTTTGCAACTGGAAGGAATAGAGTATCTAATTAGAGAGAAGATGAGAGAATACTTTTATTGATGATATGAAGAAATGTTTACATTTACATATATTTATATACAATGCTCCACTACTTCATTAATGACAATTGTATCTAACTGTCAGCCGACTACCACTACTACTAACTAACTAACTTTATGTTATAACTAACTATGCCACCTAATCTAACTGCTTAACTGATTCTCATTAATCATATACTATTCCAATAATATCCTCTAGTGACTATATCTCTAACATACTAAGATTCTTCTAATTAATATCACCTACATGAATTTTCAACTTTAATTTCCATGGTTTATTATCTTTTGCTAGATATTTCTCAATTATGTTTATATATCACAAAAAATTAGATCATAATGGTAATAGTCTCATTTTTTGGTGAATGGTAAGATATTAAGTTAACTAAAAAGCATTATTATGGTAATCTGTTGAGAATATATTGCATCTCTGGATTTTTCTTAAATTGTTTCTTATAAATAATTTTTTTTATTGCTAATCAATATTATGTTTATGGTTAAAAATATGCTGATGTTGTGATACAAATCTGTAAGATTGTATTAATCTCCCTTGGAGAGTCTTTCTCATTAATACAAATGTATATAGTGTGTACAATGTGGAGTCCTAATACAATAAGGATCTTATATCTACCATAATTATATAACACTAATAATTACAAAATATATGGTAAATATCTTCTAATATTCACTAATACACTCCCTCAGTCGGAGCGGAAGGAAATTGGATGCTGAGACTGGATCTGAAGTCGAGGAATAGCTATCTAGGAAGTCCTTTGGTAAAGATATCTGCATACTGATACGAAGAAGGCATATGCAACACCTAAACATGACCTATAGCAACCTCCTCGCGAATAAAATGTATATCCATCTCAATGTGCTTGGTTCACTGATGATGAACCGGATTATGAGATAAGTATATGGCAGATATATTATCACAGTACACCATAGACGCCTTACGCAAGGGACACTGAAGCTCCAAAAGGAGGTTTCGGAGCCAGCAGATCTCAGCAACAACATTTACAATGACTCTATACTTTGCTTCTGCACTCGAACGGGATAGGGTGGCTTGCCTCATGGAAGACCACGCGATGAGATTATCCCCTAAGAACACACAGTAGACGAAGGTGGAGTGTCGTGTGTCCGGATCTCCTGCCCATTCTGCATTTATATATGATAACAACTTGATTGGTGCAGAGAGGTAGAGGTGTAATCCATAATCAAGTGTGCCATTAACGTATCGAATGATATGTTTAAGAGTAGTGAAATAAGGCTCCATGAGGCATGCATAAACAAACACACCTGCTGAACAACATAAGAAATAACAGGCCTGATGAAAGTAAGATATTGAAGTGCACATGCAAGGCTCCTATAAAGAGTGGGATCAGACACTGGATCACCATCAACTGCGCTGAGCTTCGATTTAGAGTCAACCGGAGTAGGCATGATCTTGCAGTTCACCATTTTGGCCCTGTACACAATCTTCTCTACATACTTGCGCTGACACAAGAACATAGTATCTGCAGATTTAGTCACTGATATCCCTAAAAAATAATTCAACTTCCCCAAGTCAGTCATAGCAAATTCGGATTTGAGCAGAGTAATGATCTCATTTTTCAACACATCAGATGAGCTAGTAAGAACAATATCATCCACATATAACAACAAATAAGCAATGTTACTACCTCGATGAAAAATAAATAGAGAATTATTACTTGTTGCATACAAACCCAATCTGCATAACGTAATTGACAAAGCGTTCATACCACGCTCTGGGGGCTGTTTCAAACCATAAAGTGAGTTACGAAGATGACATACATAATGAGGGGCCTCTGGATGGACAAGGCTGGCGGCTGGTGAATGTAAACAATTTTTTTCAAATCCCCATGTAAGAATGCATTCTTGACATCAAGCTGATGAATCGGCCAATGCTTACCCATAGCAATGCTCAGAACTGTGCGAATGGTAGCCGGTTTAACAACCGGACTGAACGTCTCACCACAATCAATACATTTCTGTTGATTAGTACCATTAGCCACTAGTCTCGCCTTATATCTATCTAGGTCACCACTGTCTCTGAATTTGTGGCGAAATAGCCACATGCATCGAATCACATTCACCCCATCCGGTCTAGGAACCAAATCCCAAGTGTGTTATTTTGTTAAAGCATTAAATTCCTCACGCATGGCCGCATTCCAATTAGGGTCAAGTTTAGCTAATTTTAGATTTTTGGAAATTGGGGCTATGGTTTGTGCGGATAGGTTAAAATGGACTTTGGGTTTGAAAATTTTATGTTGAGCACGGGTTTCCATTCGGTGCATGGAGGCAGGGGCAGGTTGGGTATTTTGGTGGGGTATCTGATTTGGGTTATTCTGTTGGGTCTGAATTTGTGGGGCAGTGACGGTGGGAAGTGGATGTCGAGGGAGGTCGATGGGGTAGGGGTTTAAGTGATTGTTCCTTGGTGCACGAGATGGATCGGGTAGGGTTGGATATTGGGTCAGATCGTGTGGATGGGTGGTACGGGATTCCTGGTCCGGTGACGTTAATTGGATGGGAGGTTGGTTATGTTGACGTGGTAGGGTGGCCTGGGGGTTGGTATGGTGATTGATTTGCGGCGGGTTTGTTTGGTTGTACGGTTGGGCGACGGGAGGAGTGGCGGCAGTAGGTGACACAGTAGATATCAGTTTTGGTTGCCGGTGGGTCGGAGAGACGACGATGGGACCATTCTGGGGGACAGTTGACCGATTGCCGGTGATGGCAGTGGCAATCGGCGCTGACTGAGATTGGCTGGACATAGTGCTGGTGATGGCAGTGACAGTTTACAGTAACGGAGATGCGGGGGTTGTGGTGGCGGTACGACAGAGTTCGGTGAGTATGACAGGAGATGTGGTGGACTCGTCTAGAAAGGTATAGTCCGTGTTTTGTAACTTTTAGATATTTGCAAAAGGGAAAATTGTCTCGTCAAACGTGACGTGAATTTGATGAGTGGATAAGTCATAGCACAGATAGCTCCTATGATTAGACGGGAAACCTACGAAGACACAAGGAGTGGTTCGGGGTGCTAATTTGTAAGGGGCAGTGGAGGCAAGATTTGGGTAGCAAAGGCAACCGAAGATCCGAAGGTGATCATAGGAGGGGATTCGATGGTATAGAATTTCGGTTGGGGTCATGTTATGAAGAATACTAGTAGGTAAAATATTAAGGATGTATTCTACTATTTTTACTGCATAGACCCAAAAGGAGGGAGAGAGAGAGGCATGAAAAAAGGAGAGTACGAACCATGTTATTTATGGTGTGGATGATTCGTTCTGCTTTACGATTCTGAGGGGAGGTGTGGGACACGAAAACCGAAAAACCATACCATTATTTCTGCAAAATTTGTGAAACGTGGAATTATTAAATTTACGACCATTATCACACTCGAAAGATTTGATGACTTTTTCAAATTGTGTTGTGATAAAAATGTGAAATTCAAAAAACTTGGCAAAAACTTCCGACTTGAATTTTAGTGGGTAAATCCAAATGAAGTCAGAGAAATCATCTAATAAGACTAGATAATATTTGTGACCTAGTGAGCTAGTAATAGGAGATGTTCATAAATCAACATGAACAATATCAAAAGGAGAAAACGTAACATTTAAAGATGACTTAAAAGGAAGTCGAACATGTTTTCCTAAAGGGCAAGAAAACCAATGTCGAGCAAGTTTCCCATTGTTACATCGAATAAAATTATTGCTTCTAAGAAACTTAAAAACAGGAGCTCCTGGGTGTCCAAGTCTATTATTCCAAGTTGACGGAGAGATAGCAGCGAGAGAGGTATGTGAGCGGGATCTGGCAGCGGAAGTGGATGAGAAAGGATAGAGGTCCCATGTACTATTGCATATCGTAAGGGGTGTCCCGTAAGCAGACCCTTCACAGAAAAACCAAAGGGGTCAAACTCAACAGACACAAAATTGTTACGAGTGAATTTCCTAAAAGAGAATAAATTTTTAATGATGTTGAGAGCTTAAAAGATGTTATTTAGGGAGAAGGGTGGGTGAGGTAGTTGGGTGTAGGTGGTACCATAACCCTGAATCGGAATGCGATGACCATTGCAAATTATAATAAATTGAGTATACCTTAAATAAAACAATTGAGAGAGATTACCTGAGGATCGGGTGAGATGAGAAGTGGCTCCAGTATCCATGTACCAATTTTCGTCTGCCTGCTGCATATTTAAAGAGCTGAGGGTCTGGCCCAAATCAGTGGGGGCCAAGCCGCATGCAGGCTGCTGGAATTGGTCATCGTCATGTGTGCTTGTTGGGCTGTGATGAGTGACTGGCATGGGCTTGGGGAAAGGCCCAGGATCCTGAGCTGCCAAGAAGGATGGACTTGGGCCGCGGGAGGTTGAAGGGAGCAGTGGCCCAGGTGCTGGGGTTGGGCCACTGCCCTGGGCCGGCCCACGACGGGAAACTATTGGCCTATTTTTGCTGCCCTGCGCGACCTCCACGTCCGAGGCCTCTGCCACCCCTATTGTCGCGGCCTCTGTCGCCTTTGCCACCGACGCGGTTACCCCACTGTTAATGGTTGTCCAACGGTGGTGGTTGGGCAGTGGAGGCGGCGTTTTCCGCCGGATTTTCAATCACTAACACTATTTGAGTATATTCGTCTTATTTGGCACATCGGGTTTCTTCCCGCAATAATTGTGAACGGGCCTTATTGAAGGAGAATTATACTATTCTACATGGTATTAAGAGCCAAAAATCCCTCCCTACCCTATGTAAGATTGTATTAATCTCCTTTGGGGACTCTTTCTCATTAATACAAATATATATAGTGTGTACAATGTGGAGTCCTAATACAATAAGGATCGTATATCTACCATAATTATACAACACTAATAATTACAAAATATATGGTGAATATCTTCTAATATTCACTAATAAAATCAACCCGAGTAATCTAGAGTTAACTACCTAGTTTGTGTAACTTGAACTTTTAAGCCTGCTTTACTAGCAATTTACCATTCAACTCTTCACCAAAGAAGAAAATAGAAAATTAAAGTGAAAAATTATAAGTTATACTCATCTGCTTTGTTTTATTAATTAACTTTATCCTTCGTTAGTAGATAAATACCCTTGTTGTCTTGAAACTTACTTATACCTCTATTTTAATGAAAATCTCAAATCCTCTTAAATTATCCAATTTCAAAAAAATTATCCAATATCTTTCGTGACCGATCCGACCCAGCTATTAAACCTACCCAACTAAAAAATTGGCGGTCCCCATTTTCTACACCAACTCATCTTCCAATATCATCACCCAAATCCCATTTTCCTCAAAAGAAATCCTCAGTTTTAGGTGAATATTCTCTGTCAAATGTGAGAATAAAATGGAGTGCGTAGAATAATTTTCAGAATTAAAAGAACTAGAAAATTTCCGGCAATGATCAACTGCTTAAAGCAAGACCATAGTAAAAGGAATAAATGGAAAAGGAGAAAGAAAATGGGTCGGGTTAAAAGAGGATCCGGCCAAAATTGGATAATTTCAATTGAAATCGTGTGATTTTAATTTATTGGGAGTTTTTCATCCAAATAGAGATATAAGTGTTAAGTTTTAAGATGTCAGGAGTATTTTGGAGACAAATTTGACCTTTTTCCCATTCTTCAATATATTAATCCGCTTGACAGTATTGGGAAATCAGCTTATAGCGAAGGGAAGGAGCCGCTTTTTATGCGACACTACAGCACCTGAACTCGAAGCTACGATCAGATCCGATGAGAGGCTTCGAAGCCCCTCTCCTCTACCTTCATGCGCGTGACAACAACCACTTTTGATGTGGCAAATTAGACAAATAAATGAAAGCCACGTAGAAATAAGAAAAAAAGCTCCTCTTCCTAAAAACTTTGGACCCCATCTTTTTCTTTCTCCCTCTTCTACAATTTCATTTCTTCCTTTTTTTTTTCTTCTAAAGTATAACACACTACAGAACATGAGCACTTCCATTAATCATCACCCAACACTTATCTTCCATTTTTATTTGGTAAAAACTTAAGCTCCTTGCTATCTTAGTATTTTATTGGTTTAATTTAAATCTTTTGAAATATTGGAGGTGAGATGATAAAAATATACAATTACGTTATGTAAATACCACGATCAAGATACATTAGGCCACTCAAAACTGTTATGTGAAGAATCCAAATTTCAAAGGATGGGAAATAACTAGTATGGACTAGAAGCTGGTATAAAAATCTTGATCTAAGGTGACGTTTTGGGTGTAAGATTGTATTAATCATTCTTCGGAAGTCTTTCTCATTAATATAAATATATATATAGTGTGTATAATGTGAAATTCTAATAGAATAAGGATCATATATTTATCATAATTATACACTACTATTAATTATAAATATATGGTGAATATATTGAATATTCACTAATACACCCCATCAGTCGGAGCAGGAGGACTGGATCTGAAGTCTAGGAAGAGCTGTATAGGAAGTCCTTTGGTGAAGATATCCGCATACTGATACGAAGAAGGCACATGCAATGCCTTAACATGACCGATAGCAACCTTCTCTCGAACAAAATATATATACATCTCAATGTGCTTGGTTCACTGATGCTTAACCCGGTTGAAATAAGTAGATTGCAGATATGTTATCACAGTACACTATAGAAGCCTTACGCAAGGGACACTGAAGCTCTAAAAGAAGGTTTCGAAGCCAGCAAATCTCAGCAACAACATTTCCAACTCCGCTATACTCTGCCTCTGCACTCGATCGGAATAGTGTGGCTTGCCTCTTGGAAGATCAAGAAATGAGATTATCTCCTAAGAACACACATTAGCCAGAGGTGGAGAGTCATGTATCCGGACAGCCTACCCAATCGGCCTCCGTATATGCTATCAACCTGGATGGTGCAGAGGGGTAGAGATGCAATCCATAATCAAGTGTGCCCTTAACGTATCGATTGATATGTTTAAAAGTTGTAAAATGGGGCTCCCTAAGGGCATGCATAAACAAACACACCCGCTGAACAGCATAAACAATGTCAAGACTGGTGAAAGTAAGATACCGAAGCGCACCTACAAGGCTCCTATAAAGAGTGAGGTCAGATACTAGATCACCGTCAACAACACTGAGCTTCGATTTTGAGTCAACCAGAGTAGGCATGATCTTGCAGTTCGCCATTTTAGTCCTGTACACAATTTCTTCTGCATACTTACGCTAACAGAGGAACATAGTATCTGCAGATGTAGTCACTGATATCCCCAAGAAATAACTCAACTTTCTCAAGTCAGTCATAGCAAATTCGGATTTCAGCATAGCAATGATCTCATTTTTCAACACATCAGACGAGGCAGTGAGAACAATATCATCCATATATAATAATAATTAAGCAATGTTACTACCTCGATGAAATATAAAGAGAAAATTATCATACTTGCTGCATACAAACCCAATCTACATAATGTAAAGGGCAAAACAGTCATACCATGCTTTGGGGCCTGTTTCAAACTATATAGTAACTTACGTAGATGACAGACAAAATGAGGAGTACATGTAAACAGTTTCTTTCAAGTCCCCATGTAAAAATGCATTATTCACATCAAGTTGATAAATCGGCTAATGCTTACTCATAGCAATGCTCAGAACTGTGTGAATGGTAGTCGGTTTAACAATCGGACTGAACATCTCACCACAATTACCCTCCTGCTGATTAGTATCATTAGCCACAAGTCTCGCCTTATATCTCTCTAGGTCAAAATAACCACATGCACCGGATCACATTCACTCAATCCGATCTAGGAACCAAATCCCAAGTGTGCTATTTCGTTAAAGCATTAAATTCCTCATGCATGACCGCATTTGAATTCGGGTCAAGTTTAGCTAATTTTGAGTTTTGGGGAATTGGGGATAGTTTGGGTGGATAGGTTAAAGTGTACTTTGGGCTTGAATATCGGGACTGATTGGCAACGGGTTTGGTGACTCGACGGTAGTGGGTGTGGGTTGGGTAGGGTATGGTGACTGGTGTCAGGAGGATTGTGGGCTTAGGTTTCTGGTGGTAGTGTGGTTGACTGGTGATGGTGGTTGTTGGGTCGTGGGATGGCGGTGACGATGTGACGCTGGTGTCTGGTGGTAGCCGAAAACAGGGTTAGATCGAGTCGACGGTAATGGGGAACCGTTGGATTGGAACGACGGTGAGGGGTGAAGGGTTGCCATGATAGGATCGGCGGTGACTTGGTTGAGTGTGGATGTGACAGACGTTGCAGTGGAAGTGGGTGTGGCTACCGAAATAGTGGGATCAGTGTGGTAGTGGAGAGCATGCTGGATAATAGGGGAGGCCTCAGACTCGTCTAAAAAGGTATAATCCGTGTTTCAAAATTTTTAGATATTTGTAAATGGAAAAATTGCTTCGTTAAATGTGACATGGTATGACACGAGAATCTTACCGGAAGACAAGTCATAACACAAATACCCCCAATGATTGGACAAGAAGCCTAAGAAAACACAAGGAGTGGTGCGGGGTGCTAGTTTATTTGAGGTCGTGGAGGCAAGATTCGGGTAACACAAGCAGCCAAAAATCCGTAGGTGATCATAAGAGGGGATCCGTCATAATAGAATTTCGGTGGGGGTCTTATTATGAAGAGTACGGGTAGGTAAAATGTTAAGGATATATTCTACCATTTTGACTGCATAGAGTTAAAAAGAAGGGGGGGAGAGATGCATGGAAAAAGAATGTACGAACCATGTTATTAATAGTGCGGATGATTCGTTCGGCTTTACCATTTTGAGGGGAGGTGTGGGGACACAAAAAATGAAAAACCATGCTATTATTTTTGCAAAAATTATAAAAAGCAGAATTGTTAAACTCACGACCATTGTCACATTCGGTTTTATGGCTTTTTCAAACTGTATTTTGATATAAATACTAAATTCAAGAAACTTGGCAAACACTTCAGATTTGAATTTAAAAGGGTAGATCTAAATAAAGTGAGAAAAATCATCTAATAGAAAGAGATAAAATTTATGACCTAGTGAGCTAGTAATGGGAGACGTCCATAAATCTGCATGAACAATGTCAAAGGGAGAAAATGTAACACTTAAAGAAGACTGAAAAGGACTATAGCGCAAGAAAAACATTGTTAGGCAAGTTTCCCATTATTACAACGAATATAATTATTAATTCTAAGAAAATTAAAAGCAGGAGCTCCTGGGTGTTCAAGTCTATTGTGTCAAATTGACGGAGAGATGACAGCGAGGGAGGTGTGAGAGCGGGATTTGGCAGCAGAGGTAGATGAAAAAGGATAGAGGTTCCTTGCACTATTGCATCTCGTAAGAGGTTTCCCCGTAAGTAGATCATTCACAAAGAAACCAAAGGGGTGAAACTCAACAGACACGAAATTGTTACGAGTAAATTTCCTAACAGATATTAAATTTTTAATTATATTGGGAGCATTGACGTTATTTAGGGAGAAAGACGGGTGAGGGTTGGGTGTAGGTTGTACCATAACCCTGAATTGGAATGCGATGACCATTACCAACTGTAATAAATTGAGGATACTTTAAATGAGACAACTTGAAAAGATTACCCGAGGAACGGGGAGATGAGATGTGGCTCCCGTATCCATGTACTAATTTTCATCGGGTTGTTGTATGTTTAATGAGCTGAAGGCCTGACCCAAATCAGTCGGGGACAGGCCGTACGCAGACTGCTGGACTTGGGTCATTGCAACGTTAGCTTGATGGGTTGGAACTGTTGACTGGCGTGGGCCTGGGACAGTACCCAAAATCCTGGGTTTCTAGGAATATGGGTACTGGGCCGCGGTATGCTAAAGAGGGAAGTGAGCGGCCTAGTTGCTGGGTTGGGCTACTGCCTTAGGCCAGCCCATGACTGGTAACTGTCGGATTGCTGCTTCTGGCCATTACGGCCTCCACGTCCGCGGCCTCTACCTCCCTTTCCATTGTCGCGACCTCTGCCGCCCTTTCCATTGCGACGGCCTTTGCTGCCTTTTCCACCGTCGTTGTTGGCCCGCGATTGGTGGTTGTCCTGCGGTGGTGGTTGGGTGGTGGAGGCAGCGTTTTCCGCCGGATTTTCAACCACTAACGCTTTTTGAGTGTGTTCGTCCTGTTTGGCACGTCGGGTTTCCTCCAACAATAATTGTGAACGGGCCTTGTTGAAGCTTTGTAGTGGATCGACTTATTATATCATGGTTGTTAGAGTATCGTATTCACCCTTCGATAAGCGTGCAATTAATTGGAGAACCATATTAGTTTCGGAAATTGGTGTCCCACATTGGATAATTGGTCCGCAAATAGTTTCAAGTGTTTACAATACTTGGACATGTTAGCAAAATTTTCAAGACGTGTATTATTGAACTGCTCCTCTAAATACACGGCACAAGTGTGCTTATTATCCTGAAAAATCTCCTCCAAACGTTGTCATAACTCATAAGTCGAGGCACCGGTTTTCATAATCGTATGAAGTAAGTCCTTAGAGATGGTGCCATAAATCCATTGTTTGACGATGACGTCAAGGCGGCACCACTCGGTTCATCAACCTCGACAGGGCACGGGAAAGTGCCATCAATATGATCAAGCACGTTATAGGCACATGCATGAATGCGAAAGAGTTCAACACACGAAGAATATTGACCATCTTCTTGATCAAGAACTATAGGAACGAAGTTCTTGGTGTTGGTGACGGCAAACGCCGGATGGGAAGTAGTGGGTGTTGGGGTCATTGGACGACGGGAATGGGAAAAAAAGGTTTTGGTAGTGTGCCGTCGGCCGAGTGAGGTAGGGGGATTGGCGGCACTAGAAGAAAGAGGAATTTTTTTTAGGTGTTTAGGGTTTGACTCATGATACCATGTAAGATTGTATTAATCTTCTTTCGGGAGTCTTTCTCATTAATATAAATATATATAGTGTATAGAATGTAGAATACTCATAGAATAACAATCTTATATTTATCATAATTATACACTACTATTAATTATAAATATATGGTGAATATATGGAATATTCACTAATATTGGGGTTGAAAAAGAGTGGTCTTCAGTTTGTGAAAGATTATTAGAGCTAAACCACAAGAAGTTGAGACGAAGATGAACATTAAGCTTGTCGGCAGTAGTGTCTGCAATGACTCCAATGAGGTGATTCGTGATTTCTCCGGCGAAGGTTAAAGGTGACTTGGAGATTAAGGTGGTGATGTTTAGAACAAAAGAATTTTTTTTTATGCTTTTGGACAAGAAAGCCACGTCAGACTATTGTGTTTAATTGACACACGGGTTGAAGTGTTCACTAGGTATTTGTCTTAGTTAAAGTGCCTACATGGAAAATAATGACAACTTGAAAAAAGTCTTGCTTTCTCATACTCCAATCTTCTATTTTGCTGCTATTCCCAGCGATTGATTTGTAAATTGTAAATCAAGATTATACCATCTTCTCCACCAGGACCACTAGGGCTGATCGGCTCACTATTACAGCTAGTGCTGGTATTCACCGATGACAGTCACCCCCTGCGGCCTGCTGCTGGTGTTCCCTATTCAGACTTTTGGCAAGGTATCATCTTCTTCTGTTTTTTTTTTTTTTTTTTTTGGGGGTTTTTCCTACCTGTAACTCTGTGCAACTTAATTTTGATTTGTGAATTGTGATGTACAAACTTACAGTATTTGATAGTAAAATGTTATTGGGTTATAGAGAAGATGGTTCTTTCTCCTTTAAAATGGTTAAATTCATCTTTCTTATTTGATAATCATGGATGACTCAGATAAAGTATTTCAGAAGCTCAATTCGTGTTGTCAGGGATCTTAGATTTCATTTTAGAGGGGAAAAAAGCCAAAAGAATCAGTGACTTCAGCAACCCATTGTGAAAACAGTGTAATTTGATAACGCACGCATCTAGAACCGCAAAGGGGGAAAAAGAAATATGACAAATTGGCTTGTGCTCAGTGTTGTTATTGCCATAACGGTGATAATTGCTCAAGCAGTAGGATTAGTGTTAATGGTGATCAATGGGTGGAGAAACAGAAAGAAGGCTGTTGGGGTCTTCCATCCATACACCAACGACGGCGGTGGTGGAGAACGAGTCTTGTGGTGTGCCGTGAAAGCTATCCAAGATGAAAACCCAAATCTAGATTGCTTCATATATACAGGAGATCATGATGCTTCTCCTGACAGCCTTAATGGTCGTGCCCTTGATCGATTTGGAGTCAAATTAATCCACCCTCCTAAGGTACCCCTTTACTTGTGTGTTTTTCTTTGCTTACATAATATTATATCCTTCTTCTCATTTTGTATGATAGTTTTTGACTAGACATGATTTGATGTTAATTTGACTTACATATGATATCGTGGATGGTGGAAGCGTCACACCCCAAACCTGGGGAGGCGTGGCCGGCACCAAGTGCCATACTCGACCCCCGAGCGAACCAACTATATCTCGTGTAATCTAGGTCTCAATCATAAACTGGGCCGACAAGGCCAATCTGTGGGCATAATATCACAACTTAGGCTGACGAGGCCGTATGCCGAAGTATCCGGGAATAACAAGCAGCCCAACCAGTATAAAATATAAATATCACTATGCGGGCCGACAAAACCACCATGAAAATCTATAAACAACAAAACCCAAAAAGGAATATATATATACGGGCCGACAAGGCCGCCATGCTGACAATACTGAATATATAGGACACGTCTACAAGCTTCTAAAGAGTAGTAAAAGTATTGTGGTTGGGACAGGGCCTCGACCTACCAATCATTTGTAATAACTCAAAACTCTAGACCGGGTAACTTCGAATGATATGGGGCTTCCCACTCAAGCTGGTACTCGACAAATCTACTATGGAGGTCCTCCCGTCTACCTATCAGGAATTGCATGCATGAAATGCAACATCCCCAGGTAAAAGAACGTCAATACGAAATAATGTACCGAGTATGTAAGGCAACTGAAATAACTGAGATTGAATCTGATAAATAAAGTCAAGTGAAAATCAAGAATACTCTAAAGGTATACTTACATGCTCTGACTCATCTCTTACGTAATATAGTAATCTAGCTAGCCGACCACATATAGGGCTCGATATATCTCTCACCGTCTCTAGGTCAAGATACTCTCACCGGCCGTAGGGCGGGATAACTCTCACTGACTTAATAAGTTAGGACAACTCTCACTGACTTCAAGTCTAAAATAACTCTCACCGGCCGTATAAGGCTCGGGCTAACTATGTATATAACAACAATGAGATGTATCTATCTATCTATATATATATAGGTATCAACCCTCTACTCTTTCTAGTATTACGAGGCTAATATAGAATGATCATGGACTCTCGGCAAAGGAACTCTAAGATATGAAAAGATATAGCAACAACAAGGATATACGATTATACGATAAACTCTTCTCTTATGATCTTTCTCAACGCTCAATTACTTACGGAGTCATGCCAATATAAAAAAGGAAATATCCTTAACATACCTTGTCGTCGAGCTTCTACTAACGCCGTCGGAAACAACCTACTTAACATTTTAATCTACAAGAAATATAATAATACCAAAGTCAAGTTAGGAATAGTGCTACAATGATATATCGAGCGACAAAACTCTTTATCTTCCTCAAGTTCATAACGTCGTCAATAATACATAACCACCAGACTTGTGCAAACTTATCTTTGGAGCCATGGGGTCCATCCCCCTTTATTCTTTCTTAGGTAATGACACATGGCCAATCTTTTGAAATGATACACTTATCCTAAAAGGTGTCATCATGCTAGATACAAAGGAATTGACTAGTCACCTACTAGCTTTTAAAATGATGCCACTTGAAATGGAGGTTGTGTCACTTGCCACTTATCAACATTTAATTTCTTTATCTCTAGTACAATCAACATTTAACTACTTACACACATAATTAATTTCTTGATCTCAATCCACTTAAATAATAATGATTTCCAACACACTTCATATATTCATTATCATAATCATGTGGTATAACACTAGTCCATAGCCTCTTTATCCACACCCCAAAATATTATTTCCAACCATCGTCCTCCCACTTTTAAGTCTAAAATCATTTCGGGACTTCATCCTCTTATACAACGAGCTCTTTATTTGCATACTTAAATATGACCAAAATTTTCCGTGGCTCGGGTATACTTACATACGTCGAGTTCTTCAAACCATAGCCCGAAAGCCCAGGGTACTACATTGACGAAACTCATACTCTTCGATTCGTCTAACCTCTAACCTTGACGACACTTGCTTATACTTGTTAAACATAGCTTAAATACTTATAACCTCAAAAATAATCATGTCCTTCGAGCTTATGTCGACTAACTTATGACACAAACTAACATATGTAAGTACGGGATGTAACTGGAAGAATATTAAAGTAATGGTTGAAAAGCTAGATTTGATAGGAAATGTCACATTAAAGTTTAAAAGTTAATGAGTTTGAATTCTTAAAAGTTGTGAAAGTAGTATAATTTGGGAAGTCACAAATAGAAGACCATCATATAAATTGCACAGAGAGGAGGGAGTATTTCCTCGAGGTTTTAAAATATTCTAGTCAAATTAGTAGACTGTACACTCTACCTTCCCCTGACCCCACGTTGTGGGACTTCACTGGGTATGTTGTTGTTGTTGTAATCAAATTAGTAGACTCTCCGAACTTTGTTTTCCTCAAGTATGTGTCTATTTCATCCACATGCCGCACTTTGTAATAACATGTAGTGTGTAAGTGTGATCTGATGATGGCAGCTTTGTTCCAAATATCCAGCATTAGGCTGGGTCAATATTCCTTTCTGTTTAGCTAAACAAACAACTTCCTTTTTCACTTTTGCCCCTGTTTTCTTCATCTTCTTACCCTCCGCCCACCCATGTCTCAAACCCCAACGTGTCTTTATTACAGTAGAGTATCAAGTGTTGTAGTTATCAGGGGAACTCCTAGCTACTTGACTGGCATTTTGTTAGCAGACAGTATCATGTAGTCTTTGCGCTTCCTCATTTGGATTTTCTAGACTTTAGCCCTGATAACACATTGAAATCCTCCTCAGCATACTTTATGGTACCACCAATAATAAGCTTCTATCTATTTTGATTTTTATTTAATATTTATTTATGTTAGTTTGTACTTTGAGATATCTGTATTGTATATTCCTTCTTCTCCTTACCCGTGTTGCTGCATTTTGTGTTCCTCTTCTTGATGCTTCATCACTGGCATATGTTTGATTGTGATTATAATCACAATCATGTATAATACCCTGTACAAATAATTGCTTCATAATAGTTTCAAAAAAATTGCTTCATAATGTTGTAGTTCATTCCGAACTTCGAGATATTCGCATTCAGTGTCATTTTTACTCAAGATTACTGATATCCTGTAGTTTACATCAGGTGGTCCATCTGAATAGGAGAAAGTGGGTTGAAGAAACCACTTACCCTCGTTTCACAATGATTGGTCAAAGCTTTGGATCGATTTGTCTTGCTTGGGAAGCTTTGTGCAAATATACACCTTTATATTACTTTGATACCAGTGGATATGCTTTTACTTATCCAGTTGCCCGTCTATTTGGATGCAAAGTTATTTCCTATACTCATTATCCAACTATCAGTTTAGACATGCTGTCTCGTGTTCGCGGGCGCAGTTCAATGTACAACAATGATTCCTTGATTGCCAAGAGGTGAGTTCAACTACTTTATATCAGCATATGCCATCTATAGGATTTCATGATAAGATGTCATTTGGATGGAAGTTTTTGGTGGTATCACGTGGAATAAGCACCTAAAGGCTTGTCTACCTTGTTGAAGACAATAAGAATGTGTTATTCAAACAAAAAGGAAAAGGCCTTAATTAGTTTGGCGAGCCTTTGTTATTGTCTGTCAACTGAGGGGCCTAGGTTCCGTAAGAGAAATTGTTGATCCTCTTGTGTCTTTTGTCTTCCCCTTCCAGTATTAACAATTTTGTCTGTTAGACTTCGTCACATGTATGCATATCTTTTTTAATCAAATTAATGTGTTCATACACTGGCAGTCATAAGATATGGGCATATTATGGTAAGATGTTACTCTGCTTCTCCATGAACGGGTACATCTAGATGCATTAGTGGGTCTTGTGAAATTATAAATTCAAGGGACTGAATTTGATAAAATTGTAAATTCTTTGCTTTTCCTCCGCTTGTATTGTATCCGTGCATGAAGCTCATGAAACTGCTTTTCTGGCAGTGCGATACTATCATGGTTCAAGGTCATTTATTATACATTGTTTAGCTGGATGTACAGCATGGTTGGTTCTTGTGCACACCTTGCGATGGTTAATTCTTCATGGACTCAATCTCATATTGAGAAGTTGTGGGGAATACGAGCTCGAATTAGGCGTGTGTATCCTCCTTGTGATACTTCTAGGCTTCAGGTCTGTATTTTTCACGTTTTCTGTTAATATAACCCTTCTTCGTCCTCCTGATGCCTAAACTTGAAAATGCTTTCCCCCTTTTCTGTAGGTTTGTTTAATTTAATAAGTTGAGGCTAATCTTTTTACTATTAGCCTTTTTAATATTTTTCTACTATAAGTACTGTCCTGCGTTTTGGAATTTATTAAGTATATGATGGTAGTAGGATACCCCCAGACCCCATGTTGTGGGATTTCACTGGGTATGTTGTTGTTGTATGATGGTAGTAGGATGGGTGTAATTTCTAGACGAATTTCTCCTTGTAATCTTATTGGACTTTCATGGCTCTTGCGTTGGTGAAAATTAAGGGAAATGATATTACTGTATTCCTTCTTTGAAGGTCTTATTAATTTGTGTTAGAGTGTTCAGTCTGGGTTGGATTTTAGACAGTTGCATGGCTAATATAAGCTACAACATGACGTTACTCTTGATAGGCGCTTCCACTGGAAAAGTCAATGAAGCCTCCGAAGATAGTATCTGTGGCTCAGTTCCGTCCAGAGAAGGTGGGCATTTTTATGTGGTCCTTGTGGAAATAAAAGTACCCGTACTTGTGCAGATGTTTCAAGGTATATTGCAATCTTGATGTCCTGTAAAACTTATTTTTTGTGTGAGTTAGGCACACCCACTCCAACTTGAGGCGTTTGCAATTGCCATCAGAAAGTTAGACCAAGATCTGCCAAGGCCGAAACTCCAACTAGTGGGAAGTTGTAGGAATGAAGCAGATGAGAAAAGGTTGCAAAATTTGAAGGACTTAGCTATTAAACTGAATGTGGATGATCATGTTGAGTTCCACAAGAATGTCTTGTACAGGTTAGTGGTGCAACTCCATTTTGGTAGTCTGAAATTCTTTAACTCCAAGGCATGATTTTACTGAATTCTCTGGACCAGACCTTTTCTTTTATTGCTTGAAGCTGTTTGTCAAGGTTGAGTTTCATTTAGAATAGACTTCTTTTGTGTTGGTTACCTTCCCCTTCGGGTCATTGTAATACACAGAGAGAAGTAATATTTATGCATGGGTGTAAATGGCTAACTAGACATAATTGGATATCTTGTTAGTGCTGTTAGCTCTCTGTGTGTTTAGAAAGAATGTGAAACGTTCAGCGAGGTTATCCATCTCCATCACTTCAATTCATTATTGTCATGATTTTTTGGATAAAAGCTTCATTCTCATTTTTAATCTTTTGTTAGTGCAGTGATTTGGTCAGACTTCTGGGTGGTGCTATAGCTGGAATCCATTCCATGACAGATGAGCACTTCGGCATAAGTGTAGTGGAATACATGGCTGCTGGTGCTATACCAATTGGTTAGTCATGTTGTGTGGTTTCTCTCTTTCTCTGTTATTTGATTCACTGAACTTGTTCATTAACTTCAAGTTTGTTGGTTTCATCAGCACATAATTCAGCTGGCCCAAGGATGGATATTGTGTTACCAGAAGATGGAAACCAAACTGGGTTTCTCGCCCAGAGTGTAGAGGAATATGCTGAAGCCATAATTGAAGTCATTAAGATGACAGAGAATGAGAGGCTGGAGATGGCTGCTGCTGCAAGGAAACGAGCCTCCATGTTCTCAGAGCAAAGGTTTTATGAAGATTTTAAGGCTGCTGTACGACCAATCTTTTATGATGGTACCAAATGATTACAAAATCGTCTTTTCCATAAATACAAGAGATCAATTTTGTTTCACCATAATTAAGACAAGTCTTTTTTTGGTTTTCCTTGTAAAATTTAGCTTGATTGTATTTGAAGTTACTAATTGAAAGAAAAAAGAGCTTGCTTCCATTTTGGCGGTTAGAATTGAAGAAATGAAACTCCTTTCTGTAGTTTACTTAAAAGTAGATACTCATAAATACAGGCATGACGGTGCGTTATAGATGAAAGGAACAGTAAATTTGGGTCTAATGTCTTTCTGGTGAAAACAAGCTCAATTATGATTTTAATTTATGTTGAACTTGCGTTAAGCATATTAGAGAATTCTGTTTCCTTTTCATGTTTGTCAGGTGGAGAGGACGGGGGACTTATTAAAGGAAAAACGATAAGGAATTGGTCTAACATGTATTCTTTTGACAATAACATGACAGTGAAAAGGTTGGTCGTTCCACCCAAAAATGATTACATACTTTTCATTAAAAAATATTATTTTTTAAATAATTCAAATGAATTTCTAAAATTACATGTGTTCGACATGAAAAAGTTTATCATTGTCAATAACTAATTAGTATCTAACACTTCTAGAGTCAATTGTCATTTATGTAAAATTTTAAGTTTAATTTCTTAATTTGCAAGTCGTCAAAAAAAAATTCTGAATTTCCATATATCCTTGTAAAAAAGTTCTTGAATTTCCATGTATACTTTTAGAAATGATTTTTTCTTCCTTAAAAAAAGTAAATCTGTAGCTTATGTTTGGTGGTTACTAGGATCATAGTAATTCAGATCCCCTTAGGATCATAGTAATTCATTTTCAAGTGAAGAAGCAGTCCTAAGTGACTGTTAATTTCTCCATCAAGCACTTTTCATGGTTGGGTCTTCAACTCCTCACAGAATAAGGGAGGAGTCCGCAGCTGTTTCCTTCAGGTCCTTGCGGGCTTTCAGCAACTGTATGTTTCTTTCTATCTCCCTCTTTCTTGTATAGCCCATTCTGCTTTACACTCTTTTAACATTTCCGTTGCTGATATAATTCTAAACATGGTGAAAAATCTTACATGCTGCTACACCAGGCAGATTGCTCAATTGATCCTACTGAAATCATTGTTAACTGAATTTTTAGTATGTCTGTCCACAATATTCCAAGTTTTTGGTCGTGCCGAAGTTCTAAGTCTATGATGTCTATCTACAATAGCAAGCCAAAGAATGAAGCCATCCTTGAAATACATTTTGCAAAACAAAGCACTGTAATCCAAGCTTGAGGCCTCTGCTTTATGTCATTATGGATGGTAAACGAACCATTAGAAGCTCCACCAAAGTTGTTTATTGCTTTGATTCTAGTTGGTCAATGCCATCCATCTCCGATATTCAAATCCGTTATTTACAGACATATAAGACTATCACAACTGTTTAAAGTCCCACATCAGTAGGTTAAAGGGTACATGGTCTCCTTATGTGGACTTGGGCAATCCTCCCCTCATGATCTAGCTTTTGGAGTTGAGTTAGGCCTAAGATCCATTCTTAACATGGTATTAGAGCAGGCAAAGCACCTGTGATCGAATCTCGCCGCCACCCATTATCAAATAGATTTTTCACGTGCCTTGGACCATGAAAAACATCAGGCCAGCATGTGAGGGGGCGTGTTGAGAATATAATTAACTATTAAAAGTGTGCTCTCTGTAACTGCTTAAGCTTTTAGATGAGATGATCACACACTTCAATATCAATCACGAGAGAAAGCCAAGTGCCATGGTCCTAAAGAATGCCAAGAACTACAAAATACAGAAACATCACAATCATTTCCAATATGATAATGAAGTAAAAGTCTTAATTACAGTGTTTAATGCCACAAGCAATCTTGAGGAATTGAGTGGGATGGTCTCTTTGGTGCAATCAAACAATCCACGCTCCCACAAATGGTCTCGGATCACTGTCCACTAATTCTAGAGTGTGGGCGTTTGTCTAGAAAAATCACTTATTTAAGTTTGAAATTATGTGGTTGGAGCACCCTGATTTTGAGAAATTGCTTAGAAATTGGTGATCTTTCAGCATTTTGGGCTGTCTGGATTTTAATTTTGCTAAGACGCTTAAGCTTCTTAAAGAATTGAACAAGTCCTATTTTGGCCTTTTGGAGAATAGGAAAACTAATATCCTGAATAAGATCATGGAATTTGATCAAGAAGCCGAAGAGAAACCACTTTCGGTTGCATCTCTTGCTCTCCAAAGCAAACTTACATATGGAACTTGAGGATATCCTGAAAATGGAAGGAATTTCCTGGAGATAAGTCTAGGTGTCTTTGATTGAAGCAAGGGGACAACAACACTAGATGGCGAACTCTCACAGGAGATTCGATCATATATACATGCTGGAGGTTGGAGGAGTCCTTTCTGAAAATGAAGATGCCATAAAAAAATGAGATTCTTAGTTTCTATGAAACTTTATACAGAGAGAATTAGGCGTGGCGACCACATTGGGAATATATGAATGCTTCCAGCATTTCCAGCGAGGAAAAGGAAATGCTTCAACGACCCTTTCAGGAAGAGGAGATTCATGGGTTGTCAACAGTTGTAAAGTGACAAAGTACCCGACTCGGATGGTTTCTCAATGGGATTCTACAAAGAGTGTTGGCCGATCCTAAAAGTTGATTTGTTGAATGCTGCTAATCACTTCCACAACGTTGAGGTCAAATTCCTCTTATATAGCTCTTATCCCCAAGAAGATTGGTGCAAAAGAACTTAAAGATTATAAACCTATCAGTTTGATAGGTAGTTTCTATAAGATACTCTCTAAAGCATCAACTTAAAAGTGTGCTTCCCAGTCTTGTCAATTCCACTCAGATGACATTTCTCAGTGATAGAATTATTACAGATGGTTCGTTGCTTGCTAAGGAATGCTTGGATTCATGGATGAAGTCAGGGAAGTCTGGAATAAGTTGCAAGTTGGACATTGAAAAAGTGTTCGTTCATATAAATTGAGATTTTTTGTTGAATCTGTTGAGTTAATTTGGCTTTGGCTTTGGCTTTGGCTTTGGTAACAAATGGATTAGTTGGATGAGATTCTGCTTATCAATTGTAAAATTCCCATCCTTATTAACGGTACTTCATAAGGATTCTTTTCTTCACAGAGAGCCCTCAGACAAGGAGATCCTCTTTCTCCCTTTCTTTTTATTTGAGTGACGGAGGGCTGAGCAAAATGCTATAATGCAGCTCAAGCCAATTGGATCTCTGGTTTTCATGCAGATTGTAGGGGTACGGGGAATCTCAAGAATTTTCATATTTTATATGCCGATGATACTTTGATTATGTGTGATGCAGAAGAACATTAAGTTGTGATTTTGAGGATGATTATATCTTTATTTGAAGTCATCTCGGGATTACACAAACTTTTCAAAGATTTCTCTGTTTCCCATCATCAACGTGCCAAACACTAGCCAACATGCCAACATTTTGCCGTGCAACATTGGTATCCTTCCTACGAAGTATTTGGGGTTAACTTTGGGGGATAAAAACAATTGTTATCTACTTGGAACAAGGTTCTTGAGAAGATGGAGATAAAGTTGGCAAATTGGAAGAAACAATACCTATCTATGGGCGGTAGAATTAATCTTATCAATAGTGGTTTTAGTGCACTTCCTACTTAAACAATGTCCTTTTCGGGAACCATCCTCCTTTTTTGAAGCGAATGGACAAATCTAGGAGAGACTTCTCTGGAAAGGCAACAAACAAGCTCACTCCTTCTCACTTGTTAATTGGAAGACGGCTATTAAAGATAAAGAACAGGGGTTTGAGAATCAAGAGCTTGACGTGTCATACAACAACAACATACCCAGTGAAATCCCACAACCTGAGGTGCCATAATGAAAGGTTATTATTGAAATGGTGTTGGAGATTCAACAAGGAGGCCAATGCACTTTAGAGGAGAACCTTGGTGCAAAAGTTCTCTCTTGATAATAAGCGGTGCACCAAAGTATCAACATCACCTCATGATACTGGAACCTCGAAGCAAATTAGAGGATGTTGGAACAAATTTGAGATAAAATATGGGCTTCATTCTTGAAAATGGTAGGAAGATAAGGTTCTGGGAAGATGCATGGATAGGCCACACTCATCTTAAAGATCAATTTTCTGATATCTACAGTTTCTCTTCGCATCACAATGCTGAAATTTATTCAACGCAAGGATGGACTGTCTTTCTTAGAAGGAACTTAAATGACTGGAAACTGAAAAGATTACGTCTTTTGTTTCAGTTGCTTAGCAACATAGTTTTGGACTATAATAAAGTTGATTCTATCAGATGGAAGGGATACTGCAAAGGTGTCGTTACAGTCGAAGTTGCTACAGTTTGTCGGCATCAACCAACGACCGGGTTTCTTGGCCTTGCAAATAGATCTGGTTTAGCAAGGCTCCTTTGAAGTTCTCCTGCTTCTCTTGGATTGTGGCTACGGAAGCTTGTCTCACTCATTCCAACCTCCAAAAGAGGAGATTTCAGCTTTGTAGTAGGTGCCCAATGTGTGAAGATCACTCTGAAGATGTTGGCCACCTCTTCCTGCATTGTAAAGTTACTAGTCAGTTGTGGTGCATCTTTTTGGAAATATTTGGCATGTCCTGGACCATATCAAAATCTATTTTTGAGCTACTGCAATGCCGGAACAAGAGGGGCTGTGCAAGAAATCACGACGGACTTGGACACTCCTACTGCTCAATTGTATCTAGTGATCCTCCTCCCTTTTCGATCATGTATCCTAAGCAATTTACTCCTTGCTCTATGTTGAATTAGTCGCTTGAAGGAAAAAAAAAAGCCTAAACACCAACTAGCTGCCATTTATTTGTGACCTTGCCCTTGCACAATTCCTCTTCATGTTTCAGGTCTTCCACAATTGTGTAGAAGCGTCCTCTCTTGCATTAGAAGAATCGTCACTAGAACCCATATTTTGTCGTCAGGCAGCAGAAATTTGTTGTTTAAGCTGTTGGTACCCAACAAGAACATGGAAAAAATATGCTATTCTTGAATTTCTCTCAGACAGCTTTGCAAATTTGTTGCTTTCTCGACAGAACATGCATAGCGAACCAGAAAATGTTGAGTTCCAGGCCTGTGAGATAATATTTGACTATATCTTAGGCCTTTCTCAAGGATGGATTTAATTCGATTGAGGAAGGATTGGTTCTTAGTATTAGAAGCTAAGATATTGTTTGTACGAGCATCGTGATAATTGACTCTAATGAGAAATATTTAAAATGTTATGGCCTCCCATAAACCTCCTATACAAAGTAAATAGCGTATGATAGTGATCAAAAACCCAAAAATTATTTTCATATCGCAAAAAGATAGCAGCCAGACTTCATTGTATCACATTCTGCCCAATTTTCACAATATCCTACCATTCGACCAAGTGAAACGGCTTGCATATAGCTGGCAGTTCAAGCTTAACTTGGACTTGGTGTTTATGAGCGTTTTCATTGTTCAAGGATCCATTTACAGATATTTCATTAATTGACGCTAGTGCCTGCTGAGGTAATGGGTACTCCTTTCCTTTTTTTCTATCACGAGTTGTTTTTTTTTTTTTTTTTTTTTGTGGGGGTGGGGGGTGGGGTCTATTGACAGTTATCCTGTGAAACGCATGTTCACGTCTTTATTGTTTTAAAAATTACTTTTTTTTGTAGGATCAGCAGATGTTCAATCATTGGTTGCTGTGAGTCCTTAATGTTTTGAGTTTCTTACTTTAGTAGCTAAAGCATTATCTGTATTTACACGTGTAAGTGCTTAAGATGGTGAATGCTCTTTGATATCCACTGTTAGAAGGTCTGAGAGAAAGTAAGTGCTTCTACAATTCGGGTACTCTAGGTAAAGAACACAAGACCAGTTCCTCATCTGTGAACTTTTACTTGAGATCTACATTAGACCTTGAGTAAGTTGTTGGTGTTGATTTAATCTTGTTGGAGCTTTCAGCTTTCGATGCACTGCATTTATAGGCTACTAGGTCTCCTGAGTACCACTCTTAAACATTTCATTATGTTGAAAAAGAGATGATTTGGCTTGGTATTGGATCCACACTCTATTGTTGCTTGCAGCAAAAAAGAAATGGATAGATGCTTAAAAATGTAATGGAAGTCCAGATGTATTAATCTGCTGTTCTCTTGGGCTTTGCTAGTCAAACACTCACACTTGTGGGAACCTCGTGATCTTGAATTTGGTGACGTTTGTGTCATCATAATTTATTACTACAGGCTTCTTGCAAAAGTTGTTCCTAACCTATCTGCTATGACAGAACGCAGACCCCCCTTGCTTCTCTGGCTACTGCTCCGGCTAAGGCTTTCTTTCCGCTTTAACTTGCCTTCCTTATCTTTCAATCTGGACTTGCATGTGTTCCGCATATGACTATTTCGAGTGATTGCTGCTATCTGTTGAATAAGCAATAACTAGATAGATATGTGGACAAAAGATTTAGCTTGGTTGGATCATTTGTGTGACAAAACATCTGCAACAACATTGTCTTCTCTAAAGGAATGCTTGATCTTCAGGCTCTCCAACTGGTCTATTAACAACCTCAACTCCATAATAATGTTGTTAAGAGCAAAAAAAACATTCTGTAATAATTTTATCTGATTCAGTTATAATTGAATTAAGTCCATGTTGGGCAACTAATTTCAGTCCCCGTAACAAGGCTAGAATTTCTGCTTGTGCATAAAAATAAGAACCCAATCTCCATTTGAGTTGCTAACCATAGGTACCTGTAATATCTTTCACATAACCATTAAAATTTAATCTGAAGAAGCCAGGAGGTGGAGGATGCCATTTAAAATATGTATTATCTTTCCTGGGCGCTACAGGAAATTTCCTTACCAGTAACGAGAATATATTCCCAAGTACGTTAATAGCAAGGTTAGGGGGAGATGTTACTTTTATAATTCATGTGGTGGTGATTGGTAGTCTTGTTGGTCCATAAGTACCAGATGCAAAGAAGAATGAGGTCAATCAAAGAGTATATACGGATGCCAGTGTTGAATTCATGATTTCTAGTCAATGATTTGAAGGGTTATATTGCCTCCCAGAAACTACTCTTAGCAACAATACACTCATTTAAGACATAGTATTCAAATAGTTTCAATATTGATACGGTTAAGAGTCTCACATCGGATATGGAATGAAAATATGGACTCCTTATATGGTTTGGACAATCCTCACCGTACAAGTTAGCTTTTGGGGTTGAGTTGGGCTCAAGATCTATTTTTTAGAGACATCGGATATGGAATGAGAATATAGACTCGACTTGAACAATCATCATCCTACAAGCTAACTTTTGAGATTAAGTTAGACCCAAGATCCATTATTTACGGATACAGATATGATTTATCTTTTACAAGGGATTCTATTGAGGTAACAAAACCATAAGACTAATTTTATCTTAGGAAAAAAGGTCAAATATACACATTTACTTTGTTTTAATAATTAACTTTACCCTCCATTAGTAATTGTAGATAAACTCTTGTGGTCTACAAAATTTACACTCGTACTCCTATTTTGGATGAAAACCCCAAATCAGGTTAAAATTATCGGATTTCATTAAAAAAATCCATTTTTCATTGACCCGCCCGACCCACATAGTCTCAATTGTAAGATACGAACATAGCGTCCTGCATCAATTTGGCATATGTATCCATGTCACTGCACTAAATTACTGATTATTCTTTTGTTCATGACTAAATTTTACTTAGCTCCTAGCTCTGCAATTTGTTGCACTAATTTCAATTGTATATCTATAACTGAGAGTAGACAAATTCTCAATTGGTAATGGGTCTGTGTTAAATTTTAAAGAAAATAAACAAGTGGGTTCCCTTAACTTTGTAATGAAATGTTCAAATGATGTTGTGTTGGTTAATGGCATCTGATGAAGTAGTGAGGAACTTAAACTCGATTTGGAATAAAATTTTATCTGTGGTGAACATGCCTAGGTCATGGCGGCAGAGAAAACAGAAAAGAAAAAATATTTAATACACGTAATGCTTATAAAATAATTTTTTCAGGTCGGGGCGGTTTTATGAAGAAATGGGTATTATTAATGAAATTGGATAATTTTAGCCTGATTTGGGGTTCCATTCAAAATAGGAGTACGAGTGGAAATTTTATACATGATAGGAGTATATTTATCCACAATTACTAACGAAGAATAAAATTAATTATTAAAATAAAATGAAAGGATATATTTAACCTTTTTCCCTTTATATTATTAAGCTCATAGATAATAGTAATAAACTATATAATAAAAATATATAATCCTTAACATACAATTAACATGAATAATTAAAATTATATTAGTTTGTGATGCTTATTAAAAATTATATATATATATATATATATATATATATATATGTCTTTTTTTAAATAACTACATCTAAACTACATAGTTTAGAACAAAACTACGTAGTTTTAATGTGTTAAGAACCCTTTTACATCACTTCTTCTTTGAGATACTTCATTCTCCAAAAACATTCTCTCATAGTTGGTTGTGGAATATTGTGAATTCATTTGTTTACAAATTTTAAAATTCGTTCAATTTGAAATTTTATATTCATGATTCACATTTTTTTATTGTGTGATTTTATTTGTAGATGAAGTTCCTAGTACCTAGTACTACATGAAACTTAGTTGAATGTCCAACCATTTGTATTGATGAAGATGTGGATGATGAAAGTATGAAATCTTACATATATATACTTATTAATAAATGAAGGTGTAATTTTTTTCTATTTGGTTAATTCAATTAAATTTTTACAAATGTTGTAAATCCGATAATACTTTGAAGATTTTCAATGGTCAATGTAGTGCTTTGTTGTTCCAAAGGTATGGATTTATTATTGTGTTTTTTCTTCCTTTATATTAGACCTATCCAAAGCTCGGGCCGGATCGAGATCGGGTCAAGTGGCTTTTTTTTCCTGCTTGCACGACCCTGACCCTATTTTATTTTTAAATTTTCCGACCCTAGACCTGACCCTTCGGGGGCCCTACAGGTCACGGATTGATCCTAACCCGCTCTAAAAAAACAGTAAGCAAACACTGCAATTCTACCCAATCTGTTATCCGATATAATTTATCACCAATTAAAAATTACAACAAACAAAAGCATGAAATCATTAAAAATTACACAAAAGAACCGAAGCCGATTCCACACTTTTAACTGTAAATCCACAAACAAACAAGAGGCAAGTACAAACCAACATCACGATAATTCATCAACATCATCATAAGCATCATCATCACTAGATTCTTCTTCGTTTGTCCCTTCACCTAAGTAAAAATAAATATTCATAAAATAAAAAATAATATAAATTATATTAAAAAGACACATGGATCGGGGTCAGGTCGGTGGTCGGGCCGGGTTGGTGGTTGGGGCGGGTCAAGTGGGTAAAAAATTCTGACCCTGGCCCGACCCTACATATGATCGAATCCCCGCTTTTTCGGGTCAGGTGGCTCACGGGTCAAATATAAGTTGACCCTGGCCCTGGTTTTTTCGGGGCGGGGCGGGGCGGACGGGTCCCCGAGCCGATGGACAGGTCTACTTTATATTGAGATATAATTTTTTCTATATAATCTCTTCTTTTTTTTATCATTTTTCTTTTGTTTTTCATAGATTTATGGAGAAGCGCACTAAAAGTTTGAAGATCTTGAAGACATGTTTGATGTAATTGCATTTTGTTTTTGAGATGACTTTAGTGTTTGGACAATTTTTTTCATAGAACTTTGATTGTATTTGGTAATTATGAAACTTATTTGGTAATATATTTTATGAAATTTGTAGAATTTTTGTGTTTTATTAGAGGAAATGTATAACCTGCGGGTACCCAATACCCGAAAGGGGCAAATAAGGTATGAAAAGTATATACCCAGTGGATAATGGGTAGGGTATGGGTGGCACATTTGGGAGGGTGGGTAGGGTACGGGAATCCCAAAACCCGCCCCAAACCCGACTCACTGCCATCCCTAGTTATTACTGTTTACATCAAGTCAAATAAGTAGTTATTTTATTTCCCCCAAGTTTCTTTTATTTCACTTAGCCTGCTAGGTCTCACTTTCCTTATATGTAACACAATTACCTATTTCAGGGTTATGAATGAAAATACTGTTAGTTTCCTAGTTTTCTTTCCTTTCTTCTTTGCTAGCTTAGCTCTTTTCCTGCAATTTCTTTTGTAATTGCTCCAGGTTGTATCAGAAACCCAATTTTCATACACTCGGGATGCAAAATAAGTGTGAGCTCGATTGCAACTGTGTGGCGTTATAACAACACAACCAACATATACATCTCTAACTTAACATAATAAGAAAGAAAAAGTCAGATTTGACAAGCCAAGAACCATACAGAACACATTTAGTGAGGTAGTCCATGTAGCAAGTAATACCTTCTCTGAGGGGAGGCCGCAACTCTGGGTCCCAATTCTGCAATGCCCTGCTGATGCCCAACTGAATTACACCAACTTGACCTGATTTGAGGCAAATAGATGAGAGCTTAAAAAAATCAATTTAATGATGAAATAAAGAACACTCCACACACATTCAGAGCTGGAAGGAAAGAAGTTCCAATTCCTAACTAACCCTGGGAATATAAATTACGGAGTAGTTATTTTCCCTCTTTTTTTTTTGTTTGGTTTTTGGAATGATGGGAAGGGAGCATGGTAAAATCACGAAGGCATACATAGCCAAAATTAAGGCAGAAGATCAGCTTGTGGTTCTAGCTAAACTTCTATCTAAAATATATTTGGGCATGTCACAACATGAGAGCAAGAGGCATAATCAGCATACAGTAATTAGAAGTCTTCGTGATATTCACTACAATCAAGTCTTTTAACAGCTTGCCGGAGCACACACGACCCCCCTACTTGTATAGATGACTGAATGATTAATTCAAGGATCGCCTCTAAAGTAACATCATACTATTCACCAAACTAGATGAAGTAAATATAAAGTTAATCTAGAAAGTACTCTCAGGAGAAAAAAAACAAAATACTATATTTATGTGAAAACTGAAAATCTACATAACGAAATATTCATTTTATTCCATACAGGTCGAAACAAAAATATAATCTATTTCTAAATATAAAACAGATTCATATAGAAGCCATTGAAACCAAATGTTTGCCTTTGAAAGTGGAACTAAGTTGTGACTCCCACATCCCACTTGGGAATACTTTTCCGGGGAAGTGGTTCGAATTCTGCCGAAGGCCTCAGGTGAAGGGGTATTATCGTGTTATTATTGGGTTAGCAAGTATCCCGTATTTTCCCATTTTGTAACGGGTTAAATACAGGCTCAATCCATATTTGAGCCATATTATGATATCACTCACCCATCCCATTTAAATATGGGTGGGTTGGGCCGGTTATTGAAAAATGTTTTTTTTTGTCATCACTGCTAGACAGCTTGATTCCTAAGATCCATCAAAATATTTATATCACAACAGTATAATTTTGGAATGTAAAGCTTGAGTAGTGAAAACAAAGCGTATGTAATTCATATTGATAGCCAGAATTCACCAGATACTCACATTATGCAAGTTTTCAAATGCAACGGTACTTTTCAGTTTATCTTAAGCAAATTTCATGAACCAGGACAACCAAAGAACGGTATTTGATAAGCACTTCACTAGGCAAAGAGAGATAAAAGAACAAAGGACACTGTTTATCTTAAACAAATTGGTAGAGGAGCATGGAATTGGGAAGGATTAAGTCAAGGGACAACTCTTCGGTAGAAAGAATCGAGGAAGTCAGGTCACTGGCTAATATCTGAATTGATTAAGCTAATTGAATTAAGGACATATGATAGTAGCTTCTTCTTTTTCTCTTTCTTTTTAGGGATATCATACCAAATAGCCTTATCAATGTGCAGAAGATCACTTCCTCACGAATATAAGGCAAAATCCTATTCCAGTTCTCTCAATCTTTCTAAATCCAACCAAAACGAAACAAAACCTTTCTCTTCATTCTTCTACATTGGTCCACCTAAATGGACTCATACACTTTCTTAATGCAAACACGTATTTTGTCTCCTTAGGCCTATAAGAACTGTAACTTCTATTAGAAGTTTAAAACAAGAGAACCAATCTAAATATTAATTATGGTTGGAAAGAAGGGAAGAAAGAGAGAAAAAATAGTCAAGGTGCACGCGAGCTAACTCGAACACCAAAAAGGAGGACCTTGGAAATTTGACGCAATTGCGCCGTTCTTGAAACTGTTAGAACAGTCTCATGACTAAAAGTGTAACATCATAATGGGCAATCTGATGAGAAGAAGCAGTCCAAAATACAACTACAAGAGAAAGAATTGCCAAGTTTCAAAACATTAAAAAATATTCCATGCATTTCAAAACATCAAAAAAAAATCATGCAGTAAAAAGGGTAGTGATTCAGTCTAGTGGCCACTTCGGCGTTCCCTTCTCAAAAAAAACATATTTCATGCAGTGACATACCAATATCACATCTAAATCTTTTATTTGGAGATTTTTGGGGTACAACATGCTCGTACTAAGTTAAAGAGAGGACCAAAGGGAAAGAAACATGAAAAGGGAATAAAACATGAGATGTAGGCCTAACAGTTTAAAGCACAGTATGATTCATAACATTCTTCTTAAATTTCCTATATTTTCCCTAAATAGTACACTGAATATGGGCTCCAACTCCCACATCTAAAACAGGTGGTCTCAATGCAGTTGTCAAAACATACAAGCAGAAAACTTCATAAAGGAAATGAGTAAGATGTCATATTCTTAAATATAAATCGGCAGCAACTATTATCAAATTAGAGGAGCAAAAAAAAAATGAAATTATTGGTAAAGGTACTGATGAGTGCAACTCATCAGCATGGATACTGCTGCTTACCTGACACACCCCCTCCTTTTACAGTACATCTCACGTCCCACATGCCCAATGTCTTAGTTTCAGTAAAAGGGCGAAGAAGAACAGCCCGGTGGTCAAGCATTGGGAAGTAAACATCAAACTCTTTGTCATTCACCATAAATTTACCACCACCTGGTTCAACCCGAACACGGGCTATGCTACACTTCCTCCTTCCTGTCCCATAAGCCCTTCCCTTTTCATCTACTGTTTGACTCGTGCCTTGGCTACTTCCTCCTGTTTTTGGCGCTCTATGTCAGCTCTGGTTGACTTCCTTGTATTCTTTTCATAACGCATTTCTTCGATTTCTCTTAAAGGAGGAAGTCCTTGAATGCCATCCAGGTCTTTCAATGCAAGCAAACTGTACATCATTTCTTCTGTGATTCCAGATGCCGCTATTAGATCACCAAATGCACGATTAGGACCTGGAACCAAAGGCACTTCGTTTAGAAATTTCCCAAAACAGGATTAAGGAATAATTGCTGCAATAAGAAGAGGTGCAGAATCAAGTTTTGCATAACCAGTAGGAGAGCATGTACTGCCCACCCCTGACATCCCTCCAACTTCCCCAGTGATATTCTTTCTCAAAATCTCTAAGCAGTGGAAATTGAAATGTACTTGATGGAGCTAAATTTTTATTGTCAGGTTACTATAAAACAGACTAACTTAATGAGGAAGTAACTACAAAGCATATAACACGAGTTAAGAAATATTAGATTTTCCAAACATCAAAGCAGAAATGGAGTCCAAAAATTATTACTTCAAATAAAAAAAAATGGACCAAACTCATTAGACTATGCACTAAAACTTGATTAACGCATTAGGATGGAAAATATAATCAAGCCAGTCATACGGTAAGTGCCATTTGGTTTGGGAAATGTTGTCAAGTTTTGGAAAGTTAAAGATGTTTCCTTTTAGCCTGACTATTTTAGAATGTACTTAAGCTACCCGATAGAACTTAAGGGGTGATTTTCTCTCAAATTTGTTATGTTGACATCAATAGGTCAAAGCCTGCTTATGTAGTACTCTCGAGAAAATGATCAAAATGGTCCTTAATGTATGGGCCTGGACACTATTTGGTCCTTAATATATAAACCTGATTGAAATAGTCTTTAATGTATTCTTAAAGGTGATGACATTGGTCCTAAGCCCTATAAGTAAGGGAAACCTGAACTTTTTCTGTCAAAAGAAACGGAGCCCTCACACGTGATACATACATGAGCATAAAATTTCATAAAGAAGTTGCCTCTTGTATCAAGCCTTAACTCTAAAGTGCACATTTTGTCTCTGCTTTGGATGCACCAGGTGAATTAAGTGAGCTAGTTAGTAGCATCTGATAGCTAGATGCATATGATAGTAGCATATAATTTAAAGTAAGAATACCATGAGAACTAGAGAATGAGATCTTGATTGCACGATACAAAGCAGAATTAGAGAAAGACCTCATTGATATTACAGATATCGTTCTTTGATAACATTACTAACCATTAATATTCCCAAGTCAAAGATAAAAATAAGCCAGCAGTTATATTTGTCTGAGAGCTAAAGGTAAAAATGAAACCAAGATATCAGATACTTAAACATAATCGATAACCTTAAAGGTGCTTAACCTGCAATAGATTAAAAACAATATATGAACAATCTAGGAGCAAATTGCATTATTGTTGAAAATAGTAGGAACCACGGATTAGCGGATAGCAGCAAAACCAGCCTTAAGTGCCTCTTTACAAGCAGCAACACATATACTGATAGCAACTTTTTTGTAATTTATAGCTCGCGTATACATCATGTGTGAGGGCTCCGTTTATTTTGAAAAAGTAGCTATTTTCCTTATTTATAGCACTAGGAGCAAAGTCATCACCTTTAGGATAAATCAAGGACTACTCCCATCAAGTTTATACATTAAGGACCAAATGGAACCAAAACTCATACATTAAGGACTATAATGGTCATTTTCTCTAATACTCTTCAGCCTTGAAAAATGTGAGACATCAATTTGCACCAACAGAAGACTAGAGTTCCGCAGCTAATCTCCTACCTTATATAAAATCATATATTTTAGAAAGCATGACTATTTAGCCTTTACAACCAAACAACAAAGCACAAATCTTTATATTGTTCTGAGATGAAATGTGGAAAAATACTTAAGTTAAATAAGGTAAAAACGTTACCTTTAAGAACCTCAGTAAGAGCTTTCTCTTTCAATTCAAGAAGTTTCTTCGCCTCAGGATTCTCCACTTTAGGGCCCTCTTCAAAACCCTTAATTTCAGTTTGAACCTCAACCACTTGTCCAAATCCACATCAAAACTCGATGGTTTATAGCCTGGGGCAGTGGCCCGAACATCATCACTCTCTTCTTCTTGTTTAGCCCAAGTAGACCCATCATCAACAACCTCCTGCTTTTCTATTCCCTCTGAGTCTTCATTGAAGATCAATTGTTCCGTTTCAGTAGAGAGTTTACAAAAATCATCTTTGCCATTTGTTGTTGTTACCTGTGGAGAAGAACGGGGAAGGATGGTTTAGGGTTTAAGAATTGGGTTAACAGTCGGAGATGTGAGGAAGAGAAAAGGGTGGAAGGAGAAGCACCCCTCAATTCATACTTCACAGACACGTCAGAAAACCGGCTCAATTTTGTGTACACAAATAGATCTCCCCAATAAATAACAAATAATCACCTCAACAACATGTATAAAGTTAAACCCATAAACACAAATATTGTAACGGCACTAACGTGATACATAAATTTTTGATGTGTTTAAATGATTATTTTATAATTTGATTATTCAATCGATAAAGTAGAGACAAATTGAGATGTCTACTTATACATACCTAAAATTAGAGGCATACATATAAGCGTATAAGTAAAATACCACTAACAAAAAAAATGAGAAAATCTTATACTCCGTAGCTTATTTGGCCAAACTTCTCCAAGGTCAAAAATGGTTTTTCAAAGTTGAGGGTTTTGATCAAATTTTTAGGAAAGAAAAAGTATTTTTGAGTAGAAACTGGAAAAAAAAATATTCGTCTCTCTAAAAGTATATTTTTGACAAACATTTTTGAGAAATATAAAGGCATTTTTTAACAACTTGATCAAACACTAATTAGTACTCAAATGTTTTTCAATTTAATTAACCAAATACAAATTATTTTTCACCAAAAATATATTTTTTTTAAAATAATTTGTAAAATAAGTTGATATTAAACTTGACCAAGCAAACTATTAATGTATTTATAGTTATCATGTTTGCTTCTGTTGTCTATAAATAGAATCATTAAGTTAGAGTAATTGTATGAAAGTTCAAAAGTAAATTTAAATTAGACTTTTGCCTCATCATTTATGGATAATACAAATGCATTTTATTAATATTTTCTTTCCCAGAGTATATTCACTGTCCAAATATGAATATAGCCTTCGAAAAATAAAAACGATGATTCTCTATTATTGTCACGATCTTTTTTGGGCGTCGTGGTGTCACCTACAATTTACCCACAGGTCGGCGAACTACTTCTCAATCCAAATAACATCACAAAAACTTAAACAGAAATAAAGAGAATAGTACTTAAAATGTCTTGCTTTATAAAATAAAAGGAGTAACAAAATTCTGAAGATTTACTTATTACATTCCCAAAGATTATGTTTGATCAGTACAAGAGCCACTAAAATATAATGAAGAGAAATGTCTGAAATTGTCTCATAAGAACCAAACCAAGACAGGAACAATGTTTTGGAGAGCGCAAAATGGCAAAAAGCGACGAGGCCTCGCTTCACCGAAGCGAGAAGCGTGAAGTGAAGTATGCATTCGCTTCATGCTTTTTCATGTGAAGTGAACTTTAGTAAAAAAAAAAAAGAAGAGGTCAGCCCGGTCCACTAAGCTCCCGCTATGCGCGGGGTCTAGGGAAGGGCCGGACCACAAGGGTCAATTGTACGCAGCCTTAACTTGCATTTCTGCAAGAGGCTGTTTCCAGGGCTTGAATCAGTGACCTCCAGATTACATGGCAACAAATTTACCAGTTATTTTAAGACTCCCCTTCTGTGAAGTGCAATTTAGTACAAAAATAAAAAATATTAAATAGACATAGATAAATAACCAAGAACTCAATATAAATAACATATTAAGCAAAATCTTTCAATTCTTTAATTAAGAAGTAAATAGTAGATAGTCAATAATCCTCATAAGTCATAATATATTAAGCAAATGCAAAACCAAATCACAAAGGGAGCACCATCCTATTCTTCAACAAGATCTTCAATCTCTTGAAGTGTCATCATGGTCAAGTTATTATATTGCTCATCATATTCTTCTTCATCGGAGGCTTTATCAATTAGAGTTCTATTGAACTTGAACTTGAAGCTATACATGGCTTCGTAAATGTAGCCTATTGGTGGTTTTTTCTCCCCATTCATCAAATGAAGCACTATAACCAAAGGATTATCAACTCTAAGTGCTTGAACGGTGTCATTCCAAAAATATGGACCAACAACATATCTCACAACTTCTTCACCAAGAGATTTCTTTACATAGATACTCTCACTCCATTCAGTTGACATGAACAATGTCCTTAAGTTTTTCTTTTATAAGTAAAAACTGCAAAGTCATGATAGTCGTTGTAAATCTTGTCTTGGCCAGTTTCACCAAATTTCTTTGATTTGTGTATCTCCTCATTATATTCAACAATAATGGCCTCTGACTAATATAAGAATGCATCTTAATAGCCTTAGCAAAACCTGTAAAAAAACAAATTCCATAGTTAATAATTATAACAATTAACATAAAGGTTAAAAAAGAAAACTAGAATCACCTTGTTTACTTGTAGAACATGGGGCTTCCTTGAAAATGTCACCAAATATCAAGTTGACACAATAGACAACACAATAAGTTCAAAAAATGTTCGGGAACTCTCCCTTCAACATGTCACCTGCTTTTTTATTCTCACTTGCATTATCGGTAACAACTTGTATAATATTTTCCTTCCCAACTTTCTCAATAGTCTTCTCAAACAAGTTGAACATTTTATGAGAATTGGTAGAAGAGTCACTAGCATCATAAGATTCAAGGAACACACTACCTTTTGGAGAATTCACCAAAATATTAATGACCATTTTCCCATTTTTTCCGTCCATTTATCCATCATAATGGAACGTCCAAAAGTTTTCTATTGCACCTTATGATCCTCAACAATCGTATTTGTCTTCTCCACCTCCTTCTTTAAACAAGGAACTATTACTTCGTGATAGGTGGCAGGTTTCATTTCTGGACCATATTGGCTTACGTACTCAATGAATTCATAATTTTTTAGTGTAATTGACACAATTGAAAGGGAGCATTGCATCATACATCCACCTAGCAAAAGCATCTACAACACGCTCCCTTAAACTATTCTTGCAAGAATTTAAGTCAATAGCTTCACACTTTCTCTTTGGTTTTTGTGAAAAATAAAGATTGAGAGGACCTTTCACAATATTAGCAGTGGATGATCCGCTTTCACTAGTTGAAGAGTTTCTTTGAGATTTCGAGGAAGGCTGCCCATTGACATATCATTGGCTTGTTCATCTTTCTCATCCATTTGATCATCTTCGTCAACAAGATTAACCGTAGATGCTCCATAGCCTGCTTGAGTTTTTAACTCATTTTTTTCTTAACATACTCTCTCATTTCTTTCTTAATTGCTTCTGGAACTTTTGGACATACTAAAACATCTCTATAACCATCAATTAGATGTTTCTTGTGACGATGTATTCCACCATTATATATATTTTCGAAAAAAATACATTAAACTTTTGAGTTATTGCCCTTTGCTACTCCATACGCCCAAGCTGGGTCTTTGTTTTGGCTTGATGCCATGAATAAATTCACTACAATCATAAAAAAATTTAGAACAATGAAACATAACAGAACAGAGATTAATAAAATAGAGAAACAATTTCAGAACAGACATTAATAAAAAAAATAGAGCAGAATAGAGACTAATAAAACAGAGAGATAATTTTAGAACATAGATTATTAAAAAATAGAGCAAAACATAGAAACAAATTACAAAACAAAGAAAAAGAATCATAGCCTATTCAAAGAACTAAAGAAAAATAAAAAAGAAGAAAAAAGAGCAACCCAATCGAAGAACTAGAAAAAAAAAAGAAAAAAGAGAAAAAATAGTAGTGTAGACGCAGCAATGAAGAGTAATAGTGAAGAAGAAGAAGAGGAAGAAAGAGAAGGAAGAGAAAGAAGAAGAAAACGTACCTTGAAAAAGATAATGAGAGTCGCAGTAGTGAAGAGATGAGGAGAGTAGTAAGAGTCCAACTAAAAGAGGAAGAGTGTTTTAACAAACAAACAAAAAAAAATCTAGCAGTCATCGACCTTGCTTAAGCGAGCTTTTACTTTTACCGCTTTTATATCTCGCCTCACTTTATGGTAGAAAAGTGCAGAGGTCACGCCTCGTCTCGCTTCGCGCTTTCAGTCCTAAAGGGCTCACTTTTCACAACCCTAGACATGAAGTAAGAAGAAGCATCCAAGACATACTAAGGATGTGCAGTCTCACCTTGAATACTCAAATATATCAATTCAGATGTCAGCCACGATGTCCGGTGCTGGTCGACGACATTGTATCTGCATTTAAAAAGAATGTAGCAATTGTAGTATGAGTACACAACGTACCCCGTAAGCATCATAGGCTGCCAATGATGAAATACACGTAAATGGCATAAATATCAAGTTGACACACAAATATCTCTAGTCTACACAGTTTCATTAAGCACATAGGTCATATTCAATCACATGTATGGTTCAACACTTAAATCAACTGAGAATTATGGAAGTTCAGGCAACACTAATTCACCTTATCACAATAGTAATTCTAATAAATACAGATATCATGAAAATAATGTATATGAATAGATGCAATGATACATTTGAATCTACCTGGTATACACATTCTATCGGACTTTGTCATATAGTAATGACCCATGGGGGACCTGCAAAGTCCATATACCGCTCACAACTAGCCGGAATAATCCATAAGTCTGGTTAGAGCCTCCGACTCATTTGACGAGCCATATTAATCACATCATCTCAGATTCCAAACCATCTCATAACTGTATTATTACCTTCGTTTCCAAGTTGCAACGGACCAACAACATTCTATACCACCCCATTTCAATATCAGAATAACACGAGTGTATGAATGCAACAGTAATAAGGTAAATAGTCATGAAATGTGAGATGCAATCAAGTTCAAGAGATGATTAACACATGCCTTAGAATCATCAATAACACATAATTCCACATAGCCAGTCTTACATAACAGAAAGCATATATAATGAGTAATTTCAACAACAACATAAATAATATCAACAATGGGGACAAGCCCACGTAATGGCGACAAGTGCACATAACAGCAGTTGGAATCAACCATAAGGATGATCCCTCAAAACATTTTAACACCAGTACCCACCCAAGCGCTCATCACAGTACTAAGGTGGGATCCCCGTCACGCTTAATACCCCTCAATATTTATATAAATTACATGTTTTTATCAAAGTATAGAAGAAAAAATTATAGCCTACCTCAATGTTGAACAAGTGCCACGAACGAACCCTAAACCAAGGCTTTGCCTTTGCGAAGTACCTCCGATTTTTCGCAGTCTATCATATAGATTCTATGTTAACAAAGTATTCTAAGCATACAAAAAGGTACAACCTTTCTAAGAAACCAAATACCTGACCTCCAAATTGATCTCGGGCCCACAAGGGTAAAATCAAAACTTTGGTATTCTAAAAACATGATAGCGATCTATTAAGTCATAACCTTAAGTTTAATAAGAAACTAGTCACGTTTAGGCCTTCAATTGCCTTAATTCATAAAACCCCAATTTGGAAGAACCCTAGATTTCACCCCAAAATTCATGAAATTAAAACAACAAATTGAACATACTACTAGATCATTCTATCATTATACAATTTACATCTGAAATACCATATAAAAAAGCCTCCATCTTGGCCCTCAATTCCACCCATTAAGCTCTCTTATTATTAGACATTAACCATAGGTTCATGCTTCTCAAAACATGATAGTAAACCTAGATTTAATCATATAATCATAAATAGATAAATGAATTGGGTTAGAAAACTTACCCCACATAGAAAATAATGAAGAACCTTCAAATTCCTCCCCAACCGAGCTCAAGTTGTAAAAGATGGGATATGAAAAGTGATTTCGAAGTAGGTCTTTTATTATAGGTCTGAGCGATTTCGCTTCCGTAGAATTTCACTCGCCGAAGCGGCTCACTTCTATGAAAAATGGTCGTAGAATCGGCCTAACTTAATGAACCAGAAACTCGCAAAAGCGGAGACGAGGCTGCAAAAGCAACTTGCCTCTACGTATAAAACTCCACAGAAGTGGATCCTTTCAATATTCCCATAGCTCGTATCTGCGGATCAACTTCCGTAGAAGTGGCTCCGTCAAAACGGCCAAAGCTCGCTGGTGCGGCACACCAGAACTAACAGTTTTAGCAAAAACTCCAAACTCCAATCAAACATTTGAAACTCACCCAAGACTCTCCAGATACAAACCAAATATGCTACCCAAGTGTAAACAATGCTACAAACTTACTCGCGCACTCGAAATTTTTATAAGACCAAGCTAATGTACGCTTTTCTATAAATGTACCCAAAATTCTCAAATTTCACAATTTAGTAAATAGAGACTCAAAACACATACGCCTCAGGAAGTGAATTAAGGACTCGAATAAGTTACAAATGACTTTTCGAACCTACTAGAATCGACAAAACTCGGAAACAACCCTATATACTCAAAAGCCAACTTTGGGTCAACTCTTTTTATTTCAAAACTATTAAACTTGGGGTTTTCTTTCGAAACCTATCTAATGCACTTCGGGAACCGTGCTGCCCATTCTCACAAGTCAAAAACCCCATATTGAGTCTATAAGGAGAGCAATTTGGCAAGTAAAGGTCTTTAGCAAAAAACAATAGGATGGATCATTACATTAAATACCAATTAAACAAATGTTCATCCTTAAACGGAGAGAAATGAAAGGGGAAGCGTACCGAAATTAGTAAAGAGATGAGGATATCTACTCCACATATCAGCTCGATCTCCTAAGTAGCCTCCTAATAGGGCGGTGCTCCCATTGCACCTTCATAAAAATAATCTCTTTTAATCTTAACTTTCTAAGCTGCCTATCCAAAATGGCTACAGGTTCTTCTTCAAACCCCAGATTTTGATCAAATAACACGGAGTCCTATTGGATAATGTAGGACCTATTAACAGGGTAGTTCTTCAACATGGAAACATGAAATACCGGATGAACACCTGAAAGGCATGGTGGGAAAGCCAATTCATACGCCACCTCACCAACTCTCTGAAGGATTTCGAATGGCCTAATATACTTCAGACTCAACTTTCCTTTGATCTTGCACAATTTCTCATCATCAAACTGTAGGGTCTTAATTTGCTCCAAAAGAGACGACCTCGCCTCAACACAAGTCAAAATCCTACTTGGATTTGAAATCACATCTCACAAAACTATTGGCTAAGGACTGAAACTCTAAAGTTAAAGGACGCTCATACTACAACCAAATGCACCAAGCTCCCCATACTTACTGCCTTTCAGCTTAAGGCATCCGCCACTACATTGGCCTTACCCGAGTGGTACAAATAGTAATATCATAATCCTTGAGAAACTCAATCCAGTTGTGTTGTCTATAATTCAAATCCTATTGACTGAACATATGATGAAGGATGCGTGTTGCACTCTATAAATTCGCCCACGAATGAGAGTGTAGTTAACCGACTCGAGCCTTGAGAAGTTGAGATCATTTTCGAGGGTTTGTATGGAATATAAGGACATTAAGGAATGGTTTTGGAAGGTTGGAATTCAATAGGATCAAAGGAAAAATAACTCGATGAAGATTGATGAGAATTCAGCGATACACTATGTGTTTCGCATCGTGGATGCCATTCTGCCTATTGGATTGGCCGTGGATCAAAGCCACATTTCCTCTACCTCACTACCACCATATACAGTGGCATATGCACCGCATATGTAGTCACATATGTGAGGCGGTGGAGTTTTAAAGTTAATTTTGGCCAACTTTATTTTAATTTATCTTCCCGGCCCCTTGAGCTCCAAAACCCTCCCAAACACTCTCCAAGGCCCTATCCATTATGAAAGAACATTTTTTCATATATTTAAGGTTATTTATTACTCCAAGGATCAAGAACACCTTGAAATCAACCTTAGTTGGCTTAGCAAAATTGTGGATTTCTTGAGATTGAATTGAGGTTGGTTGTGGGAGATTCCTTGGTTGATTAAGGTAAGGTTCCTTCATACTTGTGTGTTATTTAGCCTCTTTTATCTTGTATTAATTTATTAGTAAAAATAACTTGCAAGTTATGGAAGTATGGTAAGCACGGCCTTGAAGAATTAATTCTTATAACATAAAGTTGTGTTTCCTTGTTTGTTGGGGTTGTTGGTTGAGATTAAGTTAAGATACAAGTGTTGAATCTTTCTATCTAGGTTGTGAAGTTAAGGAAAAGAGTTATAGAAAATAGTGGTGTTGTTTGGATGAGTTTCCATTATGGAAAAGCTCAAGAACTTCATGTACTTAAGTTGTTCGATGAAATGCCGAAACAAACTTTATCGTAAGATATGAATTTGGTATTGATACACATCCTTCGTATAATGTAGATAATCGACCATAGCATGTGTGAAGGCTCATGGAACATAACTAGATTCTTTGAGGTCTACCATTCTTTCTATCAGCATGATTATAAAGAAAATGTCAAAGGATAAATGTTTCGTATCCAAATTCTATTCTTGATGAAATTGATGTATAGGATGCACATTAATTCTTCGTATAAAGAACCATACGAATCTTGTTGGTTCCTTTATCGTGATGAAATTCTCATACCTCATGAAGTCCCCCATCTTCTTGATGTAAGATTTGTTGCTTGTTGGTTTCTGAAAGCTAAAAAGAATGGTAATTATCGTCCCTCTATATTAACTCATATAGAAGGTAAAATAATAGGTTATCCGCTTAAGGATAGTCGGAGGTACAATGACCTGACGTTACTCCGACAAGCTTATGGAATAGTCCACATTCTTTAGACGGTTCTCACATGTATAAATATGATATTGGTTATACTGGCCACAGAGGTCTATGGCCTTATATACGCAACTATACAGATGTGATATTGACTATATTGCCCACAGAGGCCTATGGCGTTATATATGCATCAATACATATATGATATTGATTATATTACCCACAAAGGCATATGGCATTATATACGCGATTATATTCTATTTATGTACAGTATGGTCCTCAGCGACACTTCTGAGTTATAGGTTAGTTGCTTTTTGTTTCCTTTACTATTTGATGCTCTTACTTACATTTGCTTATTCTTTACATATTTAGTACATTTGTTTGTACTGAAGTTTCCTTTTTCCGGGATGCTATGTTCATACTCGCAAGTGCATATAGGTAGGCAAGCGTACCTCCCTAGTAGGGTACATGTTCTCAACTGTTGATAGTCGCACTCTACTTCTCCATAGTTGCAATTTAGAGTCGATAGGTACTTGTACATATATGTTTTGGTATTTTGGGTACGGCGGGGCCCTGTCCTGACCAACTGTTGTATTATAGTACCGTTGGAGGCTTGCAGACCAGTAGTATATTGGTTTTCTTACGACCTTGTTAGCCTTAGTTATATATATACACTATTTTGGGCCTCTTCTGTGTGCAGGTTGTCATTATATTCTTATCATATTATTGTTATTTAAAGGCCTTGTCGGCCCCAGTTATGTGTTAGGGAGTTCAGATACTACGATTGGTGCGCTCGGGCCTTCGGATGTCGAGTACCAGCCACCTCCCAAAGGTTAGGGTGAGACAAACTTGGTATTAGAGCAGGTTAGTTCTAGGGAGTCTGTAAGTCATGTTTAGTAGTCTTGTTTATGCGTGTGTTGTACACTACACTTATAAGTAGGAGGCTACAAGACATTTAGGATGGTTACCTTTTTTCTTGATCTAGATCGTGCAATAGAGCTGAGTCGTAAGTGTTCATATCTAACCTTTACTTTGTTTATGTTCTTAGCGATGCCTACTACTACTAGACGATAAGCGGCTATGCAGAGGGTAGATGAGGAAGCGGAAGAAGGCACCATTCAGGTGCCACCCGCTAATGTGGATTAGCATGAGCCTCAACATGAGGATGACTCTTAGGCTTCTGGAACAGCACCCGCACTACCTTCTGAGGGGAAGATGGGAGCTGATGTACCTTTAGTTCCTCCTTCAGTTTCTCCTCCAGTTGTTGTCACGACCCAAACCAGAGGGTCATGACGGGCACCTGGACCTTACTTGCCGAGTACCACTAATCATATATTTAGAATATGTCAGTAATTTTGCATGGCCTACGAGGCCCCCACGAAATACCCTGCTGACATATGAAAATAGTAAACTGTAAAGGATCATGTAAAATCCTGCATCTAGAAGGACCCAACCTATATACATATACATACCAAGGCCGACATGGCCATACACGACTACTATATACAGGACATTTGCCTACAAGCTTCTAAAGAGTACGCGACATCATAAGGTCGGGACAGGGCCCCGCCATACCCATATACATATCAAGAATATCGTACCACGACTAGACTGCAACTCTGGAACAAATAGAGTGCTCCAATATCAGCTGAACCAGAAACCCACTAGTGCGGACCGTCACCCTGTCTACTTGAGCCTGCGGGCATGAAATGCAGCGTCCCGCGACAAAAAGGACGTCAGTACGACTGATGTATCGAGTATGTTAGGCATGAAAAATAGCATAGTAGAGACCTGAAAGTAACCTGAGACAAGAAACAACCAACCAATAGAGAATACCTATGGGCCATAATATGCCTAAGTGTCATACCTGTGCAGAATGCCTCTGAGGGCCATAATATGCCTAAATACCATGTCTGTGTAGAATGCCCCTGAGGGCCATAATATGCCTAAATATCATGCACAATGCAAATGTCGTTATATATATACATATGTGTATACAACGTCATCAAGCCTCTGTGGGCATCCCATCATATCATATCGGCCTCTGTAGGCATAATCATCATTGTATATCTGTACCAACTGCAGGTGACGTGCGTATCTAACGCCTTTCATTTTCCCATACCCCACACATATATAATGCATACATATAGTAGAGTATATAACTCCTTTGGGGTCAAGGTATGTACATGAATATAATGCATGAATGATATGATAATAAGACACTATAAGTTTGTCAGAGTAATGTAATATCACTTCACATCCAATTAACATTATGAATACTAACATCTTTTCCATACCTCAATAAGGATTTAGGAACATATTTAGACATGCTTTGACAATAGGAATGAATAACATGAACATCCTTAACAACTAAGAGTAGAATCATTTATGAGACAATATTATGTGTACGCTTCGTACTTAGAACATGCCAAAAGAAGAAATAATTTTCCTTAACATACCTGTGTTGAGTCGCCTAACAACACAATTCATGCAGCTTGTCTAGCACCTCACATTCCAAGAATTACTCTTCTTCTACCTTATTTATCTTCAGAGAAAGTCAGATTTAACACACGACAAAACGGAACAACAAGATCGCGCGGTGCAAAAACCCCATATGTTGTTCTTGAGAATAAATACACGTTCCTTCCTTGAAAAATAATGTCACGTTTCTGCTTAATTGGTTCTAATTCTCATGCAAAATGTTTATGCATATTGTTTGTAATTTATGTTGAAAAAGAGTTCTGCTCCTATCAATACAAAAACATTGATGTTGATAAGAATAGTTCACATTGCTGCTTAATAAAGTTAGGCTTTGCACACCTTCTTCTTTAAGTAAAAAATCAGAACAATTATGTGTATAAGGTCTATACAGCCTTTTGCCCCTCACTTTACACATTGAAGCATTATGTCCACCCCTAATCCTTTTATTTTGTGAATGCCACCTAGAATACTAATGTCACTTAGTCATCGTAGTCTTCTCTAGTTGCTTCCACATGGGTGGATGATATCCACCTCAATATTTAACCATTAACTAATTTATTAGTCACCCACTAAAAATCTAATATTTAATCAATTACTCATATAATTAATTTCTTGATCCCAATCCACTTAAATCTTAATGACTTATAAAACCTTCATATACTCAATGTCATACTCATAAGATATAGCAGTAGTCCATAACCTCTTTTGGGACATACAACCATTATTTTCAATTCCCGTCGTCACACTTCTTAAGTCCTAATTTATTTCGGGACCGCATCCTTTTATATACTAAGCTTCTTTATTTGCATACATGAATATGACTAAAAATCCTCCAATGCTCGGGTTTATTTACATACATCTAGCGATTCAAACTATGGCCTGAAAGTACGGGATGTTACATTCTTCCCCCCTTAGAAACATTCATCCTCGAATGTAGGGGTGACATATCTAATTCCCGTCACGTAGTCAGAAAATACATCACCACTTCACGTGCCATATAATATAACATTTATCCTTACATCGGACCTCACATGGTCATCAATCATTAATGATAATAGTCTGAAATAGAACTCACCTTATGCTTCTCTCGGTACCTTGGCGTTGGTCTGAAATAGGTAGGGATATTTGTGTTTCATCTCCTCTTCCGCCTCCCATGTCATTTCTTCTACATTCTTATTCCACCAAAGAACCTTCACGGAGGCTACTTCTTTAGTCCTTAACTTACAGACTTGTCGATCTAAGATAGCAATATGAACCTCTTCATATGATAGATCCTCCGTAACCTTCACATCGTCAATTGATATAATTCGGGAAGGATTTCCAGTACACGCTCTCAACATAGAAACATGGAAAACTAGATGAACAAGCGTTAACTCCAACGGCAAGTCCAATTCATAAGCCACTTGTCCGATTCGTTGAATTATGCGATATGACCCAATGTACCTTGGATTGAGTTGTCCCTTTCTTCCAAACCTCATTACACCCATCATCCACTTGGAACTCTAAGTTCCGCTGGCGCACATCTAAATACGGCTCTGAGCAGTTAATAGTCATTCTTGGATAAGCTTTACATTTTCTATGGCTTGGTGCACTAGGTCAGGCCCAAATAATTATGATTCGCCTACTTCGAACCATCGAATAGGAGATCTACTTTTTCGTCCATACAAAGCCTCATATGGAGCCATTTTAATGCTATCGTGATAACTGTTATTGTATGCAAATTCAATATGGGCTAAATGATCATCCTAACTTCCCTTAAAGTCCAATACACAAGCTCGTAGCATGTCCTTGAACGTCTAAATCGTACGCTCAGCTTGCCCGTCTGTCTGAGGGTGGAAAGATGTGCTAAAATTAACTTGAGTGTCCAAACCTTTTTAAAATGATCTCCAGAAATTAGCTGTGAATTACGCACCTTTATCAGATATAATAGAAATAGGCATACCATAAAGGCGAACAATCTCCTTAACGTACAACTTCGCGTAGTCCTTGGTTGTGTATGTGGTTTTGACCGTCAGGAATTGAGCTGGTTTGGTTAGTCTATCAACAATCACATAGAATCAAACTTATGATAAGAGCGAGGTCATCCCGTAATAAAATCCATATTACTCATTTTCTATTTCCACATCGGGACCTCAATGTTCTGGGTTACGTTGTTGGGCTTTTGGTGCTCTACTTTTACTTACTGACTATTAAGGTAGTGAACTACAAACTCCGCAATGTTCCTCTTCATGTCATTCCACCAATACATACCTTTGAGATCATGATACATCTTAGTAGATCTAGGGTGAATGAAATATCGTGAGTAATGGACCTCCGTCATAATCTTGTCTCGTAATCCTGCTACATTGGGAATACATAAACGGACCTTCCACCTGAGGGTCCTTCTCCCATTATATTCGAAGGTTGCGGTTTTTTTTTATTAAATATCTTTCCCGACCTTCTCTAAAAATGATATCTTCATCATGATGTTCCTTTTCTTCTAGTATGAGGGATGACCCTGTTGTATTCTGAGTCACAGGGCTATCACTATCTGAATCCTCCAATCGGACTCCCGCTTAACTAACTGATATGTTCCCTCAGGTCAACTTATCTCCTTAGTCCTCACATTAGTCAAGCCGTTTGTGGTGAATAATTCTATTGTCAACTTAGCTTTGTTTACTAACTGGTGTGCTGAACACTCTTATATTTGTAGTATCTCAACCATGAACACTTTATGGACAATGTCATCGAATCTGAAGTGCGCGTATCATCGCAATTAACTCTCATTCATGGTCTGGAAAGATTTTTTTTTTTTGTACTTTCTCACTACTCGTGATTATAACTTCCTTTCTTTACTTCTTTTGACACTTATTCACTTATTTTCTTACTTGTCGTACTCTTCTTAGTTCTAAAATATTCGGGTATACATACATAATATCAAACATTGCTCATGATTCCAATCCTTGGCGTTACTACCCCTTAAATGATGAGTTGTTAACTTATTCCCTTATTCTATACGTGGAAGATTCTGGAGAATTTGCATTACATGACGTTGGCCTACTATATCCAAGCATGGTCACTATACTTAGATTCTAATTCCTTCACTCGCCTCATGACTAAGACTTTCTGTCAATGGCGCTTTGGACAAAGATTTTCTTGATTTCGTTAAGCTGTAAACTCATTACTTTATCTATCTCGTAGAACCTTTGGTCAGTTCAAAAAATGATCATAGACATCTGTATTTGCCTGTCATTTTATCTTCATTATAATGTCATTATTTGTTAACATATATCTTTAATGTCTACCTTGTGTCCATAGGCGTCATTGGCCCTTTTTCGCCTGTTTAGGTGCTGATCTCGAGCTTTACTCAATGTTACTTCAGTTTACATACTTTTTGAGAGATATGACTGCATGTGTTGTGGAACCGATGCTTCGTATGTTTAGATCCAATTCACAGTGTTACATGATCTAATGACTTGTCAAGCTTTCTTGTCTTATCATTATTAGGTCTCTCATCGACCGAGTGCTTATTCGTCTTATCTTTACATTTCCATTTTCAAGTTGCCTTAGGGGGTCTCATATCTCAAAATATTTCTCATACTATCTTCCTGAACATCAGAGATTCGTCACCTTTGGCCGAAAGTTCTTACTGTCCCTCCTCTACCAATTTCCCTTACGCTGTTCTGGAGCAATCATACATTTGTGAAACCTGCATATTATAATCTTATTCACCTTTATACTTCTTGTCGTAATCCTTCCTTCTATTCGTTATTAAACAAAAAATATTCCTGCCTTGATACTTGATCATACCATTCCATTCATACTTATTAACGGTTTTCATATTTCTTACAACCATTCTTTGATTGTTCTATAGTTTCCGTCCTCAATTTCCATAACAAGCTACTGTTATTCAGAGGTTATTTAGAATTGTAACATGCTGCACAATGAAGCCGAAGACCTTACCAGTCCAATACCTATATCATGTCTTAGCTTACTAACATTGATACATGTAATTCTCAATAATACGTGGTATAACTGTTTACGCGCGGATGAGAGGCTTATGTTCCCTTCCACTATCATGGATAACTCGATCCTTATATATGATTTGGGATCACTATTCTGGGTACGTCACTTTACATGATCTTCTTAAATTTATTGATGGACACTCTTCAGACGATTCGATTGTGGCAATCCATTCTCGTTAGTGATATCCTGGGGCAATTCCTAATCTATTCTCGGTAAGACATTATAATTTAGATCGCACGTACATAGCATATTCCCTCATTCTAATCAGCACGAGTCACTGTAAACGTGTAGATTTTCATAACCTACTAAACCTTCCAATTATGTCTTCTGCTTTTCATTTGTACAACTCATAATCATCTTATCCTTACCTTTGCATATCAACATGGGACACTTCAGAACATTGTGTCCATGACTTCCACACTAAACCATCCCATGTACCTTTGCGACATAATCCGGCATGCTCTCAACCACACTGATTACAAGATGGTCGGGGTGATCTCACTCGACCTTTATAACTTTGACCGTGAGATATTGGCATCTTTGAACCTTTTAAATATCGGCGATCCATGACTAATAAATTCCCTAAGTTATGAGCTCCCTGACCCCTCAAGGTCCTATCTCTATCAGATGCTCTAGGATGAAATCATCATGCCTAAGAGGATACCAATTGATTCAATACATGCACCGCTTTCCTTACATCTTTATCAGACAGAGCCGGTGGTAGGACTGATGGTACGTGAGCTTCCCTTAACTCCCCTGGTACTACTAGATTCGTCGATACTTAGAAAAGCAACTTACTCATACCCTCTTACGGATCTGTTTCAATAGAGAGCATACTGCTCGCATTTACACTCAATCCAACCTCAATCTCCCTGCTAATCATAACCCTATTGGAACAAGGCATTGTTGTAATCATAAACACGATAAGATTTACAGATAGAATTCTTAAAACTCAGCTCTATAGAACGATTCTAGATCAAGAAGAAAGGTAACCATCATCCTAAATGCTTTGTAGCCTCCTTTCTATAAGTGTGGTGCACAACACACCCATAAACAAGACTCTACTAGACACGGCTTGTAAACTCCCTAGGACAGACCTGCTCTGATATCAAGTTTGTCACGATCTAAATCGGAGGGTCATGACGGACACCCGAACCTTACTTGTCGAGTACCACTAATCATATATTTAGCATATGTCTGTAATATCGCATGGCCCATGAGGCCGCCATGAGATACCCTGCTGACATATGAAAATAGTAAACTGGAAAGGATCTATGTAAAATCCTGCATCCAGAAAGACATAACCTATATACATATACATACAAGGGCCGACATGGCCATACATGACTACTATACATAGGACATCTGTCTACAAGCCTCTAAAGAAATGTGACATCATAAGGTCGGAACAGGGCCCCGCCATACCTATATGCATATCAAGAATATCGTACCATGACTACACTGCAACTCTGGAACAAGTAGAGTGCTCCAATATCAGCTGAACCAGCAACCTACTAGTGCGGACCGTCACCCTGTCTACCTGAGCCTGCGGGCAGGAAACGCAACGTCTCCCGACAAAAGGGACGTCAGTACGACTGATGTACAGAGTATGTCATGCATGAAAAATAGCATAGTAGAGACCTGAAAGTAACCTGAGACAAGAACTAACCAACCAGTAGAGAATGCTTTTGAGGGCCATAATATGCCTAAGTGGCATACCTGTGCAGAATGCCTCTGAGGGCCATAATATGCCTAAATACCATGTCTGTGTAGAATGCCCTGAGGGCCATAATATGCCTAAATGTCATGCACAATGCAAATGTCGTTATATATATATACATATGCGTATACAACGTCATCAAGCCTCTGTGGGCATCCCATCATATCATATCGGCCTCTGTAGGCATAATCATCATCGTATATCTGTACCAACTGCAGGTGACGTGCGTATCTAACGCCTTTCATTTTCCCATACCCCACACATATATAATGCATACATATAGTAGAGTATATAACTCCTTTGGGGTCAAGGTATGTACATGAATATAATGCATGAATGATATGATAATAAGACATTATAAGTTTGTCGGAGTAATGTAATATCGCTTCACCTCCGATTAACATTATGAGTACTAACATCTTTTCCATATACCTCAATAAGGATTTAGGAACATATTTAGACATGCTTTGACAATAGGAATGAATAACATGAACATCCTTAACAACTAAGAGTAGAATAATTTATGAGACAGTATTACGTGTACGTTTCGTACTTAGAACACGCCAAAAGAAGAAATAATTTACCTTAACATACCTGTGTCAAGTCGCCTAACAATACAATTCATGCGGCTTGTCTAGTACCTCACATTCCAAAAATTACTCATCTTCTACCTTATTTCTCTTCAGAGAAAGCCAGAGTCAACACACAACAAAACGGAACAGCAAGATCGCGCGGTGCGAAAAACCCTATGTTGTTCTTGAGAATAAATACACGTTCCTTCCTTGAAAAATAACGCCACGTTGCTGCTTAATTGGTTCTAATTCTCATGCAAAATGTTTCTGCATACTGTTTGTAATTTATGTTGAAAAAGAGTTCTGCTCCTATCAATACTAAAACATTGATGTTGATAAGAATAGTTCACATTGCTTCTTAATAAAATTAGGCTTTGCACACCTTTCCTCTTTAAGTAAAAACCATAACAATTATATTTATAAGGTCTATACAGCCTTTTGCCCCCCACTTTACACGTTGAAGCATTATGTCCACCCCTAATCCTTTTATTTTGTGAATGCCACCTAGAATACTAATGTCACTTAGTCATCTTAGTCTTCTCTATTTGTTGCCACATGGGTGGATGATATCCACCTCAATATTTATCCACTAATTAATTTATTAGTCACCCACTAAAAATCCAATATTTAATATTCACTTAAATCTTAATGACTTACAAAACCTTCATATACTCAATGTCATACTCATGCGATATATCACTAGTCCATAACCTCTTTTTGGACATACAAATATTATTTTCAATTCCCGTCGCCACACTTCTTAAGTCCTAAATTATTTCGAGACCGCATTTTTTTTATATAAGCTTCTTTATTTGCATACGTGAATATGACCAAAAATCCTTCAACGCTCGAGTCTATTTACATACGTCTAGCGATTCAAACCATGACCCGAAAGTACGGGATGTTATATGCCCTAACCAGGATCTCGACATGCGGAGTGTTGTATATATGTTGACTTGATTGGTGCCTCCCAAGCCCAGCATCAGACCCCCAGTATTAAAGACAAGGCTATTAGTGTGAGAGTTTGGGACTTTATCAACCTGGACCCTTCAGTATTCACAAGGACAAATCCAAATGTGGATCCACAGAGTTTTCTAGATCAGATGTAGCGAACCTTGAGAGTTATGCACGCCACTGATATTGAGTCAGTAGAGCTTACTTCTTATAGATTATAGAATGTTGATGTGACTCGGTATGAGACTTGGGAGCAGTCTAGGGGATCATGTGCCCCTTTCACATGATGGCAGAAGTTTTCTGAGGCATTACTGCAACAGTATTTTCATGTTAAGCTCTAACAAGCCAGGCAAGATAGATTTCTATGTTTGGAGTAGGGTAATATGAGTGTATGGGAGTACATTTTGTAGTTTTATTTATTGGCCAGATATGCTCTGATGATTGTAGTTGAGATGAGTAATCAGGTGCATCAGTTTGTTAATGGTCTAGGACCATACTTGGTAAATAACTGCACTACTACTTCTTTGAATCCAAATATGGATATTGCTCGCATCCAGGCCTACACATAGAACTTAAAGGATCGTAAAAGCAGCAGCCGATTTATCGAGAGCGGTATAGGGGTCACTATAAGAGGGCCCGATTAGCAGGTGATACAGGAGAATTCATAGGTGGGTCAAATCCACAGTTCCCTAGACACATATCTTTTATGGTAGTAAGTGCACTACCACAGCTTCAGGGTCAGCGCCGTTATCGGACCATTTAGTCTGGTCAGGGTCAGAGTTCCCAAGCATCAGGCCCACAATATAGTAAAGATTCAAGCCAGGTGAGGCCGCCCTTGCCTTAATATGATCGGTGCAGTAAGGCCCATCCAAGGAAGTGTCATAGAGGTTCAGATGTATGTACACTTATAGTTATCTAGGACACATTGCTAGGGATTGTCCGATGAGAGGCGAAGGCGACATGGCCCAGCCGACAAAACTTATAACAACTTCTTCTTTATCAGTACGTCCTCTTGGGTAGGATATGCAAACATCTGCTGGTAAAGGTAGAAGGAGAGGCGGAACGTCTATCTCAAGCGGTCATCAGAACTGCATTTATGCATTATCCGATCAACAAAACCTAGAGTCATCGCCAGATGTGGTTACGTGTATATTATCCATATTCTCCCTTGATGTGTATGCCTTGATAGATCTAGGTTCTACTCTATCGTATATTACTCTATTTGTTGCTGGCAAGTGTAATAAGGAACTTAAATTTTTGCATAACTCATTTGAGATATCGACGCCCGTGGGTGAGTCTGTGATTGTTAGACGAGTATATTGGGGTTGCGATGTGATGATTTATGATCATCACACTTTAGCTTACTTAAATGAATTTTAAATTATGGATTATGATGTTATTATGGGCATGGATTGGCTGGCCTCTTGTTATGCAAACATAGATTGCTGGATTAAAGTTGTTCGCTTTAATTTCCCAAAATATCCTATTATTGAATGGAAGTGAAATGTTGCAGCACCTAAGAGGAAGTTTATTTCCTACCTTAAGGGTCAGAAGATGATTTCAAAAGGATATATCTATAATTTAGTATGAGTCCATGATGCAGAGGAAAAACCTCCAACCCTTCAGTCATTCCTGATTATGAATGAATTCCCTGATGTATTTTCGAATGAGCTTCCTGGCATTCCTTCCGAAAGGGAAATTGGTTTCTCTATCGATATGCTTCCTAATACTCAGCCTATATCTATTATTCCGTACAGAATGGCTCCTGCTGATATGAAGGAATTGAAAGCACAACTGAAGGATCTCTTAGAGAAAGGCTTTATCATGCCCAACACTTCTCTGTGGGGTGCGCCAATGTTATTCGTTCACAAGAAAGATAGTTCGTTGCAGATGTGTATTGATTACCGTTTGCTGAATAAAGTAACTATTAAGAACAAGTATCTGCTTCCTAAAATCAATGACTTGTTTGATCAGTTGCAAGGTGCTAATTACTTCTCGAAGATTGATCTCAGATCTAGGTATCACCAGCTACGGGTTAAGGAGAAATATATTCCCAAGACTTCTTTCAGAACCAGATACAGTCATTATGAGTTTCTCGTCAAGTTAGTTGGCCTTACTAACGCACCAGCAACATTTATGGATATGATGAACCGGGTGTTCAAATTATTCCTAGTTATCTATGTAATGGTGTTTATTGACGATATTCTGGTGTATTCCTGATCTGAAGTCGAGCATGCACATCATTTTCGAGCGGTATTAAAGATGCTCCAGGATCGTAAGTTATATGCTAAGTTTTCTAAATGTGAGTTCTTATTGAACTCGGTGGCCTTTTTGGGACATGTGGTGTTGGATGAGGGAATCAAAGTTGATAATCAGAAGATTGAAGCAGTTAAGAATTGGCCAAGGCCCACAACCTTTAATGAGGTGCGTAGTTTCTTGGGCTTAGCCAATTATTATCGAAGGTTTGTAGAGAATTTCTCTTCTATCACCGCTCTATTGACAAAGTTGACGCACAAGGCAGCCAAATTTCAGTGAACAAATGTTTGCAAGAAGAGTCACCAGGAGTTGAAAAGAAGATTAACATCAATAATTGTTTTAACACTCCCTGAGGAATCAGAGGGTTATGTTATGTATTGTGATGTTTCTAGAGTGGGGTTAGTTATGTTTAGATGCAGCACGGTAAGGTTATTGTGTATGCTTCAAGGCAAATGAGGAAACACGAGTAGAATTACCCAACTTATGATTTTGAGTTGGCGGCGGTTATATTTGCTCAAAAGATATGGCGTCACTATCTATATGGAGTTTGTGTTGATATATCTATAGATCATTAGAGCTTATAGTATATATTCAAGCAGAAAGAACTAAATTTGAGGCATCGGAGATGGCTTGAGTTGCTGAAAGATCCACCCTTAGTAAGAATAAGATAAGGCATTCCCTTTCAAAAGAAGCAGTTGTTCGAAGTGTCAGCGGATGTAGTTCTTAGGTATAAAAGCCGATTATATGTGCTCGATGTTGGAGGACTTAGAGGGATGATTTTGGCAGAGATCCACCAATTCTGATATTTCATTCATCCCGGTTCTACTAAGATGTATCTGGATCTTCAACAAATGTACTTGTGGAACGACATGAAGAAGAATATTGCGAAGTTCATCTCTCAGTGTCTAAATTGCCAACAAGTCAAAGTAGAGCATAAAAAACATGGAGGATTGCTTCATATTATCGAGATTCCGACCTGGAAATGGGAGACAATCAACATGGATTTTATTATGGGATTACCTAATTCTCGTCAGAAGTTCGATTCTATATAGGTTATCATGGATAGACTTACAAAGTCAGCTCATTTTCTACTTGTCAGAACTACTTACTTGGCTGAGGATTATGCCCGTTTGTATATCAAAGAGATAGTTCGGCTTCACAAAGTTCCATTTTCTATTATATCCGATAGAGGTGCCCAGTTCACAACTAATTTTTGGAGGTCCTACCAGAAAGGTTTGGGTACTCAGATTAGCCTTAGCACAACTTTCCATCTGCAAACATATGAGTAGGCCGATCGTACTATCCAAACGTTATAGGATATGCTGCGAGTATGTGTTTTAGATTTCAAGAAAAGTTAGGAGGACTATCTGCCACTTATTGAGTTTGCCTATAATAATAGCTACCATTCCATTACTAGATGTCACCATATGAAGCCCTGTATGGCCGAAAATACAGATCTCCCATTGGTTGGTTCAATGCTGGTGAAACAAAGTTATTGGGACCCGGTTTGGTGCAACAAGCCATAGAGAAGGTGAAATTGATTCAAGAATGATTGCCAGAGTTGACAAAAGTCCTATTTTGATAATCTATGTCGAAATCTAGAATTTATTGTGGGTGATTGGGTGTTTCTAAAGGTGTCGCCTATGAAAGGCGTGATGGGGTTTGGCAAAAAGGATAAGCTAGCCCCAGATACATCAGACCATATCAGGTTATTTAGAGAATCGACTAAGTAGCTTATAAACTTGAGTTGCCCCGGAGTTAGAAGCTGTTCATCTAATGTTTCACATATCCATGCTTCGCAAATGCCTAGTCGATCCATCCCATATCACCCCTATTGAGGATGTTCAAGTGATAGAGGATTTATCATACGAGGAAATTCCTATTGATGTCCTAGATCGCCAAGGCCGTAAGTTGCAAACCAAAGAAGTAGCTTCAGTTAAAGTACTTTGGAGGAATAACAATGTGGAATAAATGACATGGGAAGCCGAGGAGTATATGAAGTCAACATATCCTCATTTACTCCAGACTTCAGGTTTATATCGATATTCGTGTGATACGATTCTCTTATCCCTATTCTACCTATCGATCTTAATTCATATATCTTGTTTAGGTGATAATATTGAGACAGATATGGCCAACCTAGCTCAGATTGCAGCCGAGGATAATAGAGGTGAGTTATGGCTAACCCTTTTTTATTCTTATATATATAGATGGTTGTATGGGGCCAATTGGATGTTATTATGCTATTTTATAGTATGTGTGGTATTGGATGTGTGCTTGAACTATTTGGAAGGTCTCGGATAGTCCTAATTACAAGGGAAACTCTGCCGAAATATTCTAAAATCTTGAGAGTTATGATATTATTCAACATTCGAGGACATATGTTCTTAAGGGGGGAAATATGTTACACCCTGTAGATTCACACATGAATGGGAGTTTAGTTAGCCGACTCAAGCCTTGAGAACTTGAGATAGCTTTTGAGGGTTCGTATGGCATATAAGGACGTTAAGGAATGGTTTCATAAGATTGGAATTTAATAGGATCAAAGAAAATACAACACGACGAACATTGACGAGAATTCAGCTATACGCTAAGCGTTTCGTATCGCAGATGCCATTCCGCCTCGAGGAGTTGGCCGCGGTTCAAAGTCGCATTTCCTCTACCTCACTGCCACCATATACAGCCGCATATGTAGTCACATATGTATTCATGACCTCTTGAGCTCCAAAACCCTATCCATTATTGAAGAACATTTCTTCATATATCTAAGGTGATTTCTTCCTTCAAGGATCAAGAACACCTTGAAATCAACCTTAGTTGGCTTGGCAAAGATGTGGATTTCTTGAGATTGAATTGAAGTTGGTTGTGGGAGATTCCTTGGATAATTAAGGTAAGGTTCCATCATTGTTATGTGTTCTTTAGCCTCCCTTAGCTTGGAGTAATTGATTAGTGAAGATAACTTGCAAGTTATGGAAGTATGGTAAGCATGGCCTTGAAGAAATAATTCTTATGACATAAAGTTGTGTTTCCTTGTTTGTTGGGGTTGTTGGTTGAGATTAAGTTAAGATACAAGTGTTGAATCTTTCTAGCTAGGTTGTGAAGTTAAGGAGAAGAGTTATAGAAAATAGTGGTATTGTTTGGATGAGTTTCCGTTATGGAAAAACTCAAGAACTTCATGTGCTTAAATTGTTCGACGAAATGCCTAAACGAACTTTCTCGTAATATATGAATTCGGTATTGATACACATCCTTCGTATAATGTAGATAATTGACCGAAGTACACGCAAAGGCTCGTGGAACATAACTAGCTTCTTCGACAAGGTATCTAAGGCCTACCCTTCTTTCTATCAACATGATCATAAAGAAAATGTCAAAGGATAAATGTTTTGTATCCAAATTTTATTCTTGATGAAATTGATGTATAGGACGCACGTTCATTCTTCGTATAAAGAATCATACGAATCTTGTTGGTTGCATGATGCGATTCTTGTACCTCATGAAGTCCCCACCCCCCTCTCTTCTTGATGTAAGATTTGTTGCTTGTTGGTTTCCGAAAGGTAAAAAGAGTGGTAAGTGTTGTTCCTCCGTATTAACTCATATAGAAAGGTAAAACGATAGGTCAAAAGTAACTTGAGCTATTGGAATCTCTTCTCACACTCATCAGACCATTGGAAAGGCACATCTTTCTTAGTCAACCAAGTTAAATGAGAAGCAATTGATGAGAAACCATTGGCAAATCCATGATAATAACTCGCGAGACCTATGAAACTCTGAATTTCGATCACCGAAGTAGGCCTAGCCCAATCTTTGACTGCCTCAATCTTCTTTGGATCTACCATGATGCCCTCCTTCAACACTAAATTCCCCAGAAATGCCACAGAATTGAGCCAAAACTCACATTTTGAAAACTTGGCGTACAACTTCTTTTCCTTCAACAACCCAAGAACCACCCTCAAATGCTTCTCGTGGTACTCCTTACTCTTAAAATATACCAGAATGTCATCAATAAAGATGATCATGAACGAATCCAAAAAAGGCTTGACTATCCCATTCATTAAATCCATGAAGACTGCGAGGGCATTAGTAAGCCCAAAAGACATCACTAAGAACTCATAGCGGCTGTAACGAGTCCTGAAGGCCATCTTCGGAATATCCTCCACCCTGATCTTCAACTGATGATACTCAGACCTCAAATCAATCTTGGAATATACTAAAGCACCTTGAAGCTGATCGAACAAATCATCAATGCTAGGTATCAGATACTTGTTTCTGATGGTGACTTTGGTTAATTGGCGACAATTGATACACATTCGGATAGTACCATCCTTCTTCTTCACAAATAGAATAGAAGCACCCCAGGAAGATCCACTAGGTCGAATGAAACCTTTGCTCAACAAATCTTGTAACTTCTTCTTCAATTCGCTCAACTCAGCTGGAGTCATTAGGTACAGTGGGAAAAATGGGATGAGTACTCGACTCCAAATCAATGCAGAAATTAATATCTCGGTCTGACTATATACTCAGCAAATCTGTCGGAAATACCTCAAAAAACTCACTCACTACAGGAATAGACTAAAGTGGAGGAGTATCCACACTCGTATCCCGAATATACACCAAATATTCCAAACAACCCTTATTTCCACCAAATTCCTAGCCTGAATGAAAGATATAATCTTCTTTGGTGCGGGGCTTGGAGTACCCTTCCATTCCAACCTTGGGATACCCAGCATAGTTAGAGTGACTGTCTTGGCGTGACCGTCCAAGATCGCATGATACAGTGATAACCAATACATACCCAAGAAGACATCAAAATTTACCATATCCAATATAACTAAATCTACCCAAGTATCATATCTCATGAATGTAACCATACAAGACCTATAGAGTCGATTTACTATCACAAGATCACCGATGGGGTAGAAACATGAATAGGTACAACAAGTACCCACAGAGGAATATGTAGACAGATATGAGAAACATAGAACCTAGATAAAATAATACTGAGGCAAACCGATGACAGACTGAGATGATACATGTGATGACTGACTATGAAGCTCAGCCTCTGGTCTACCAGAGAAGGCAGAAAAGTGAGCACGTCCACCCTCGGACTGAGTACCTTGATAACCATTGTGGCCTGTTTGTGCCCCGTCTCTACGGGACTGAGGTTCACCTCTTCTAGCATGATGACCACCACGGGTCGACTAAGAACCCCATCTGCTAGATTGTCCACCACCTCTAGATGATTGCGCTGGAGTCCTAGGTGTCGGACTCGTGAACCCTACTGAGCCCCACACAATCTAAGTTTGGGACAATCTCTTCAAAAGTGTCCTAGGTCAACACAATTGTAACAAGGCTTGCCCGACATGGGCTACTGAATGGACATAGAAGAACCTGAGTGACCTCCCGGTCTGAGAATCGGAAGTAAGAACCCCTGGAAGTGTGTCCTGCATTGTAACCACTCTGCCCCAGTAGAACCACCTTCTGAAACCTGAAGTGTTGACTGAACCAGGCAACTAGACTAAGACTATTGGGGTCAACCATGTTGCCCATAACCTCTGGAAGAATATCCACTGTAGTGGCAATATCTGAAAGATCTCTTCTTAGACTCAGTCATCTGGAGCCTACCCCTAATTAGCTCTACCATTCTGGCGTGATCCGACACAGACTTAAATGAAGCCCCAGAAGCTACCAACTGTAACATTGCCAACTGAAGCAGGACAGTCAATCCCCTCATGAAGCATCTAACCTTCTCAGCCTAGATAGGAAGTAATGGTGCTTTATTGCGATACAAAGCATGAAATCGAGTCTCATACTCAGAAACGGACATCCCTCTTTTCTCCAATTTTGAGAACTCATCCATATTGCTCACTCACTAACTGAGGGGAACATATTTCTCAAGGAAGACATGATAGAATCTAGTCCAAGACAAATGAGGAGACCCTACTGGCTGACAATTAATATACAACCTTCACCATTGTTTTGCATCACCAACTAGCTGAAGAGTAATATAATATACTTCATGCGACTCTACAATACCCAAAGTGTGGAGTCTCTCATGACAACTCACTATGAACTCATAAGCGTTCTCCTCCGGCGTACCATAGAAATAGGAGGCTTAATGTTGGAAAAGTGCTCCCAAATAATTCGCTCATCGTATGTCAAATATGTTATATTAACCGGCTAGGAACCAAACTCCGGTGATGGGATCTCATTAATACGGGGCGTCATAGCAGTTGTAGGTTGTGGCCTTGGAGTACGGGTCCGGAGTCTGACCTCCCACTCAGCGTTGTGACCCATCCGAAGTAACTGGGAGAACACCCTCCTGGGCCAACCCATCAAGCAAACTCAAATTACGAACCATAGTATCATGTAGGACAGGTGTGGTTATAACCTTTGGCTAAGTCTGGGCTAATCCCACCTCCTCTTCAAACTGATCATCTTGATGCTCCATCTCGGGTCGGGGGATAAAGATCTAGCACGAGCCTGGCCAACTCTCTGTGCTTCACTCCTCACTGGTGCTGCCGCTCGAGGTCTACCTCCACCCAATCCTCGTCCTCTACCATGATTGCACCAAAGTGGTTGGTGTCGGTGCCTCATCTCTAGCCGCGTGCGCACGAGTCCTCACCATCTGTAAGAGAATGAGAAATAAGATCATATACCAATTTAATCAAATGAGCATGAAAGGAATGAAAGAAGTTTCCTAAATGCCCCATAGCCTCTCTAAAATAAGTATAGACGTCTCTGTACTGATCCATAAGACTCTGCTAGACATTGCTCTTGTACTTGTGAGATCATTTAACCTAAAGCACTAATCACAACACTGTCACGACCTCTTTGGGGCATCATGGTGGCACCTACACTTTATCTACTGGTAGTAAACCACTTCCCAATCCAAACAACATCACAAAAACTTAAGCGGAAATAAAGAGAATAATACTTAAATTGTCTTGCTTTATAAAATAAAAGGAGTAACAAAATACTTAAGATCTACTTATTACATTCCCAAAGATCAGGTCTGGTCAGTACAAGAGCCACTAAAACATAATAAAGAGAAATGTCTGAAACTTTCTCATAAGAACCAAACTAAGACAAGAAGTAAGAAGAAGCATCTAGTGCATGCTGATGATGGGCAGTCTCACCCTGAATACTCAAATCTACCAATTCAGACGTCAGCCACGAGGTCTGGTGTTGTTCGACGGTGTTGTATCTACATTCAAAAATAATGCAGCAGTGTAGTATGAGTACACAACATACCCCCGTAAGCATCATAGGCCAGCAATGACAAAATACACGTAATGAACATAAATATCAAGTTGACACACAGATATCGCTCGTCTACACAGTCTAATTAAGCACATAGATCACCTTCAATCATATGTATGGTTCAGCACTTAAATCAACTTAGAATCATGAAAGTTCAGCAAATACAAATTCACCTTAACATAATAGTAATTCCAATCAAGTACAAATATAATGAAAATAATGTATTTGAATGGATGATATGCATGGGTGCAACGATACCTTTCAATCAACCCAGTATACACATTCTATCAGACTTTTCCATATAATAATAACCTATGGGTAACTCGCGAAGTCTATATACCGCTCACAACCAGACGGAATGATCCATCGGTCTGGCTAGAGAGCCTCAGACTCATTTGTCGATTCATATCAATCATCATCATCTTAGTATTCGAAACTATCTCATAACCGTATCATTACCTTCATTTCCAAGTCGCAACGGACCAACATCATTCCATACCACTCCATTTCGATATCAGAATAACATGAGGGTATTAATGCAACAATAGTGAATAGACATGAAGTATGAGATGTAATCAAGTTCAAGAGATGAATACCACATGCCTCAGAATCATCAATAGCACATAATTCTACATTATCAGTCTTTTATATCAGAAGGCATTTGTGATGAGTAATTTCAACAACACAAGTAATATCAACAATGACGACAAATCCACGTAATGGCGACAAGCCTATATAACAGCAGTCGAGATCAACCCTAAGGATGATCCCCCAAAATAGTTCAACATCGGTACCCACCCAAGTGCTCATTACAGTCACTAAGGTGGGACCCCCATCACGCTCAATACCCCTCAATATTAAATTACATGTTTCTATCAAAGTCTAGAAGAGAAAACAGTAGCCTACCTCAATACCGATCAGGTGCCACGAACTAACCCTCAGCCAAGGCTTTGCCTCTGCAAAGTGCCTCCGATCGTTCATAGTCTATCATATAGATTATACGTTAACAATGTATTCTAATGCATACAAAAAGGTACAACCTTTTTAAGAAACCGAATACCTGACCCCTAAATTGACCCCGGACCCACAAGGGTAAAATCAAAAGTTTAGTGTTCTAAAAATATGACAGTGGTCTATTAAGTCATAACCTTAAAACAACAAATTGAACTTAGTACAAGATCATTCTATCATTACACAATTTAAATCTGAAATATCATACAAAAAGACTCCATTTTAGCCCTCAATTCCACTCATTAAGCTCTCTTATTATTAAACATAAACCCTAGGTTCATACTTCTCAAAACATGATAATAAACCTAGATTTAATCATATAATCATAAATAGATAAAGGAATTAGATTAGAAAACTTACTCCAAGTAGAAAAATGATGAAGAACCTTCAAATTCCTCCCCAAACGAGCTCGAGTTATAAAAAGATGGGATATGAAAAGTGATTTCGAAATGGGTCTCTTATTATAGGTATGGTACAACGATTCCGCTTCTGCGGAATTGCCCTCGCCGAAGCGGCTCGCTTCTGCGAAAAAAATTACCGCAAAAGCAACCCAACTTAATGAACCAGAAACTCGCAAAAGCGGAGACGAGGCCACAAAGGCGAGGACCAACTTCAAGCGGCTCTGCCGAAGCGGTCAAAGCGCGCTGATGTAGTACACCAAAATCAACACCTTTAGCAAAAACTCCAAACTCCCATCAAACACCCGGAACTCACCCAAGACCCCCCTGGACACAAACCAAATATGCTACCCAAGTGTAAACAACGCTACGAACTTGTTGCACACTCAGAATTCTCATACTACCTAGCTAAGGTCTGCTTTTCTACGAATCCACTCAAAATTCTCAAATTTTAAAATATAGCAAATAAGGACTCAAAACACATCTAAACGCCTCAGAAAGCAAACTAAAGACTTGACTAAGTCACAAATGACAGTCCGGACCTACCGTAAGCGATGAAACTCGGAAACGAACCCATATACTCAAAAATCAAGTTTGAGTCGACTATTTTCATTTCAAAACTATCAAACTTGAGTTTTTCTTCCGAAACATATCTAATGCACCTCAGGAACCGTTCTAGTCATCCCCACGAATCACAAACCCCACATAGAGTTTAGGGGAAGGGTAATTTGGTCAAATAAAGGTCTTTAGACAAAAACAACTGGACAGATCGTTAAAATTATACAATGTTTTAAGTGTTGCATATAATTAATTAGTTTACGCTAAAACAATTTATCAAGCAATAAAATAAGAGGTTCACTCATAAAACAATCTGGACACACTTAATTTTATTTGCTCCAACTAAAGATGGCAGTGGATTCTGGACCCGGTCCTAATTCGGTGGATCCAAATCTGTTTTATAAAATATGGATCTTCAAAATTTGGACCTGGTGGATCCGGATCGGACCCGGATCCATTTCTGACGGATCGGATCTGGATCTGAATCTTGTATTTGAGATCCGTATCCCGTTCAGATCCGACCCGTGGATCCGTATACATTAATTTTTGCATACATTTATATTTACTTTCATTTTCTAAGTTGTGCAAAATATGATACTTAAATTTTATTTTTGGGGGTCCGAAGAAATAGTTTGGAGTGGTCACGTAATGTTATTTTAGAGGATATCCAAAATAGAGAATGACCTAATTAAGAAAATGTACTACTTTTAGTATAGGAAATATTTGACTATGATTTATGCCTGAACAACGCACGATAGCAGAAGAAGATTTTATGCTTTCTGTAAATTACACAGGGGCACTGTTTGTATGGACAACACGCACATCAACTGAGGGGATTCTCTGCTCCCTGAAGATCATATGCACGTGTGTAGACTTGGTTCAAAAAACAAGTATATCTTTGGCATTTCTCGCCTATTTAAAGCCCCAAATTGGGATTTCTTCCATTTTGTTCATTTCCCCGAGCTTCCCCGTGACTCCAACCAGAGGTTTATACATGTGGATCCAGATCCGATCCGTGGACCCGCTAGATTTGAATTTGGATATGATTTTTATGGACCCGATAATATGGATCCAGGTATGAAAAACGGATCTGAATCTAGTAGGATCCGGTCCAGATCCGATATGTTGCCATCCCTAGCTCCAACTCTGAATCCTACTCATCTTCTTTGTTTTTTTTTACTTGCACTATTAATTTTTATTTTGAATCTGATTCTTTGATTAAAATTGATTGGTACAGTTTATTTTTAGTGAAAATTTTGTGGAAGTGTTGAAAATATGAGGATTTTAAAACAGGTTTTGAATATTGAGATGTAATTTGCATATTCTGCATGAAAAATTAATTTAGAGAAGAGATGGAACCTATTATTTTATTTTTTGCTAGGAGGGGAAGAGAGGGAGGAAATGAGTGAAGAAAATAGGAAAAGCTCGATGGAAGAAGCCCAATTTTCTTTTCTTTTTTTGTTCTTCAGATGTGTACTTTTTTTCTTTGTTGACCAATCTTTCTCTCATTAATCTTATTTGTTAAGTCAATGGCGAGTAGCATGCATGTAAAGAAATTTATTTATATTTTTTAAAAATGTATACATAGGCACGTATCGGATGAGGCTCGTGTTCGAGGTATTGGTCATAGTTGAGGTGTCCAGCTGATAATAATAGTCAAATTTGAGAAGCAGTCTATTTATTGGCACAAATTCAATATATTGGTTCTAAATATATAACATTGTCCTAGTTAAAAACTTCAACTTACCTTTGTCAACAATTATTTTATTTATGAAATGTAATGAGGCAAGCAAAAACAAGTATGCATTTTATTGCGCTCTCACAAATACTGTGTACTATTGTGAAGTTGTCTTATCAAGGATTCAAGGTCATCTTTGTTTCTCTTCTAATTTCTCCTCCCTCTTTCCCTACCCCATTTTTTACTGTCCTTTTACACATGTTTGGGACTTGTATAAGGATAATGGTAAAAGTCGAACTCAGATGTTGTGTGCAACATTTCAATCGACTTTAATAGTGCAACAAATTTTTATCTGCTATAGTTAATAATATATTCCTGTCTATGAAATGAAAAACTAATGAAGAGGTTTTCTCTTCCCATTTAGAATTCCTCAAGTGAAATTAATTATTTCGTTGTTTTGTTCTAAAAATTTTACTTTTTCAGAATAAATTTCACTTTATTTCAAAATTAGTGTTTGGTTATAAAATATCCAAATCAAGTTGGAGTTTTTATATAAATAACAACATATAATTATTATTTAATAATAATTTTAAATAAATAAAAAAGAAAGGGCTATTAGTTCGTTTGAATTTTCAATCTTTACCTTATGTTGTTAGCTTTTACTAAGAGTTGTGTTGTTTTTCAATAACTGCTATCAAAGCACTCATAGGGTGGCTTAACTTTGCCAATAAAAGGCACTTTGGGAGAAGCTACAACATACTACAAAAATACTCTAAAGACTAATGTCTCTTTCCAATTTAAAAGTTTCCTTCATTTCTCTTATTGACTTCTTTCTAAATCTTCCTTATTTGGGTTGTGTTCTTGTGGTAGAAAAAAAATTAAAGAGTGTAAATTTAATTTTCAGAGTAGGCATTGTATCTTTGGGATGGACTTTCCCGCTAAGCACTTGCACAGTGTGGATAAAAAAATTACTATAGTAAAAAAAGCTTTCCGAAAGGGTCTTGCCTATTCGTTATGTGTTTTTTCATCGAATTCTGTTTACAGATTTCTCATTTATTTATTGATTTCACTTTTACAACTTCACTCACTTATATCATTTAAATTTCTATAGGAGTTGGATTACAAATTTGAAAAAATGCTTCAAACCTGTTTTGCAATTCTAACTTCATAAATTTCAAATAAAATGCACTTCTCTCCTTTGCGAAAAGTATAATCAAACACAACTCTATTTTCAAAAATTTCACATAATGTAAAATATTTGAAATCTATGGCCAAACGCCTACTAAGATTTATGCTTTCTTTTTTCTTTTTTCTTTTTATCTTCTTGCAAAGAAGAGGCATAGAGCAAAAGTTACAGCATCATTTTTTATTTGCATGCTTACCATCTTTTTCAACATTATGTCCTCGACTCCCCATAATGTAAGTTTTAAGTTATTCACTGTGGCATACAACATGGAAATAATTATTTTTATATCAAGTAACCATGCACAAATTTATTATGTACATATTTACTAATAAAGCCTCGCAGGTTTACAAGTAATGACAAAATATACACGATTTTTTTAAAAGATAAATCAACTTTAATCTCCAAAATCAATTATACTTCAATCACAATCGCTCTTTGGAATGAACCCCAATTTTTTTTTTCTTCTTCAGAAGTTTACCTTTTTTCTTTGTTGACCTGTATGTCTCTCATTAATCTTATCTGTTAAGTCAATGGCGAGTAGCATATATGTAAAGAAATCTATTTAGATTTAATATATATATATATATATATATATATATAGTGTTGGAAATTTGCCTTTGGCGGGAGTTGCGACCGACCAACTTTAACGGCTTAAACACTAGTGTAACGTATGTTGGAGAATCCGGTTCTTCACACATGCATGATCTACTAAGTACGTAGATAACCGTAGGGCCAAGAATCGTCAAATTTCATTGAGAAATGAAAGAGATATTGGTTCACGAAGTAAGGTGTTTGAAGCATGGAAAGTGTGGTATTGTGTGTAATTCTCCCACATCGGTAGAGGAAGAAAGAATTGTTGTGTATATAAGACTCGAAATTGGTTTGGGGTTTGGGACCCCAAGGGGTATCCCATGTGTTTAAAGGAGGGAGGACCTAGATGTGCTTCGGTTCGAGGAAAGACCACACGCGCGCCGCCGCCCGCCCGTCCGGCCCGGTCACGGGTCACGGCCGTGGGCGTGGGCCTCTCGATATTATCTTTTTGGGCCGAAGTACGCGTTTGATCCCCGAAGTTTCGGATGTGCAGTTTGGACAGAATTCTTTCAGATGTACAGTTTGGTCCCGAAGTTTCAAGATGTACAGTTTGGTCCCTGAAGTTTCAAGACGTACAGTTTGGTCCCCGAAGTTTTCAGAAAGTTGGAATTTCGACAGTCAAAGCAGAAACGTCCAAGCTCTCAATTCAGCCATTTATTTTGGCTGAATTACTCCTCCTATAATGGCCAAAACAGTTGGTCTTTCACCATTTATGTTGGTGACTTTACTACCTCCATAATGGCCATTATTTGGCTATTATGGAGGCAGTTTTCAGCCCCTCCCTCACCTATATAAACACACCCTTACACCATTGTTGAGTACAACAAAGAACAGAAAAATAATAGTTCATAAAGCTCACGAAAATACACAACAAAAACAGTTTTCTTCCTACAACTTCCAAGCATCATTTCGTTACTCAATATTCTTCACGGTAGCTCTTGAGTTTCCTTTGCTCAAGGGTTCCATTGCTTTGTTTTATCTTGGGAGACAAATTGTCCGGGACGTATAAAGGATACATACGGGGCAATATTGTCTTAAGGACGAGTGCTACACTCGACTCAAAGATAAACCGTTTCCATTTTTCGGTCTTCAACAAAATCGTAATTTCGAGTTTTGTTGTTATATTGTAATTTTCAGATTTCTAGTTGAATTATTGAAATCTTTATTTATCCTTTCGAATACTTGTAATAGTTAAATACTTCCCGTCGCTTTATAAAGTACCATAGAGCAAAAACTCCCAACAACTTAAGACAATATTTGTATTGTATTACTATTAGTATTCGAAAGATGTCGGTCAAAAATTATGTGACCAAATCTGGATATGGAAATGGTTTTTCGGTAGAAGAGAGTGATGATGATGAACGTGTTCATGGTGTCACCGCTACCAAGACCGGTGGGAACAAGCGCTCACGAGAGCTCGAGGATGTCAATCGGGACAAGAGGAGAAGATCGAAGATGTTATTCTATCTTGTAGCAGAAGGCCTATATCTGTCCCGGACAAAGGATCCGAATAATGGTGAGAAGGAAATGGACACTCGGTCGATGAAGTGGCCGAAGTGAGCCGAATCCGAAATTGGGATAAGTATTTTTCTTACTTGTCAAGAATAAGGATTAAATGATAAGTATTTTTCTTACTTGTCAAGAATAAAGATTAAATGATGTCTGATTAAAAATAGATTAAAGTAAGGAGGAATATGAAAATAATTTATATTCCTTACGCTTTAACAAATCAGAAGTTTAATCTCATCTTCTTTTCCGTTTAAAGATTGGATTTTGTAAACGACTTAAAAAGATCCGTTCTTTTAAGTGTAGTGATTAAAAGTGTGTAAAGTAGGTTCGCACATACGATGGAGAAAGATCCACTAACTGTGCGAAAACTGTTACCACTCTTAAGTAAGCGCCAAGAATTATCTGGGCACCAATCTTAACGAAAGGAGTCTAAAAGCTAAAGACGTTGAACCTGTCATACTATTTGGCAGAAGATCCTTCATAGGATGATATTGGACACTCGGTCACATAAAGCCTCCGGCGACTGGAGTGGGCCAAAATTCCTTTGATAGGATGATATTGGACACTCGGTCATACAAAGCCTCCGGCGACATCGGAGTGGGCCAAAATTTCTTTGATATGATGATATTGGACACTCGGTCATATAAAGCCTCCGGGCGGATCGGAGTGGTGCCGTAATTCATTTCATAGGAAAAGTAATGGACACCTAGTAAGGTGGGCCGAGTTTCAGTGTCTGAATGATCCGAAGGCCTAAAGAAAGGCAGTAAAGAAATTGGACACTCAGTCTGCCAAAGCAACTGGAGTAGGCCAGAGTATCTAGATCACAAATGATCCGGTTACGCCCTAACCACGGGCAAGAGGTTGTTCATGTGAAGCAACGCCACCTCTAAATTAGAAGGGGATGGAGAGGTTGTCCTCAATAGGACTTCAAGGAATGAGATCACTCTAAAAGAGGTGATACATGTTCCTAACTTGGTTAAAGGACGTTGTTGGTCAAATCTGATTTGAGACTAGTCCAACAGGTCCGTAATAACTAAGAGTGGTACAATATGTCTGTAGCCAAATGAATGATATATTTGTAATCCGTGCGTCTATGCCATCATAGATTAAGACACGTTAAATAGCAAGTCATTCAAAAGCTAACGATGTTGAGATTGTTGCCTTCTTCTACATAAACCCTCAAAATAAATGTGAGGTAGATGAAGAGGCAAAATCACCTTTCCAAATTCCGTCAAGGGAATAGCGAAAGAAGCTAAGATTGCTCCTCTAGAACTTAGTCACACCTACTTGGGTGATTTGAAGTTTATACAAAATAGAGGGGGAGACAAGTACGTTGGGATCTTCATTGATGATGGTACAACGTATGGAATCCTTTGTTTGTTAAAAAGCAAAGATGAAGTTGTTGAAGCGGATAAGCGCTACAAAGCAGAAGTTGAATATCAACTAAGCCTACGGATTGAGAAATTCGTAGTGATAGAAGGGGAGAATGTGAAGCATCGTTCATTAAACGATCGCTCATTACTCACCTCTCGTCTAACGGTGTTAGCCAAGCGCAAACCCGTACGCCTAAATTATGTAGGGCAAGGCGATCCTTACCGCTAATGCGATTCTCAACAGAACTCCGCATAAGGATAAGGATAACTCTCCGTGTGAGACATGGAAATGATCTCACATACAAAAGTTGTGATGTGGGATGGCTTGGTAGAAGTTGGACTACCGAGACAGGTCAAGTTCGACCTAAGACTGTAGATTGCATATCCACTGGATCTGTAAATAACAATAGTGCTGATCGCCTCTTGGCATCAAAGAATGCTGAATTCTTTTAAGATAGCTTTCCTTGAAAAAGGAAAAAGGAGTAATTGCTCAAGGTTAACAAGAACCCGCGAGGGCCTGACTGTCCGGAACTAGACGTTCCGTATATTCATGACTCGAAAGTTGTTGTTTATCCGGAACTTAATATTCCAGATCTGCAGAACTCAGGGATTCTAGATGTTGATCCGAGAAGGAGAAAAGAGGGGACAAAGACTTGTTCCATACCTCCTAGCTTGTATGGTTGAGAACGAACCATGGACAATTAATAAATAATTGTCATCTCCAAAAGCGCTGCTTTGGAAAGAAGCTACAAAGGGAGAAATAGATTCTATATATAGAACCATACTAGTGTAATGGTTAATCTTCCTCCAGGAAAAGAACCTTTGGGTTGTAAGATGTGCTCCCCTGTGAGTAGCTTCACATCCGGGGCCATTGCGGTCTTGCGTGGCATGAATGTTGAATTAGCCTTCCCAACCGTAGAGTTGGAAGAAGAGAATCAAGACTTGGTTTGCCGGATTGTTGGGCTTCTTCCGAACTTTCATTTTGGTCCCTGAAATGTGTACATTTTGGTCCGGAAAGTTTCAGATAAAACAGGAACAATGAATCTGACCACGAAACATTGGCTCGAAGTTAGAAAGCCAACAGTTGGAAAACCAACGGTCGAGAGTGAAAATCATATTGAAACAAAATCTCGATATGAAAGATATGTGTATCACGAGATGACTTCTTAGGAATTGAATTTCTAAGACATCTAACGGATCGGTCAATAGTTGACGAGTCTCGTTGAAGCCACCAATGGATATGAATCATAGAACCGATTGGAATCATGGTGCACCCATAGACAAGGAGCGATATGCTCGGGTCACGTGTAGTTCAATGTATTGTACACACTACAACCGACACGGTATCGTCCAACAAACAGATCAGTTGAACTAAGGTTCACCGATGATCTTAATACATGATCAATAGAAGGCGTTAAGTCGGATATGACGATATCGAATTATTCGCTTATCTACGGATTATAGTATTCTGGATGTCCAGCGGTTACGAGAGAACACGGTGATGCAAACCGGACATCGATCGAAGAACACCAAAGTCACAAGTAAATGTGTATGGTGGGTCTTGGAAAATCCTCTAAAGCAAACTTGCATCGACCGATTCATGATGGTATCGGAGTTTATCGCTTTATACAAAGCATGAAAGAAGTTGAGTAACTTCACGACTCATTAGAGGACGTCCCTTATTGGGAGAAACCCGTGCCTTCAGCAGTTCTACACGTGGCTAGCCGGTCGGCTTTAGGAAGGACACGGATGACGGCGTCGGACATATCTCGTCGGGATCCGTCGGAGACATAAGACCGTATGGCAGTTGATCATCACGGGTGTCACTTCCTTGTTTACAAACTAAGGGACTACCCGGAGATCAAGTGTTACTCGCTGTCTAGGGGAATGGGCTTAAAACCCAAAATATACGGACCAATACGGTGGAAACCCAACCTTACGAACCTGGAGATCCCGGTAATTTGGTTCAATGGGAAAACTAAGTTGTAAAGGTTCGGTTGATCGCTTCGGTGGAAGCATGAGCACTTCGGATAGTGATTTCGAAAAGAAACACCAAATCCAAAGCCGTTCCCGCGATAGACGTTAAGTGCTATCCGCGGTATGGGTAAAGGTTAAGTTTTCAAAACCTGTAATGATCCTCAACGGTTGAGGTTAGGTCTTTGGGAAACTTTTAATGGTTCCTAACACTTGTGAAGTGGGGTATAGCGGGATACCTTGTAGGAGACCACCTATTTAAGTGCGAGGACGGGCCGCCTCAAATTGAACGCACTTAAGAATCCAAGACGTTGTCCATGGCCAAAACGGACAAAACATTACGAAGAAGAGAGTAAGGGAATTTGTTGTGTTGGTACCGTTGTCTTGGCTTACACTAAACACCGACGGTTCAAGACATCACGTTCACCGCGCAAGTAAGTAAGTCCGATGGTATTCAACTATGGAAGGTTCAAAAGCGAGGCTACCTCTCCTTATGCAACATCGGTCCGCCGAAATATTGCTTGGAAATGAAAAGACACCATGTGAGTGCGCCAAAATCTCTTTCAAGAGGGGATTGTTGGAAATTTGCCTTTGGCGGGAGTTGCGACCGACCAACTTTAACGGCTTAAACACTAGTGTAACGTATGTTGGAGAATCCGGTTCTTCACACATGCATGATCTACTAAGTACGTAGATAACCGTAGGGCCAAGAATCGTCAAATTTCATTGAGAAATGAAAGAGATATTGGTTCACGAAGTAAGGTGTTTGAAGCATGGAAAGTGTGGTATTGTGTGTAATTCTCCCACATCGGTAGAGGAAGAAAGAATTGTTGTGTATATAAGACTCGAAATTGGTTTGGGGTTTGGGACCCCAAGGGGTATCCCATGTGTTTAAAGGAGGGAGGACCTAGATGTGCTTCGGTTCGAGGAAAGACCACACGCGCGCCGCCGCCGCCCGCCCGTCCGGTCCGGTTCCGGTTCCGGGTTCCGGGTTCTCGGGTTCTCGGGTCACGGGTCGTGGGTCGTGGGCTGTGGGCTGTGGGCTGTGGGCCGTGGGCTGGGCATTTGTGGGTCGTGGGGCGTGGGCCTTCGATATTATCTTTTTGGGCCGAAAACTTTGCCGAAGTACGCAGTTTGATCCCGAAGTTTCAGATGTGCAGTTTGGACCAGAATTCTTTCAGATGTACAGTTTGGTCCTGAAGTTTCAAGATGTACAGTTTGGTCCCTGAAGTTTCAAGACGTACAGTTTGGTCCCCGAAGTTTTCAGAAAGTTGGAATTTCGACAGTCAAAGCAGAAACGTCCAAGCTCTCAATTCAGCCATTTATTTTGGCTGAATTACTCCTCCTATAATGGCCAAAACAGTTGGTCTTTCACCATTTATGTTGGTGACTTTACTACCTCCATAATGGCCATTATTTGGCTATTATGGAGGCAGTTTTCAGCCCCTCCCTCACCTATATAAACACACCCTTACACCATTGTTGAGTACAACAAAGAACAGAAAAATAACAGTTCATAAAGCTCACGAAAATACACAACAAAAACAGTTTTCTTCCTACAACTTTCAAGCATCATTTCGTTACTCAATATTCTTCACGGTAGCTCTTGAGTTTCCTTTGCTCAAGGGTTCCATTGCTGTTTTATCTTGGGAGACAAATTGTCCGGGACGTATAAAGGATACATACGGGGCAATATTGTCTTAAGGACAGAGTGCTACACTCGACTCAAAGATAAACCGTTTCCATTTTTCGGTCTTCAACAAAATCGTAATTTCAGTTTTGTTGTTATATTGTAATTTTCAGATTTCTAGTTGAATTATTGAAATCTTTATTTATCCTTTCGAATACTTGTAATAGTTAAATACTTCCCGTACTGCTTTATAAAGTACCATAGAGCAAAAACTCCCAACATATAGATAGATACATATCGGATGAGACTTGTGTTCGAGGTACAGGTCATAGTTGAGGTGTCAAACTGATAATAGTAGTCAAGTTTGAGAGGCTATCTATTTGTTAACATAAATTCAATATATTTGTTTTAAATATATAATATTGTCCCAATTAAAAACTTCAATTTTGTTATAAATATTATTTATTTATTATTGTGGATGTCTATCTTTATAATAAAAGCTAGGGTTGTGACTTTGGGACCAAGCTATTTTTCCCTTATAAATAGAGGGATTCTATTTATTGTATTTATATCCTTCAAGAGAAATAAAACTTCTCTTTCTCTACAATATTCTTGTTCTAGTTCTATTATTTTATAACACGTTATAGTATGAGTCTCTAATTTTCTATTGAAATTAAGCCTATATTAATACTCGTCTTTGATAGCTTAATGGTACCACCAGTGGCTTACTGGAATCAAGGTATTATCTCTTTTATCCATTATTGTATATTAGTTTCGTTATTTATGATGGTTGTTGCAGTGGAAAGAATATGATAAACTCTCTTTGTGGAGGAGAACGGTTCAGTGTCTATGATTAGGTATAGTTTCAATCCTTCATGAGGTCTGTGGCTTCTAATAGGTTACGTTATATATGTGGCAAAATATAGAGATCGATGGCCAATACAAAAGAATGAAAGGGGCTTCTTTACCTAACTAATCGGTTCTCATAAAGATGGGCCAATTATCTCCCTTTATTTGCTAAATTCCTCCAAACCTTGTTTCATGTCTATTTGTACCATGGTCTTGTTTGTTCTCTTTAATTTTACAGGTGTGGAAAGAGGCTTAGTATGTATCAATTTTAAGTACTATCGATTACTTAGTGGACAAATAGTAAGCAGTAGCTTAAGGTAAGCATTATTTATTATTAATAATAGAAGACTAAAGGTAAATTATGTCTTGAGCACTTACTTTTTTACAAACCTACGGAGATAGCATTGATTGCTCCTGAAGAGCAATACGTAATAAGCCATCAAAAATATGGTTGATTCGATTTTGGTTACCGTCTATCGATATATGTAATTTCATTGGATATATCATGGTGCTTTGTATTAGCTCATAAAGTAACAATTTCTTTCAAGCCATGTATACTTTGAAAGATATATCAGAGAAAATTCTCTATGTTATATATGTATATATATATATATATATATTTTCTCTTGAAGTAGCAATATCTTAAAAGAGATTTTAAGCTATCACGATTTGATATGCTCAGATGATTATGTTCAATTCCTGAAGAATGGAAATTTTTAATAAATGTTACGCATACAGATTCATTCCGTGAAGTCAATGTAACAGTATATAGTAGAACATATAATTATGAACGTGCATTTAGTTGTGAAAATATCACGGCTCATCTCTAGGATTGTTAGAATAATTGGGAAAAAAAACAATTTTGAATATTCTATGCTTTACTCCCGAAGTAGTAAACTCATAAATTTGCTATCGAAGTAGCAAAATATAACTCTACTCCCAAAATAGTAGAACTTTGAACTCTACTCCCGAAGTTGTAAACTTTGAGCTCTACTTCCGAAGAAGTAAACTTTGAGCACTACTCCTGAAGTAGTAAGACTCTGATTTTTACTAGTGAAGTAGTAGAACTCTAAAATCTACTCTCGAAGTAGTAGAACTTTAAAATTTTAAAAATTTACTCCCGAAGTAGTAAGACTTTAAATATACTCCCGAAGTGGTAAAATTTTAAACTTTACTCCCGAAGTGATAAATCTTTAAACTTAACTCCTGAAGTGGTAAAATTTTAAACTTTACTCCCGAAGTGATAAAATCATTAGACTTTACTCCCGAAGTGGTAAATCTTTAAACTTTACTCTCAAAGTAGTAAAATTCTAAAAAAATCTCCTGGAGTAGAAAGAATTAATAAAGTATCTGAGAAATATTCTGAAGCACTAGTATCTTCTTGTGCTTGAGCAAAATAATGAGCTATAGATGAACATTTTATATCAAACACATTCAAATAATCAGGTTTCATTCCCCAAGCGAATGAAGATATACCAAAACCTACCTCTTGGAGAGATAAAATAACAAAAGAAATACATGTGGTATAAAAGTCATTGCAACACGTACCTGTCGTACGTAGAAACATCGTAAATAAATTTATTAAATATCATTCTAAGGAAAAAAGGAAGTAGAGTAGAATGTTTTCTACCATAACCACATTGATACATTATGGTTAGTTGTTATGATTTTCCCGAAGGAAATAAACATTAATGTATCTCTTGTTGAAAGATGTGATTACTATGTGGTTACTGCTTTGATGCAAAATATTTAGATGTTAATGGCTAATCTCCCTGAATGAGACATTGAAATACTGAAGTGTAGAACTAAGTGTTTTCTTTTCATTGTTTATGAATTTACAATTATCTTTAAATGTCCATTTGATTTTTGTTTTCTTTAATGACACCAATAATGTCTAACCAAAGCTTCTTTCATGATACCAGCAGTATCTAAGAAATATTTAATAGTACAAAATTAATGATCAGGAGCTCCAGAAAAGCTAATTGACACTAGTAGAGTTCAGACAATATCTCATTATAAGAAATAAATTGAAATCTCTCGAAGATGTTATATATGATAGTACCATTCGTCATAGATCGTAATTGTTACGATCGAACACAAATTACAATAAACTTGAAGTTTACTAGTAATAAAATTGTTATCATATTGAGATTACAAACGGTTGGTAGACTGAATATCTTCATATTACTACGGATAAGAAATATGCATGTAAAACGTTACCCGGCATATACCACAATAAAACAGAAGTTTATTGATATAAAAACTCATGCTATAGTAAATCAGAAGTTTACTAAAATAAATAGCACACGTCATGGTAAATTTGAAATTTACTAGTACAGATAATTTTATCAATTAATGTGACAATTTTGATCGTCCTGACTTAACTATGATGTGCTAATTATTCGAAATGTATTGAAGAACTAAAAACTTCTTCAAAAATTTCTTTTGTGTTGTTTGTTCTCATGATAAGTTAATACCACCTAATGTTGGGACTGAATCCCCTAAATTCTGGAACATATAAAAGGTGAATGTGGGCTCTTTCACCTACAATGTGATATCGTAAATAGATGCATCTATGAGACAGTCACATATACGTTTATTGTCAACACATAGTTTCATGTTTACGAAGTTGCTTGAGTTTATAAGGGCTTTTTGGTAATTTTCAAATCAATTAACTTGCTTCATATGATAGACCCAATGATTGGTCAGCCAGCTGAATCCGACTGCTTCTAAAAAAAGGGGAAAAAGGAGATGAGTAAATATTTATATATATTAGGGACCAAGTCTTATGTAGACTTCCTACGTATCCCGTCGTAGGAATTCAGGCCTATTCGTAGTTCAGTTTACAAATGATAACTATCCTTCCTCCACCGATTCTTCTTCTTACCTAAAACCCTAGACCAGGCCCGATATGGGCTTCCTGCATATCCCTCATCGGGACATCAAGTCCGATGTAGTTTCTTTTATAAATAAAATGGATGGGATAACATTTGATTCATATGGGTGCCTAAATCTACCCAAAAGATGTTTTCTCCTCGAAGCCATAGACGATTGTCACCCTTACAATCACACGTTCAGCCATCGGCCTACATTTCTTCAGTGATGGGATAGAGAACTACCTAGATCTCCCCGTTGCTGATAAGATGCTCTAACTCGAACTTGAATGCCTCTCACTCCTCAATGTTGTGGCTCGGCACTCCTGAGTGGTGCAGACAACCTTTCTGTCCACCAACTCTGAAGGATGAAGGTTTCCACATGGTCTCTATGGGACAAATCTTGTTAGACTAACCAGCTTTTCAAAGATCTCAGTGTAGGAGTCCTCGAAAATAGTGAAATCATATCTCTAGAGACAGACCTCAGTATCGATGCTACTTATTGCAGTACCTGGGTCGTGGACCATCATGGAATATGGTCCCTAGATGTGACGGATAGTTCCATTATAAATCAACTTCACTATTCTTCTTTTCAGAGGTATACATTCATCAGTGGTATGCCCCCGTTGATTCATGTGGAACACACATCCCGTATGTCCGTATGCTGGAGTGCACGGGGGTAGTCTCACATCACTGGGGTATATGGTCCCCATTGCTCTCATTGTCTCATAGACCTCTAAACATAGCACGGGCATTAGTGTAACCCAAAAAGGAAAAGCATATGCCTTAAGAAAAACGACCCACCATATTAGAGTAGTCGTCTGACTTGGTGCCAGTGGAGTCTCATCGCTCTCAGGAGCGGTAGCAGATGCAGCAATGGTAGCTTTCTTAAGTGGTTGATTTTCATATTCAAACTTCATTGTTTTGGTTCTCGATGTCCCGGGACTTTTATAGAGGGGTACATAATTTTTCATCAGTCCCCTCACTTCTCATGAGATATGATTGTTATAGTATTTAGATGAGGTAACTCCTTTTGATGGCTTCCCTGCCAAATTCAGCAGATAGTTGACTTTCTTAAGTTTGTACTTAACCAAAGAAATCCTCTTTTCCACCTCGATGAGCTTTTCCCTGAGCGATTTTTCGCTCTGTTCTCCACTGCTTATGTCGATGGCAGGCATGTTGTCACTCAAAATGCGTCAGGCATCCATCTCAGCAAGTCAATCTTTTTGGGAGAGGTAAATGGCATAGGCAAGTTCATTTTTTTTCGGAAAGAGTTTTTGGTAGTTTAAGGCATGTTCTTGTGTTTTTTCTTTTCGAGGTATTACCCAAAACATCGAATTAATCATATTCGACACAAATGCGTGAAAAGGCATATAAGCATATATTTTGCATGTAATCAAGCAATTACATTACATTAAATTGAAACGCGCCCCTACACCTTGTTAAACTAAGGTCTTTCTAGCGTTTGAACATGAGTTGCACCAATTTGTTAAATCAAATCATGGTTCCCATAATCAAAGATTTCATTAATAATAATCTCACTGAAGGGTTACATCAGATAAATAAAAGCATAATGGAAATCAATAGAAATGTCCTTTAGTGGCTGATGATGATTTTCTGTCTGTCCGAGCCCTCTTAGTGCTTCGAAGCGCGGTTTGGATCCAAATATGTGTTTGTGTCATTAAAGCGTCTGCCATATACCCCTTATCCTCGAATGGCAATTATGCGGTATCATAAAGATCATGTTTTACCCGATCATCAAGCTCTTCTAGACATCCATGTGCAATTCTCAACTCTGCGTCTAGACCCGTTATGACTCTCTTATCGAACTCTAACTTCTCCAGGTACTTGGCATCTCTATCGTCGACTCGCCTCTGAACCATTCTGGCTTTGATTTTGGCTTTGGAATGTCTATCATCGACACACTGTTACTGGTTAATCCCTGGTGTAGCAGCTCCCAACAAGTCTACTTTCAACCACTCCTCATTACATCCTAGGTGAAAGCAGTCCAAATCAATTAAACCCACTCCTTATATCTAGAATCTCAGATTCTATCTTCTACATAGTCAATCACATACCCACCCATGCTTCCGACTTGGGGCACTTCTTGTTTTCTCCCATCATGTTCGCTGCTTATCATCTAAGTCAAACCACCATATTCTCAGCAACTCTGGTGCTTTCAGGATCATTTCAAAGCGGTGGTTGGTAGGCATCTACACAGAAAAATCACGATTAAGCCCCACCCACCGGACAATAGTTTAACCCATATGGCGCAAAATATGTTCGCAATTAGCACGTAGTTGGATGAACGTATCCTCGGGTCAAAGACCGTACAGATACGAAAGGCAGTCTTCTAATGGGCTTCGAACACGTCTCAAATGTTCAAAGCCCTTCCTGGGTCAATATGCGCTGAACAGTAGGGATTTGGCTTAGCTCTATTCTTAGTTGACTAGAGTGGGTTTAATCAAATGACTTGGATAACCGAGTAGACTGCCCGAGATGAACCGTTGTTGACTGCTGGACGACAACGAACCAACTAAATCTTCAACAAGTTCCAAAGAATTATTTTATTTTTTATTGGAGGACGACTGTGAATCTGCATAATCGTCTTTGTGCACAAATGTGAGTGTGTGATTTGCCAATTGGCGGAAGATGATATGCATGAATGACATTCATATTTACAATAAAGTAAATAAATAAGCAAATAAAGCAAATTTTATTACTGGAAACCTTATGGTTAGAACATATTTGAATTCTCCAACGGAGTCGCCATCTGTTACGGTTCACTTTTACGCGAGGCGTAAAAGATACTTCATAACTTATGGACTCTAAGATTTATTTTATTTATTAGAATCGCCACCTAATTTATAAGGAAAACTTGGAAAACCGATTTAAAAGATTTTTTCAAACAAAAGAATAATTCTTAAAACAACTAGAGTTCGAGGTAAGGGTTCTGGTGATCCTCCAGTGAAGGTGTTAGGCACCCCGGTATTAAGGATCAATAAAGTACGATTGATATCGAATTTTAAAATAACAAAATTACTTGTATTTGCTTAAACTGTTTTAAAATATTGTAAACATATTTGTCATTCAAATCATCTTTCCGTCAAAAATGAACATTTTCACACAAACAATTTTTATATGAGAAGAAAATTCTCCTTGTAAAATCCTGTCTTTTGGGATATAGTTTCCTTCTTTTATTTTCTAAAGAGTAGTAAAATACTTGTTTTCTAAAAAAGTTTTAACTTTGCAAATGGAAATTCCCACTATGATTACATTTTTTTTGTAAAAAACTTTTTATTTGTATATTTATAAAAGGGTCAACCGAATGTTTTTATTCCCCTTTCCCTCAAATTCGGATTATAAGAATTTCATTTGGGAGATTTGAAAATAATTGAGAATATATTCAAACTTATTTCCAAAAGTTCCAATACTTCCGAAAGAAAAATCTCTTCAAAATTTAAAACATTTTATACCCCTTTTCGTTTATAACTTCATCAAAAAGGATTAATTTTGGAAATGAAAACTCGAGAGCCGAATTTAAAAATAACAAAGCATTTTTTCCTTTTCAGCCGAATCAAAGTCAACATTATTCTGTATATTGTTATAACAATAAACTAGGTGATTTCAATTATTTCTATTCTAAGGTCTCAATATATACAATATTTTTACAAATAAGTAACTACAAATATATAAGGCAAGAAATAAATATAATGGGCTGGTGGGTATACTGGTCCACCAGTTTCCGCATAAAAATGAAAACTCTACATTTTTAGACCATTTTCGCATATGACTGAACCTTTAGCAATCTGCCGGACTCGATGAAGAATAAGGGTAGTTGGGCCTCATTCCCAACAGGTCAGCAAAGACAGGCAAAGAGAGAAGGAAGTGCCCACCGGGCCTAAGGACATGCAAAGGAGAGGGGAAAACAAGGATGCGAGTTAGAAAGTACCCAAAACTTATCAACAAATACAAATAAATTAGAAAAACAATGACGCAAATTAAACACATCTATAAAATAGTTTGTATTACATGTAGCAGTCCAAAAACAAAAAAATCCAAGAACGAACAAACAGTCCAAAAATAATAATAAGCGAATGGGCTTTAGTTCCCATAGTAACAGAAAAGATAAACAGGTCCAAACAAATAGTTCAAATATTTAATCATGTGTTGGACTTCAAGTAATACGAAAAGGGGTGAGACATGCCCAATACTATAATTACCAGATTTAAAGAAACGGTTTAGCCCAATATATAATGGGCCCAGTTAAACACATACACATACATACCAACCATATAGGAAATGCAGTTAGACATATACACAAGGGCAAGTATGCACATAATATTCAAATGATACATGATATACTTGAAGGTATACAAGGATATACAACTTTTATATGCACCTAGTGTATACTAAAGTTTTGATGCCTTGTATACTTTGAAGTATAACACTGCATATTCAACAGATCATGTGGAGAATATTAGAAAACAAGGCCAACATGAGCAGGTTCAAATTCAACCAGAGAGGACAACGCAATTGTGCACTTCTCATGATTCAAACAAACAAACAAACTCGACTGAAGGTAGGCACAATGAACATATTTAGATACACATGAGGAGATACGCAAACACCTCAACATGGGTCACACAGACGGTAACAGGCCAGAAACACACATTAACATGTTCAGTCTTAGACTTTGGACAAAAATAAACAAACAGAACATGCTAACATGTAAAGGCCAAAAATAAAGATGTTAAGCTAGGTAGCATGCCTCGTGATCTTATGATTTAGACACTTGGAGGGAGAATTCAGTTTACACACATGTTTAGAAGACAGACAAAAAAACCAGGTTCATACATTAACTTCTCATACAAAACAGATGCAGATTTCTTTCTCAAACCAACATTAAGGATGCATGCTTTTAATCAAAGGCAGGAAAATGAGGTTTCAACATTTTCTCTCAGATTTACACAAAGCTAAAGGGTGAGGGGCTGACCCAGAATAATTTAACAAGACCAAGAAGGGAGCTAGGCATCGGCAACATAGCAAGACTAACATCATTTCCAATATAGCACATGCTTAACCACTTATAAAATAGGCATGCTCACATGGACAAGTTCAGAAATCAAGGCAAAATAAACACATACTTACTCCTTGTAGGCTATTTCGACATCCGTGCACAAGTTATCAAGAGGCAAAACATTTTGTCCCTAAGTGATACCTATTCAAATCATATACTAAACCCTCCCACTCAATTAGGCAGTTTCAGCATCAAAATATACCCTATATATACTTACTACATAAACATGATTGTAAGTTAAACATAGAGTGCAACTATGATTTAACATGGTATGGACTAGTTCAAATAAATGCAAAGTGCCAGTAAAGATACCATTCAACCACTTCAGCAGACAAGGCATGACACTAGGTAACTTAAGAGGTCTTTCATGCTAATATGGATGCATTTAGTATTTAAACAGATAAGGCAATCAGTAGACATGTGTGACACACAGGGATGAGCCAAGTAGTCAATCACAAATGACATTTCAGATATGCAGGGTCATTTAATCTGAGACAGACACAGGACTATGATCATGATGTTCATTAGACATGGTAACACTTCCAAAAAAACACAATAGGTTCAAGATGGTTGTCAAGCAAATCCCAAATTAAATAATTATCACAATATAACTAATAAACATCTAATACCTATTGAACTAGTTGCAGGAACTTAGCAAGACAACATACTTCCAACATTTCTAGTCTACATCTAATCTACAAAGGTTCAGACCACACAGACATACACAAAGCTTCACATTTACTATCCTAAACTTATGCATATAGGTTTACAAACAAGCTAGTAGGGATTTAAATCAAAAATTCATTCTATACTACTTATTTGGTTACAGAAGATATGCAAATAGGTTAACCAATACTTATCTAAACCCACAAGAAAATTAAAACTCTGTTATTACTTAACATGATCTCAAACATATAAAGGATCCAACCATAGTCACATATTCAGATTTCGACTACCACAAGTCATGATTCTCAAAGCAGAACAAACATCTCATTATATTAAACATGCTAACCACTTAGATAATCTGTATTATAGTTTCACTAAATAAGGACTAAACAACATACTTATCACTATACTAAATATGATGCTAAACATGAACCTAACAGTAACAAAGCATGTTAAAAATACTAATTGTCGACTAAACTGGCTAACACAAACATCATATGCATCAAATATTCACGACAAACAAAAACAAACTAAACTACTACATAATTGCTACAAAGAGCAGAAAAATGCAGAAAACAAAATTAAAAGGAAGTGTATTTACCTTTTCTTTCTGCAGCCGTGAATTGAGATCTGGAGTGGAAAGCCTCCTCCAATTCTCAAGGGTTAGCCCACACACGAAAATCAAAAGAGAAAAAGTTTTAGACTGTGAAAACCTTAGAGAATATTCTAGGGTTTCCGATTTGCTCAAAATATGATATTTATGTCACAATAGAGTATTGTGACGAACTTTGCATAAATCAAAATTAGGTTCCACAAGTTTTTAAGTAGTTAATTCTAGTCTAGTAGTTTATCATTTCTGTTATGAAGTTATTTTTATTACATATTAGTACCCTTAGTTAATAGTCAACTAAGAGAGGGCCCTGTAAAAGCTGGTAACACTGTTCAGTGGAAATATCCATAAATTTAACCAAATTCATCTTCTTCTTTCTTCTCATTTCTTTTCCTCTGTTATTTCACATCTGTAGCAAGAGTAATCTTCATCTTGTTACAAATGGCATCAGAGCCAGCTCGGCCACCGTCGGAAATGCTACGACTACCGGATGAGCTGTGTGCCCTAGGAACTCAGTTGGCAACATTTGTCGACGACACCGGAAAAAGGCTAGAATCTGGAAACTAATCAACTGCAACTACAGTCGCAATACGAAGAGTCAAAGGAAACCAACAAGAAATTGGACTTGATTCTGTCAAAAATGCAAGCTACCAGCTCCACACCTGCGGCGAACTCGAACCCTAGTTCTCCGGCGACACTAGGAACACCGGTGACATTACGAGCACTAACAAAGGCAACACCACCGGCTCTGAGTCACAATGAAGTAGGACAAACCTCAGGTACTAAATCACCCATCACTAATACACAAGCCTTATACACTCCCTCAACCTTTCCGGTAGGAAGAGGGTTCACCTTTCCCAGCTCCACTGTTTTCAAGCCCACATCTCTATTGGAACCCTAATATCACATTAACACCTCCAGTATCCCCAAATCTCACAGTTCAAAACCCTGACGCCGACATTAATCACAGAACCCTTAAACCTAAGATAAACTTTCCGGAATTCGATGGCACTAATCCTAGGAGCTGGCTTAGAAAATGTGAGAAGTTTTTTGAACTATACAACATAACTGAGCAAGAAAAGCTTAGTTATGCCTCAGTCCACATTGGGGAAAGGGTTGATGTATGGTTTGATAGTTGTATTATTAACAATAGAGGAGTAATGGCATGGTCTAAATTCTATACTAAGGTGTGTAGAAGGTTTGGTAATGTTAGACCCCAAGATATTGTAGATGAATTCAACAAGATTATGCAAACAGGTATTGTTGATAAGTACCAAGATAAGTTTGAAGAACTTACTGGCTATATGATCATAATCAACTCTTTATTTAGTGAAATCCACTATGTTTCTAGTTTCATTAGTGGGTTGAAACCTGAACTTAAGCCTCTGGTAAAAATGACCAATCCCTCCACAGTCTTGGATGTTTATGAGACTGCTAAACTGTATGAAGAGTCCTTCAAGGCTCTCATTCCCTTTGCTCAGCAAAAAAGCCCTCAGAGTTGCAATACAAAGCCCCTAACCAATTCTTACAACAAAAATACCCAAACTGTTATCCCCAAATATCCTACTACCCAACCACCTCTGCGATCACCTACCCTACTCGGAAAATAATAAACAAAGTGCCCTATAAACCAAACACCCTTCCACTCAACTTAGAAACTCTCAGAGAGCAGGGTTTGTGTTACAAATGCAAAGAGAAGTATTTACCTGGGCACCAATGCAAACAGAGGGTCACGAACACAATGGAAGGGGTGGTAGTTGAGGAGGATGGTGAAAACCAGGAAGTATTTATGGATGTGGCTGAGACATTAGAAGAGACAAGGGAGGAACAAGCTGAGGTCTCAATAAATGCATTATTAGGCTTGAGTTCTTCCAAAGGGAAAATATCAACTATCAAAACCATAGGGTATGCTAATAAAGTACCCATGACAATTTTGATAGACAGTGGATCCACACACTCATTCATTGACTCATACATTGTCAAGAGGTTGAGGCTACCAATACAACCTATGAAGAAGCCTATGAGGGTTTTTGTAGCCAATGGACAAGAAATGAACTGTCAACTGGAAAGCCCTTCATTTGAATAGAGAATGCAGAATGATCACTTTAATTTTAGACTCAGATTAATAAAGGTGCGGGGATGTGACATGATACTAGGAATGGACTGTATAGATAGGGTAGCACCAGTGATACTACATACCATGCCTCATAGCCTAAGTTTCATGTGTAAAGGTAGGATGATCACACTGTATGGGGAATATGAAGATGATGGAATAGCAACAGTGAATCTTGAAGAGTTGAGGAGGATGCTACAATGTGGCACTTGTGAGGTGGTTGCTAAGTTATCCATGATCAAACCAGTGGTGTAAATTAAGGAGAAACAGGCTATACACCCTGTTATTGGCAAATTGTTGCAGAACTACCAATCCATCTTTCATGAACCTACTAAATTACCACCAAAAAGAGATTGTGATCATATGATTAATCTGATCCCGGGAGCCCAACCCTTCAACCTAAGACCCTACAGATATTCTTATGATCAAAAGAATATCATTGAATCTATCATTGCTGACATGATTAAGGTTGCTACTGTAGTACCCAGTCAATCAGCTTTTGCATTCCCTGCACTATTGGTTAAGAAGAAAGACTACACATGGAGGTTGTGTGTAGACTATAGAAGGTTAAACATTCTCACTTTTAAGAATAAGTATCCTATACCCATGATTGATGACCTGTTAGATGAGTTATTTGGGGCCAGAGTGTTCTCTAAGGTGGATTTGAGGGTTGGGTACCATCAAATTAGGATGAAGGAAGAAGAAGAGCATAAAATTGCATTCAGAACCCACTATGGCCTTTGGGAGTTTAGGGTAATACCTTTTGGCTTAACCAATGCCCCTGCAACTTTTCAATCACTCATGAACTGTATAGCAAGACCATGGAGGAGCATTTTGTACATTTGGAGTCTGTCTTAAAACTGTTAAGGAAAAACCAATTATTTGCTAAACTAGACAAGTGTGAGTTTGGGCAACCTCAAGTGGAGTATTTGGGGCAGATCATCCATGACAGAGGGGTAAGTACCGACCCTAACAAAGTGGCGACAATGTTAGACTGGCCCTACCCAAAAATAGTAAAGGAACTTAGAGCGATTTTGGGGTTAATAGGGTATTATAGAAAGTTTGTTAAGGGGTATGCCCATATTAGCAAACCACCGACAAGCCTACTGAAGAAAGGGGAATTCTAGTGGAATCTTGAAGCTGAAACAACCTTTAACCAGCTTAAAGTGGCTATATCCAACACACATGTATTAGCACTACCTGAGGTCACTAAACCTTTCATTCTGGAGGTGGATGCATGTAACACATGTATTGGTGTTGTTTTAATGCAAGACAAAAGACCCTTGGCATTTATGAGTCAAGTTCTGAGCAAAAGACATCAGGGCATGTCTACCTATGAAAAAGAATTAATTGAATTATTGCAAGTTGTTGATAGATGGAGACATTATTTACATCCTCATCACTTCATAATCAAAATTGATCATTTCAGTACTTCATTACAACATAAAGGGCTAACTAAGTTGATGGGATTAAGTTTTGAGATTCAATACAAAAAGGAAGTTGAGAATGTAGTTGTTGATGCTTTATCTAGGAAAGTTGTAATTCAGCAAGATAGTGCCCTAGAAGACAGAACAACACAGTGTTCAGTAGTAACTCAAGCACAACCTAAGTGGATTGAGGATATTTTGAATAGTTACAAAGGGGACCGAGAAGTGTTACAAGCCATAGCAACACTCAGTGACAATAGTGACATTGAACTGAATCTTTCCCTGCAACAAGGGGTATTGAGATACAAAGGAAAAGCTTGGGTGGGACAAAATGAATCTCTAAGACAGCAGTTGATTCTAACAATGCACAAGTCTGGATTAGGGGGACATTCAGGGGTCTATGCCACTTACCAGAGACTAAAATCAATATTTTACTGGCCTGCAATGATTGAGCAAGTAAAGGTTGTGGTACAAGTATGTGAAGTATGCCAAAGATGCAAGGATGAACAAGTGGTCTATCCAGGCTTGTTGCAACTCCTACCCATTCCTGAAGGGGCATGGGAACACATTTCCTTGGACTTCATTGAGGGTCTACCAAAATCTGAAGGGAAGGATACTATACTAGTGGTTATTGATAGATATAGTAAGTACACATTTCATAGCCACTGCTCACTCATTCACGGTTTCACAGATAGCCAGAATGTTCTTAGACAACATCTACAAACTACATGGATTGCCCAAGAGTATAGTGTCTAACAAAGATAAGGTGTTCATTAGCAATTTCTGGAAGGAAATGTTTAAAAAACTGCAAGTTCAATTGTGCTACAGCTCAGCATATCATCCACATATAGATGGTCAAATTGAGAGGCTCAACAGGTGCTTAGAAAATTACTTAAGATGCATGACTGTTCATAAACCAAAAGAGTGGCACAAATGGCTATCACTGGCAGAATATTGGTACAATAGCAACTACCACATCATTAAAAATGACCCAGTGTTGTATGGCTATGATCCTCCTCAATTGACTTTTGAACTCATTGCTCAATCTAAGGTGGATAGAGTGGATCAACTACTCAGAGAAAGACAGCTAGTAGCTAAGATATTGAAAGAAAACCTGATTAGAGCACAAAACGGAATGAAGGTTAATGCAGACTAAAAGAGAACTCACAGGGAATTCCAGGAAGGTGATTGAGTATTCTTGAAATTGCATCCCTATAGACAAACATCTATAGCTATAAGAAAGAGTCTCAAATTATCATCAAAATTCTATGGACCCTATCAAATAGTTCAGAAGATTGGACTTGTGGCATACAAGCTAGCATTACCACAGACTGCAAGAATACATGAAGAAGATAGGGGATCACATTATACCTTCTATTAATCCTTCTTTTTGCTCAGCAGAAGGTCAAATAATGACAGAACCAGTGGCCATATTAGATAGAAAGATGATCAAGAAAGGAAATAGGGTTGTGACCCAGATTTTAGTGCAATGGGCAAATCTATTACCTGAAGAAGCTACCTGGGAAGATTTCCAGTTTATAAAGTCACAATTTCCATAGATAGCAGAATTCTGAAGACAGAATCTTGTTTTCAAAGGGGATGGAGTGTCACAATAGAGTATTGTGACCAACTTTGTATAAATCAAAATTAGATCCCACAAGTTTTTAAGTAGTTAATTCTAGTCTAGCTGTTTATCAATTCTGGTAACACTGCTCAGTGGAAATATATAGAAATTTAACCAAATTCACCATCTTCTTCTTTCTTCTCGTTTCTTTTCCTATGTTACTTCGCATCTGTAGCAAGAGTAATCTTCCTCTTGTTACAACTTATGATCAACTTTTGAGAATTTTCCACTGTTGAGGATTTATGGTAATGAATGGTGATGGTTCTTTATATAGGCTCCCCAACTCTTCATCTCCAACTGATGTGGGAGATTGAATTTCAAGGAATTTTAGTTTAAATTTTAAAGGGAAAAAAGGTTAACCAATGAGAAAACGAATTCGGTCAACCAGTAGGAAAAAACCAATTAAGGCTTCGTCCTTCATGAGCAAGAAAGGTAGAAACAAAAAGAGAGATGGATAGGATTACCTCTTCGTGGTTTCTCCACGGCGGAGAGAGAGTGGCATGAAGCAATGGCAATAAATGCCTTTCTCAAATCGGTCATGCAGGACCTGAAACAAGGTTGTCAGCTAAGCAGTTTTGCTATATTTGACCGTCGATGATCGAAGAGGGAGATAGGGAACGAAGGGCGGCATCTAAGGTTTGCCCTTTTGGGAGAAATGACTAAAGGAGAGGACTTTTCATCCATTTTGTGCATTAAAGGTTGGAGTGGGCAAAAATATTGGGAGAACCCAAAAAATCCAACCGAACAGGCCTTTCGGTTTGATTTTTATTCTGATTAAAGAAAAAACAATTTTTTTAAAAATCGAATCGAATCAACATTTAGTAATTCGGTTCAGTTTTTAAATTTTGGATACGAATCGAACCGAAAAACCGAATTAAATATGTAATTAATCTTATTTTTTATTTTAGCCTACTACTATCTCTTGAATCATAGCCATTGAAACCAATCTATGAAGCTTTTATGGAAGTCGAATGCGGCATGAACTAGATTAACATATCACAAAAGCATTGACATAAAATGTAGGGAGAGAAAGTAGTTGTAAATTGGTAAAACTTTAAATGGTCATAACTCTGCGCTCGGATGTCCGTTTTACCCGATTTTTTTTTATTTTGCGTATTTTTTCGAGACGGGGCCGTGTGGCGGTTTGGCGCAGCCAATTTTTAGAAAACGTCATTTTTCCTAATCAATTTGTATTTTCCCCCAAATCGATTTTTCTTTTTCTTCAGTAAACATCTCACGATACACAATAGATTTCAACGTCGAAATTTCATGATAGTGTAGGTGTGAATGTCAATTTCAGTTTTGGAAATTCAATTTTTTTTAAAATAAAAAATTCTCTGACCTGACCCGGCCCGGCCCACTAGAAAAAACCGATATAATCCGATAAGTTCGGCGATATAAACCGAACATATCGGGTTTTTTTTTTAAAGTTGGATTCGTTTTTTTTAAAAAAAAAACCAATTTTTATGTTATTCATATTTTTCGGATACAAAACCGATTTGAACAAATATACGCTCACCCCTAATTAAAGGAAAACTTGGGCTGGGTCAGGTCCAAAATGGACCGGATTCGGCCGAGTTAAAAGAGAAGGTGGACCAAAATATTTAAATAGAAGGGTTGGGATATATGAATATATTTGGCAAATTAGGCCACGAGATTAATTTAAAATGTGGTCAATTTGACTTTAAATTAAGATGAGTTAAGAAATTATGTAAAATAAGAGAGTAATTAGCAAGAGAAAATCCGTAAATGTAAAGACTTTGAAATAGAATCTACTTGATACTCTATTTAATTTACTCAATTTCCTCAATTTCACGGAGTGAAACATTAATCAATTTAATAATAATTAATTTAAATAATTATCTTCTTTAATTTAAAAAGATTGATAAATATTTTTTAAAAATATAAAAAAAATATATAATAATATATTCGATGATATTTTTTGCCAAATAAAATGGCAAAATGTCACCGGAATAATTTTGTAAAATTATTTTCGCTTTGTAAAATGCATATTTCACTCCGTTCATGACTCAGAAACTTTGAATAATTAAACAAGAGTATTGACGGGTAAAAATTAGGTGTCAACAACTATTTCACACAAAATGAAAATAAATATTTTTATATCAAGTAACTATGCATAAACGCATACACTAATAAAGCCTCTCAGATTTACGTTACAAGTGATGACTTGTATACATGATTTTTTTAAAAAATAAATCAACTTCAATCTTCTAAGATCAATTATATTTCAATCACAACTGCTCCTCGGTCAATTGGGGAAATTGTTGCAGCAGCCATGCTATCCTTTTTTGGAATGAACCCCAATTTCCTTTTATTTTTTATTTTCAGATGTTAACTTTTTTTGTTTTCAACACCTGTCTGATTTGTTAAATCAATGACGAGTAGCATATATGTAAAGGAATCTATATTAGACTTTTTATTTGCTATAGTTAATAATATATTCAAGTCTATAAAATGAAAAACTAATGAAGAGGTTTGCTCTACCAATTTAAAATTCCTCAAGTGAAACTAGTTATTTTAGTGTTTGGTTATAAAAAATTTACTTTTTTCAGAATAAGTTTTCACTTTATTTTAAAATTAGTGTTTGGTTATAAAATATCCAAAATTGAAGTTTATATATATATATATATATATATATATATATATATATATATATATATATATATATATATATAATATTTAAATAAATAAAGGGAAAGGGCTATTAGTTAGTTTGAATTTTCAAACTTTGCCTTGTGTTGTTAGTTTTTGTTGTTTCTCAATAACTGCTACCAAAGCACTAAAAGGTGGCTTAACTTTTCCAATTAAAGGCAATTTGGCAGAAGCTACAACATACTACCAAAATACCCTAAAAACTAATGCCTCCTTCCAATTTAATAGTTTCCTTCATTTCTATTGTTGACTTCTTCCTAAATCTGCTTTTTGGGGGTTGATTTCTTGTGATAAAACAAATTAAAGAGTGTAAGTTTAATTTTCAGAGTAGACATGTATCGTGGGATGGACTTTTTCGTTAACTACTCGCACATTATGAAATTACTATCGTAAAAAAAGCTTTCTGGAAATGCCTTGCTTATTCGTTATGTGTTTTTTCATCGAATTTTGTTTACTGATTTCTCATTTATTTATTGATTTCACTTGTACAACTTCACTCAATTATATCATTTGAATATTCTACGGGAGTTGAATTACAAATTTGAAAAAATGCTTCAAATCTATTTTGCAATTCTAGCTTCATAAATTTCAAATAAAATGTGCTTCTTTCCTTTGCGAAAAGTATAATCAAACACAACTCTAACTTCAGAAATTTCACATAAAGTGAAATATTTTGAATCTATGGCTAAACGCCTACTAAGATTTCGATTTTCTTTTTTCTTTTTTTGTTTTCTTGCAAAGAAGAGGCAGAGAGGAAAAGTTGCAGCATCATTTTTGATTTGCATGTTTACCATCTTTTTCAACTTTATGTCCTATAAATCATCGTAATGTAAGATATAATTTATTCACTATGGCACACAAGATGAAAATAAATATTTTTATATCAAGTAACTATGCATAAATTCATTATGAACGCATGCACTAATAAAGCCTCTCAGGTTTACGTTACAAGTAATGACATGTATACACGATTTTTTTTAAAAAATAATCTCCTAAGATCAATTATATTTCAATCACAACCGCTCTGTCAATTGGGGAAATTATTGCAGCAACCATGCTACCCCTTTTGGGGATGAACCCCAATTTTTTTTTATTTCTTTTACTTTTTTTCTTTATTGACCTGTTTGTCTCTCATTATCTTATTTGTTAAGTCAATGGCGAGTAGCATACATGTAAAGAAATTTATTTAGATTTTTTTAAAATGTACATATCGGATGAGGCATGTATCCGAGGTACTGGTCATACATGAAATGTCAAACTGATAATAGTAGTCAAGTTTGAGAGGCTGTCTATTTATTGACATAAATTTAATATATTAATTCTAAATATATAATATTGTCCCAATTAAAACTTCAGTTTATCTTTGTCAATAATTATTTTAGTTATGCAATGTCTAAATGAGGCAAGCAAAACAACAACAAACCTAGTGAAATCTCACAACATGGGGTCTAGGGAGGGTAGAGTGTACGCAGACCTTGTTGGAAATTTACTAATGTGGAATTAAGTTTATCTCATTATTTATGACTCGAACAATTGGGTCCCGCACATCGGAAATATCGTTTCCACACACGTGCAATCTTAGTGCCAAGTATCATAAATTTCGTTAATGAAAGAGATATTGGTACGTAATTGAAATGCTTGATACATAGAATGATGGATGGTTAAGTGTTCCACGTTGGTAAACGAATGAAGGATTGTGCGAGGTGTAAGATGGAACGGGTCGAAAAGGGTCGCGGAGCCGAGAAGGGCCGCGGCGCCTCGCGGATTGGACCACAGCGCCGAAGCGCCGTGGCGCTAATTCCAATTGTTGGCCACTGGAGTTGCGGCGCCGCGGCGCTTCCCAGGCAGTGAGTGCTCGACGGAAGTCCAAAAGTTTGGCTGATTATGGAGAGGTTTTGGAGCATTAACTTGGCAGTTTTTCCTCCATAACTCAGCCATTATTTGGCTGCATTAGTTGGTGGTTTAAAGGGCCATTACATGGCATTTAAATGACCATTACTTGGGCACTTGAAGAGGCCATCTTACACACCTATAAATTGAGGCATTTGGCTCAATTCTATAGGGGAATATATATGAACATATGAACAGAAAAACAAGTTCACAACACCATAAAGAGATCAGATTTTCCTGATATCAATCATTCTCTTAGCAATCTTCATTATTTGTGTTCTTCGCTGAGATCATTTGTGTAGGCTTTGCACACTTAATAGTTTGTTGTTTCATCTTGGGAGACTATTGTCCACACTTCCGTAAAGCCTATATAAGGGGGAAATCTTGTCTTAAAGACAGAGAGACATCTATCGACTCAGCCGGTAGTGTTGTGTTTATCTAATTGGTTGTCAAGTGTTTCAGGTGTTAACTTAACAACCGAAGGACTCTAACCGTTCGTATTCTCAGCGGATTTACAAGCCACAAGTGTAGCAGTTCATGTTCTTGTTTATCCGAATACAAGTTCTATATTTGAAGTTTCATTCAAGATCAAGATATTGCCAACTTGTTGTTGTCCTCATTGTTGTTTATCCTTTCGATCACTGTAATAGTTATTTACTATTCCCGTTGTTGCTTTACATATTCCAACATTTTTAAGACAAGATTTGTATTAGTGATTTGAAAGATGTTGGTCGACAAGTGTGTGACCAAATCTGGTTGTGGTTTTCTTCTTGAAAACAGTTATGTTGACAGTTTTGCTAACAGTTCAAATAACAATCGTGCTTTCAAGATTGGTCCTAGTTATGGTTTTCTCTTTGACGACAGTTACAAGTCTGTTTCCATCAAAGGTGGGATCTCTGGACCTGATGCTGAGCTTCAAGATACTGCTGATAGTCATGCTAGTACGGCTAAAGATCAAGGACGAGTTGGTGTCACCGCTCCCGAGGGTAGTGGAAACAAACGCCCACGAGAGGATGAGGATGTCAACTGGGACAAGAGGTTCTGCTGAAGATGATGTTCTATCATATAGCAAAAGTCCTATATCTGTCCCAGACAGAGGATCCGAATTATGGTAAGGAGGATTTGGACACTCAGTCTAACTGAAGTGGGCAAGAATCCAAAAGGTCTAAGTTAATCCTTCCTTATCAATAAAATGTTTAGTTAATATCTTAATAAGAGTGTGTAAAGCAAAGCTGGGAATATGAAAGTGTTTTCATTAAAAAATTATATTCCCTACACTCTAAAATCAGCTATTGAATCTCCTTCCTTCCCGGTTAAGATTGGACTATTGTAAACAAAACTTAAAAGATCGGTTCTTTTGGGTGTAATTATTAAAAGTGTGTAAAGTATGTTCGCACATACGAAGGAGAGATAGCCACTGACTGTGCGAAGACTGTTACCACTCTTAAGTAAGCGCCAGGGATTTCCCTGGGCACCAATCACAAGGGAAGAAGACTAAAAGATAATGGCTTATCTTAAGACGTTGAACCTGTCACACTATCTGACAGAAGATCATTCATTTGATAGAATGATATTGGACACTCAGTCGTACAAAGCCTACGGGCGACTGGAGTGAGCCAGAATTCATTTGATAAGATGATAATGGACATTCAGTCATACAAAGCCTACGGGTGACTAGAGTGGGCCAGAATTCAGTTGATAAGATGTTATTGGACACCTAGTGAGGTGGGCCAGAATTTCCAGGTCTTAAATGATCTGAAGGCTAAAAGAAAGGCAGAAAAGTAATGGACACCTAGTGAGGTGGACCAAAGTTTCCAGGTCTTAAATGATCTGAAGGCCAAAATAAAGGCAGAAAAGAAATTAGACACTCAGTCTGCCTAAGCAACTGAAGTGGGCCAGAGTATTCAAATCACATATGATCCGGTTACGCCCTAACCACAGGCAAGAGGTTGTTCATGTGAAGCAACGCTACCTCTAAAGTAGAAGGGGTTGGAGAGGTTGTCCTCAATAGGACTTCAGGGAATGGGATCACTCTAAAATGATGTGATACATGTCCCAAACTTGTTTTAAGGGACGCTATTGGTCAAGCTGGTTTGAGACTAGTCCAATAGGTCTGTAATAACTAAGAATGGTACAGTATGTCTGTAGCCAAATGAATGATATATTTGTAATCCGTGCATCTATGCCATCATAGATTAAGATACGTTAAATAGAAAGTCATTTTAAAGCTAACGAAGTTGAGATTGTTGCCTTCTGTTGACATAAACCCTCAAAATGAATGTAAGGTAGCCGAAGAGGCAAAAATCACTTTTCCATTCCGTCAAAGGAATAGCGAAAGAAGCATCGCTCCTCTAGAACTTAGTCACACCTACATGGGTGATTTGAAGTTTATACAAAATAGAGGGGGGAGACAAGTACTTTGTGACCTTCACTGATGATGGTACAACGTATTGCATCCTTTGTTTGTAGAAAAGCAAAGATGAAGTTGTTGAAGCAGATAAGCGCTACAAAGCAGAAGTTGAAAATCAACTAAGCCTACGGATTGAGGAATTCATAGTGATAGAGGGGGAGAATGTGAAACATCGTTCATTAAACGACTTCTCATTACTCACCTTAGTCTAACAGTGTTAGCCAAACGCAAAGCCATACGCCCAAAATATATAGGGCAAGGCGATCCTTACCGCTAATGCGATTCTCAACAGAACTACGCAAAAGGATAAGGATAACTCTCCGTGTGAAATATGGAAACGATCTCACATACAAATGTTGTGATGTGGGGTGGCTTAGTAGAGGTTGGAATACCGAAAAAGGTCAAGTTGGACCTAAGACTGTAAATTGCATATCCACTGGACCTGCAAATAACAGTAGTGCTTATCGTCTCTTGGTGTAAAAGAATGTTGAATTCTTTGAAGATAACTTTCCTTGAGAAGGAAAAAAGAAGTAATTGCTCGAGATTAACAAGAACCCGCGAGGGCCTAACTGTTCGAAACTAGACATTCCGCATCTACAGGACTCAGAAGTTGCTGATTATCCGGAACTTAATGTTCCAGATCTACAGAACTCAAGGATTCTAGATGTTGAACCGAGACGGAGCAAAGAAGGGACAAAGACTTGTTCCAATCCTTCTAGCCTGTATGGTTGAGAATGAACCATGGACAATTAACAGAGAATTGTCATCTCCAGAAGTGTTGCTTTGGAAAGAAGCTACAGAAAGAGAAATAGATTCCATCATATAGAACCATACTTGTGTAATGGTTGACCTTACTTTGGGAAAAGAACCTTTGGGTTGTGAAAGTGGATACTCAAAAGTGAGTACAAAGTAGATGGATCTACTGACAAGTATAAGGCCTCAGCTACTTGTACATGTGCTCCTATGTGAATAGCTTAACATCCAGGGCCATTGCAGTCATGCGTGACATGGATGTTGAAATAGCCTTCCTAACCGGTGAGTTGGAGGGGAGGATCAGAGTTGGTTTGTTGGACTGTTGGGCTTCTTCCTGAACTTTTATTTTTGGTCTCTGAAATGTTTACATTTTGGTCCTGGAAGTTTCAGATAAAATAGAAACAATGAATCTGACAACAGAAACATTGACTCTGAAGTTAGAAAGCCAACAGTCTGAAAGTGGAAGTCATATTGAAACAAAAGTCTCGATATGAAAGATATGGGTATCACAGATGACATCTTAGGAATTGGGATTTCTAAGACATCTAACGGACTGGTCTAACTCTAAACTTAGTTGTGAGATAGTTGACAGTCTCGTTGAAGCCACCAATGGATATGAATCATAGAACTGATTGGAATCATGGTGCACCCATATACAAGGAGTGATATGTGCAGGTCATATGTAGTTCAATGTATTGTACACACTACAACCGACCTGGTATCGGCCTACAAAGCAGATCAGTTGAACTAAGGTTCACTCGTGATTCAAGAAATGATCGATAGAATGCGTTAAGTCGGATATGACGATATCTAAAATATTCGCCTATCTACGGATTATGATATTCTAGATGTCCAGCGGTTCTGGGAGAACACAGTAATGTAAACTGGACAACAGATATGAAGAACACCAAAGCCACAAGTAAATATGTATGGTGGGTCTTGGAAAATCCTCTAAGTAAACTTGCATCGGCCGATTCATGATGAAATCAGAGTTTATCGCTTTAAACAAAGCATGAAAGAAGTTGAGTAACTTCACGACTCCTTAAAGGATTCCCTTATTGGGAGAAATCCGTGCCTTCAGCAGTTATACACTGTGGCTAGCCGGTCGGCTTCAGGAAGGGCACGGATGACGGCGTCTGGACATATCTATCGGATCTGTCGGAGACATGAGACCGTATGGTAGTTGATCATCACCGATGTCACTTCCTTGATTACTAATCAAAGGATATAGCGGACCCTTTAACTTAGGGACTACCCGAAGATCAAGAGATCTGTCTGTCTAGGAGAATGGGCTTAAAACCCAAATAATACGAACCTTTGCGGTGGTAACCCAACCATACTGACTGAAGATCCTAAGAATACTTTTCAATAGGAAAACTAAGCTGCAAAAGGTTCAGTTGAGCGCTTCGGTGGAAGCAAAGAGCATTTCAGATGATGATTTCTGTAAAGAAACATGAATCCAAGGTCGTTCCCGCGATAGACATTAAAGTGCTACATGCATGGTGGGTAAAGATTAAGCTTCCAAACCTTTAACGATCCTCAAACGGTTGAGGTTAAGGTTGGAAAAACTTTTAATGATTCCTAACACTTGTGTAGTGGGCTATAGAAGGATACCTTGTAGGAGATCACCTATTTAAGTGCGAGGACAGACCGCCTCAAATGAACGCACTTAAGAAACCAAGTGTGTCTACGGTCACAACGGACATAACAAAAGAATAAACGAATAAAATGGAGGTATTGTGTTGGTACCGTTGTCTTGGAATACATTAAACACTGACGGTTCAAGACATCACATTCACCGCGCAGTAAGTAAGTCCGATGGTATTCAACTAGGGAAGGTTCAAAGTGGAAGCTACCTCTCCTGATGCAATATTTTTTCGCTGAAAGATTGCTGAAAGTTTACACCTTGTGTGTGTGCCAAAATCTCTTTCAAGAGGGAATTGTTGGAAATTTACTAATGTGGAATTAAGTTTATCCCATTATTTATGACTCGAACAATTAGGCCCCACACGTCGGAAATATCATTTCCACACACCAAGTATCGTAAATTTTGTTAATGAAAGAGATATTGGTACGTAAGTGAAATGTTTGAGACATATAATGATGGATGGTTATTGGATAAATAACAAGTGTTCCACGTTGGTAAACGAAGGAAGGGTTGTGCGAGGTGTAAGATGGAACGGGTCGGAAAGGGCCGCAGAGCCGAGAAGGGCTGCGGCGCCTCGCGGATTGGGCCGCAGCGCCGAAGCGCCCCCTTTGTAGAGCCGCGGCGTTTCCCAGGCAGTGAGTGCTCGATGGAAGTCCAAAAGTTTGGCTGATTATGGAGAGGTTTTGGAGCATTAACTTGGCAATTTTTCCTCCATAACTCAGCCATTATTTGGCTGCATTAGTTGGTGGTTTAAAGGGACATTATATGGAATTTAAATGACCATTACTTGGGCACTTGAATAGGCCATCTTGCACACCTATAAATTGAGGCCTTTGGCTCAATTCTGTTTCGCCACTCCTTGTCACGGCTCAAAGGGGGGAATATATATGAACAGAAAAACAAGTTCACAAAACCACAAAGAGATCAGATTTTCCTGATATCAATCCTTCTCTTATCAATCTTCATTATTTGTGTTCTTCACTGAGATCATTTGTGTAGGCTTTGCACACTTGATAGTTTGTTGTTTCATCTTGGGAGACTATTGTCCACACTTCCGTAAAGCCTATATACAGGGGCAATCTTGTCTTAAAGGCAGAGAGCCATCTATCGACTCAGCCGGTGGTGTTGTGTTTATCTAATTGGTTGCCAAGTGTTTCAGGTGTTAACTTAACAAACGAAGGACTCTAACCGTTCGTATTCTCAGCGGATCTACAAGTCACAAGTGTAGCAGTTCATGTTCTTGTTTTTCCGAATACAAGTTCTATATTTAAGTTTCAATCAAGATCAAGATATTGACAACTTGTTGTTGTCCTCATTGTTGTTTATCCTTTCGATCACTGTAATAGTTATTTACTATTTCCGTTGTTGCTTTACATATATTCCAACAGACCTTACCTTTACCTTGGTAGGTAGAGCGGATGTTTCCGAGATATCCTCGGCTCAAGACAAGCACAAGCAAAGTAAGACAAACAAAGCGACTATGTCATGATAGCGGCTTCTGAAAAAGAAGCAATAACTAATGCAGGTAAATAAGACAAACAAAATACATATAGCATCATAAATCAAACAAAAGTGGACAAATGAGGCAAGCAAATCCTCACTGTAAAACAAGTATGCCTTTTATTGCTCTCAGAAACACTTTGTAGTATTGTGAAGTTGTCTTATCAATGATTCAAGGTCGTCTTTGTTTCTCTTCTAATTTCTCCTCCCTCTTTCTCAACCCCATTTTTTAATTGTCCTTTTACACATGTTCGGGGGTTTGTAAGGATAATGGTAAAAGTCGAATAACATGTTGTGTGCAACATTTCAATAAACTTTAATAGTACAGCAAATTTTTATCTGCTGGTAATAATATATTCCTGTCTATGAAATGAAAAATTAATGAAGATGTTTGCTCTACCCATGTAAAATTCCTCAAGCGAAACTAATTATTTTAGTGTTTGGTTATAAAAAAGTCTCTTTTTCAGAATAAGTTTTCACTTTATTTTAAAATTAGTGTTTGGTTATAAAATATCTAAATTCTACTTGAAGTTTTTATATGTATAACAATATATAAATATTATTTAATAATAATATTTAAATAAATAAAAGAGAAAGGGCTAGCGTTTGAATTTTCAAACTTTTGTCTTATGTTGTTAGTTTTTACTGCTATCAAAGCACTCAAAGGGTGGCTTAACTTTGCCAATAAAAGGCACTTTAGCATAAGCTACAACATCCTACTAAAATACTCTAAAACATTAATGCCTCCTTCCAATTTAAAAGTTTTCTTCATTTCTCTTGTTGACTTCTCCCTAAATCTCCTTTTTTTGGGTTGAGTTCTTGTAAGTAAAAGAAATTAAAGAGTGCAAGTTTAATTTTCAAAATAGACATTTTATTCTTGAGATAGACTTTTCCGTACATTTTATTCTTGAGTTGGATTACAAATTTGAAAAAATGCTTCGAACCTGTTTTGCAACTCTAGCTTTATAAATTCCAAATAAAATGCGCTCCTCTCTTTTGCGAAAAGTATAACCAAACACGACTCCAACTTTAGACATTTCACATAAAGTGAAATATTTGGAATCTATAGCCAAACGCCTATTAAGATTTCTACTTCGTTTTCTTGCAAAGAAGAGGCAGAGAGGAAAAGTTGCAGCATCATTTTTGATTCGCATGTTTACCATCTTTTTCAACTTTATGTCTTCGACTCCTCGTAATGTAAGATTTAATTTATTCACTATGGCATACAAGATGGAAATGAATATTTTTATATCAAGTAACTATGCAGAAATTTATTTTTATGTACACATGTACTAATAAAGCCTCTCAGGTTTACGTTGGCAAGTAATGACATGTATACACGATTTTTTAAAAATAAATCAACTTTAATCTTCTAAGATCAATTATACTTCATCACAACCGCTCTGCCAATTGGGGAAATTGTTGCAGCAGCCATGCTACCCCTCTTATTGCAACCTAATAAGATTGGTAGAGATGTAGGTGAAACGAAATTAACAGCAGAGAAAAGAAAACTCTTGGACGAAGAAACCGCAGCTGCAGGCAAGTTGATAGTACTATTCACCAGTCAGTCATATGGAATCCAGATTATCAGCTAATCAGAAAGTTCAATGCATGAATAATGCACTGAATGCAAGTGTTATACACTGTTTACATTCCGAAATGCAATATCTAAATAAATATACATGGGTGCATAAATCATCCGAGTCACATTGTCTTTGCCACAGCTAATATACATGGCACACTTACGTCCTTTTGACTCATTGGATGCATTAAAGCAATATATTGTTCACCCTATTAACCATTCCCGACAGGTCGAATGATTTCCAGAACTTAGTTATGGCAAGCTCAAAAGGTTAGAGCAGACAGATGAATATGGCACATAAATTTTACCAGTGCATTGGATACAAACAAAAACATAAAAACATAAAGACAACAGATAAATGATTTTGACTAGTGAAGAAACTTTCATATATGAGGAAAATACATACCAATGCCGTCTCCCCAGGCTTGACTGCAGGTTCCACACTGTCTCTGCCATATCTGCTTAAGAAAATTAACATTTAGTCTACACTTGAATTCATTTTTTTTCTCTTAAAAAGTAAGCCTAAGACAGAACGGTAGTCTTTTTTGGTTGCAAGCGGTTATTAGACACTTCTCCCAAAGAGAGCTGCTGAAAAAATGCAAAAACATCAAGAAAATGCCACGAGTTTTCAAGAAAACATACGTAATCTAGAAGTCTTTATACAGCCAAATACATCAGATACTGAAAGGACAAAGAAATTAATAATTTACGCTTCTATAAGGAGCAGTTAATTTTCCTTACGAACTCTCTCTTTCCTAATACTGTAGTTAGTGACTTTATTAAGGAGTTTTGAAGGGTCTTGTCATCATATATTCACAAAAGTCACAGCCATAATAGTGTACAGACAGAAGCAGGACTCCGGGAAACCTGGGAAATCGGAAGTATCTCATAGCTATTTATATAATAATGAAGAGTAAACCTGAAATAAAGAATGAGAACCAACTATGTGAACTTAGCGAAGTATAGTCAGTTCGAAGCCCAATAAAAGAGAAAGGTTGTGGTAACCTGACAGTAATGTAATAATCTGACTATAATGAATTCTCTAGACATTGAGTTTGTTGGAATATGTCCACTTTGGCACACGCTGAATAGAGAAAAACAGATACGAAAGATTCATATAGCGGAATCCAACTAATTTGGGCTTGAGGAGTTGTTGGTCGATTTTATTGATTATAAATATGAAATATTCAACCATCATCTATGCTGACTACAGTGAACATATAATTATGCTTCTCTATCTTCTTCAACGAAGTAATTTGTTCGGCTGATTAGATAAAATTGAAGTGCCAAAATTTAGCAGATAATAAAATATGAAAACACATTCAGCATTTAATAGGGGGTGGGATTTTGTTTTACGCACAGTATTTTCCTCTGGCCATTCACCACTTCCAATCGATAAAAGCTGCATCCTTTGCTAAAAGGAAAAGGTCTTCCGTTCCATTCTGTTATCATATTCAAAATCAATTACATCGGATAATGAATATTATCGTCCTATTAATATGAAAAAGAAGGTAAAGTATTGCATGTTTTTCCATACCCAAGTGCCATGTGACTCCAACAGCTGATGAATCCTCCTTGGATATATCGTCGATAACAAATTGCAGATCAGATCCAACTGAATAAGTGAACTTCTTAAAAAAATCTAGAATTGCCTGCACTAACAGTTTGTGATCAAACATTTGCATAGTGTTAAGTAAAAAGGACATTGGACCTGACTTAATTCCAAAAATTAGCTCAAGTAGTGATATTGTCCAAGAGCATATAAGGGCACTACAAAAAATACACTTAGCTTATGTGAGACTTTTAACACTTTGCCGCGCATGGCGAGTGCCGGACATGTGAAGCATGGAGTAACAAAAAGAGTAGCACGACATTGGGTAGCCCGTCATTAGAGATGGATTTGCCTCTAATCCCACGCCAAAGTGTGGTGTCACCTCATCTAAAAGTTTAATCATTTAGATGAGGTGGATCGCAATTTGACATATAGAAATCTATTTACAAAGATAATTAACCACAAGGCCAAATTCTTCACTCATGAAAAGCAAACAGATAAAGATGGAAACAAAAAAAACTTTCAGATGAGGTGGATCACAATTCAACACAGAGAAATCTATTTACAAATATAATCAACTAATAAGGCCAAATTCTTCACTCATAGAAAGCAAACAGATAAAGTCGGGAAAAAAGCAGTTCCAAGAGATTCAACATGGACTTGGGAGTAATTTTTTGAATTGTAATTTCTACTTCGCTGCGTAACAGGTGAACAATCTTGTTCCTGTACTATGATTTAATTCTATCAAATTCCTCTCTTATTTTGATACAAAATGGAAATGGCCTGAAATTGTGTTGCTTGAGAAGGTTATACAGGATGTTGTGAAGGCTTATGCGTGCATTGATCAGCTGAGGTTTTTAGAGTTAGTTAGTAGTTTCGGAAATTACAAATAGATCCCTATATCTTTAATTACTAATTTGGTTTTTTACATATTATCCCCAAATGTAATTTCTTATTTTCAGTTTAGTCTTCTCTTTTCCGAGGGTATTTGTAGCTACTTTTAGCTCTTTTGGAGCTTATGAATGAAAATATCTCTTAGTTTCCTTTAGCCTAAGCTTAGTTCTTGGTTAGAATTTCTACTCAAATTCTCAGATTGCATAACGATTCCTCTATTGGAATCTAGATGGACAGATTTCTCTGACCCTACAGCTATTATATTGGCCCACAAGCTACACATTCATGGTTAAACGTTGTATTAAATATTCCAGCTACTGCACCAGCTTCTAGACCTGCAAATCTTCCACACCATTTCAACTATTCACCCTATCAAGGTACCTTTTTTTTTATAAGGTAAGATTTTATTAATAAAGTACCAAGCTGGTACAAAAGGAAACAGGGTTCATACAAAGATCAAGCAGATAAGCTATCACTCTCTCTCTCCTAACAATTCCAGAAAATCCATGTATTGGTCCATACTAACTAACATATTCCTATTACACTAGAAAAATAGATTATGCAAACACTGATTCTTGACTCTAGAGATGTGAATTTTACGTCCTTCAAAACATGTTTTGTTCCTCTCCAGCCATAGGGTCCAAAAAATGCAAAGTGAGATGGTCTTCCAAATTTGCTTCAGTCTTATGGGAACCTTTTAAAATTTCCAACTATCTAATAAACTCCTTACATCTCTGGGCATTACCTATAAGATGCCCGAAGGTTTAAAAATAGTTCCCAGCATTGTCTAGAAAACTTGCAGTGAAGAAATAGGTGATCTATTGATTCCAAGTCATCTTCACATAAGTAACATCTGTTGCACGAAGAAAAACCCCTCTTCTGCAAATTGTTTTGAGTTAAACATGCTCCCCGGGCTGCAGTCCATCCTAAACAAGCTACCTTCAATGGAGCTTTCGTTTTCCAAATCATCTTCCAAGGCCAAGTATTATCCCAATTACCTGACTCCTTTAACAGTGTAGTGTAGCAACTTTTAACTGGAAATTTCTTATCTTTACTGGCTGTCCATAGCAAAGAATCCACCCGACTTTGATCTAGCTGGACTGAGTACAATTGTTGAAGTTTTTGACAAAAATCTTCTATTTCCCAAACATTCAAATTCCTTTTAAAATTGAAATGCCAACCAGAATCTCAATGAAATTCAGCAATAGAAGCACTCTTGTTAATAGAACAATTTAAAAAGATAGGGAATCTATTCTTTAGGCTATCATCTCCCACCCAAATATCTATCCAGAAATTTATTTTGCACCCATTCCCAACCTCCAATTTAGCATGTCTCATAAACTCCTCCCAGAGCCTACAAATATCCTTCCAGAGTCCACTTTTAGCATTTGGTTGAATCGGAGGAGAGCTCCACCCAACTTTTTTACCATATATAGCATAGATCAACTTATTCCAGATATCATTACCATCCATGTAGAATCTCCAAAGCCATTTGAGTAACAAGCTCTTATTGTGTAATTTTAAATTCCTGACCCCCAACCCTCCACCTTTCTTATCTCCTAGAACCACTTGCCATTTTACCAAGTGTATTCTCTTCCTGTTGGCATTGCCATCCCATAGAAACAGATTCCTCATGGAATTCAAATTTTTTTCACCACAACAGGCATTGAGATCAGGGACATTAGATAAGTTGGCAATCCATCCAAGACACTGTTAATGAGGGTGAGTTTACCCCCAAAGGATAAATATTGTTTCTTCCATGGAGTTAGCTTACTAGCACATCTATCAAGGTACTAGTTCTTGAGGTCATTGCAATACAGGGTATGAGGCTCAATACACTGGGTATAGGCAGAAATTCAGTCAAACATCTCCTCTATATACCTCTAATTTTAATCCAGGTTATCCGTGGCCACCTGCGAGTTCCCAACCTGCCCCTTATCAGTATCTCTACCACCTGTCAGGGTTTGTTAGGACATCCTCCAATTTCTAGACTGCCGGTGTGGTTCCAGAAGGCGTGGGTTTCTCCGCCGACAATCACATGGCTTCTTCCTACGGCACAAGGATGATGGGGAACAAACTGCGGATATGAGCATCTGCATCCGCCTTTATCGTTTCAACATCAGCGGTCTTTTATTAACAGTACTGTCTATTATGATCACCAGGTGACTTCCTCTTCTCATATTTCTGTATTTGAGATTGATTCAATATCTTCTCGCGAGGTTTGTACTCTTGAAACTCTGTTTGTCGACATTGTTGTTGCAAACAATGACGAAATCAACACGACAAAGTCGGATTTGGCAGTTGATGATTATTTAACAGGGGAAGGAAAACCCTTCTGTTGAATGTTGTAAAAGAAATAGGACAGTTTCCAGCAACTGACAGCCTTAATATTGCAGAGAGTAGATTCATAAAAATGGAATGCTGCATCGGTTCCACCTTTAGGGAATGTAGGAGGCTTAATCCGATTCAGTTAGAGGAAAAAGGAGAAGAGAAAGGACAAACTGAGTTGCTCATCAGTTTCACCCACTGTTGTGTGTGCACAAAAAGGTGTCTGATGAAATGTTAACTGGTGAGGTGGTGGATCTTGTGACAAATTAGCTCCTCGCATGGAGAATATAATAAAAATTGGAGAAGACAAGAATGGCAGGCGCCGAATCAAAACCAAAGGTTGTTGTTAACCCGGATGTTTTTCCAAAGGGAAAGACATTTGACAAAACTGAACAGCCGAAAGTAGAGGAGTGTCCTGCTCTTTGACAGTACTGGAGCCAATAGTGAATCAACCTCACAGTGATGAACTTAGTATGCAGAATGAGAGTGCTGACAGTGCTTGCAGCTTCGGTTTTGATGTCAACGAGCCAGATTCTTCATCAGAGACAATTGGAATTCCCCAAGCACAAGACTCTTGGTGTTACTAGTGTAGCAGCTCACATAATCACCAAGTCCAGCAAAAGTAATAAGAAGGTGGTTATGAAGTTACAGGAGGAGTTCTTGAGGTTGGAGGAGGAATTAGAATTATCGAGCATCGATATTAGTTTGCCTGAGGGAAATAAGGTTGTTGATGATGGAGAAGTGGTGCTTCAATTTATATCAAATGAGACTTTAAAGAGGTGCAAGAAGGTGAACAAAGCAGAGGATGGAAGCAGTAACAAGGCTAAGAAGAAGACTGGGCTTTCAGGTGATTTATCTATTATGGAGAAAGCTCGAACAATAACAAAGAGGAGAATATAATTACTGTTAATGGTGATAGTTACAACACTGAGGTGACATTGTAAACAAAATGACTTTTTATGAAGATGTGATTCCAAATCTTCAAATTCAGTTTGAAAAAGTTGTTTCTGTTTTTAGTTTGGTCCATAATTTTCCGCCTGCTATAATACTCATTGATGAAGGAATGATGGAGTTGGGGGAGCTAGCTGACAGTTTGCCTTTGTCATATGAACATGTTAGAAAAAATATGGCTGTTGCATTTACAGAAATCAGCTTAGAGAAAGCAACTAAAAATTGATCAGTACTCTCGTAAAGCCCAGCCTCTAATTGCTTCCATAAAGTTGGAAACCCTCTTGAGTATCACTTGTCAACATTATTAACGGGCAAGTGCACTGTGGCAAAAACTTGTGAAATAGCTATACAGGAGATGGAGAAACAATTTAGCGGAAAAAAATCAAAGAGAGTTCTTTCTTTTGAGTGTGTAGTGGTCTCTTAAGTATTGTACTCGTGACTACCGGTGTAAAATTCCTTACTATAGTGGATTATTTTGCTCCTCTTGGCCCGTGGTTCAGATGAGGAGGATCACAATTCAACACATAGAAATCTATTTACAAATATAATCAACTAATAAGGCCGTCCCAGACCATCTCCGGGATAGAACCAGTCTATTCCAGCGAAGCATCAGACCTCTTCCGGCGAAGAACCAGGCTGATTTCCGTCGCGGCGCTACAAATCGACCAGACCTAATACAAGTCAGCTTCTATCTTTTCTTTCTTTGGTGTTTACGTTTGGCTGGTTGGTATTTTGCGTCCGTGCCCTGTATTTTTATCCTTGGCATCTGCACACTTTCCATCTTATTGTTGTTGGGTGTATTGTATTGCACGTGCTTTCCTGTAGCCTTTTGCATTTAGTTATAATTGCCTTTCTATTTGTGGTTTTTTCTTGCCTTTAGATCCTTGAATTTTCTTGCCTATAATTCGCACCATCTCTATCTATAATTCGCACCATCTCTAGCGTTGTCATTCATCTTTGTTGTTAAATTTGTCTGTTACACCTTGCTGAATCTTGACATTACATTCTTGTCCTTTGTTTTATCATTCTGGTATATAGAAGCCTGACTTACCTCTAGATTCTTGCTAACTTGTGCTTTAGTATTGGTTCCCATGTGTGTTAGCGTTAACCTTTGACTAGTATTTTTTTGCTCTAGTGGCTTTGGTGAATGATGGTAGACTAGGGTCATGTTCTCGGTCGGGGACGGGGTGACGATTGGGGGATAAGTGGGGTAAGGGAGATGCTAGGCTAAGAATAGGGTCTTGAAACATTGGGACTTTAATGGAAAATTCCATAGAGCTAGTTAAGATTCTTAAGAAGAGGAGGATTAATATAGCTTGTGTCCAAAAGAACAAATGGGTAGGACCTAAGGCTAAGGATGTGGACGGGTATAAGTTATGATTCTCGGGTAGGTCGAGGTATAGGAATGGGGTAGGCATTTTAGTAGACAGTGAGCTAAGGGTTCAGGTGGTAGAGGTTAGGAGGGTCAATAACAGGATGATGGCGATTAAATTGGTAGTTGGAGGGTTCACTATGAAGATTATTAGTGCTTACACGCCGAAGGCGGGCTTGAACGAGGAGGAGAAGAGGCGTTTTTAGGAGGATTTGGACGAGGTGGTGGGAGGTATACCACCCACTAAGAAGTTATTTGTAGGAAGGGATTTCAATGGACATATCGGGTCACTTCCGGGGGGGTTATGACGACGTGCATTGAGGCTGTGGCCTCGAGGACAGAAACGGGAGAGGCGTCTCACTTTTGGAGTTCGCTAAAGCTTTTGGAATGGTGATAGCCAATTCGAGGTTCCTGAAGAAGGAGGAGCACTTGGTGACTTACCGTAGTTCGGTGGTTAAGACTCAGATAGACTTTTTGCTCCTTAGGAAGGTTGACAACGATCTTTGTAAAGACTGCAAGGTTATTCCGAGTGAGTATCTTACAACCCGACATAAGCTTTTGGTGATGGATTTGGAGATCAAGATGGAGAAGAAGAGGAGGATTGTAGATGATAGGCTAAGAATCAAATGGGAGAGTTCGACCATGGCTAGTGCAAAGGAGATGGAGGAGAGGTTGATGGCCAGGGGGCTTGGGGGAGTAGTGGAGATGCGACCGGTATGTGGGACAGGACGACCAGTTGCATTCGGGAGGTAGCTAGAGAAGTGTTAGGGGTCTCGCGGGGTAGCCGTGGTAAGCATCGAGGAGACTGGTGGTGGAATGGTAAAGTTCAAGAGAAGGTGGAAGAAAATAAAGTTGCGTATGCGAAATTGGTAGAATGCAAGGATGAGGTGGAGAAGTGGACAAATAGGAAATCATATAAGATAGCGAGGAAGGAGGCAAAGCTAGCGGTTATGACGGCGAAAACGGCAGCTTTTGAACGTCTGCATGTGAAATTAAAGGAAAAATGCGGGGATAAGAAGTTGTACAGACTAGTCAAGGCGAGGGAGAAGAGGACACGTGACTTGGATCACGTGAGGTGCATCAAGGATGAGGACGGCAAAGTACTGGTGGAGGGCGCGCATATTAGACGGAGGTGACAGTCTTACTTCCATAAACTCTTGAACGAAGAAAGAGATAAAGACATTGTGCTGGGAGATTTGGAGTAATCCGGAAGGTATCAGGATTTTGGATATTGTAGAAGTATTAAGATTGAGGAGGTTAAGGGTGTTGTTCGCAGGATGCGCAGGGGACGAGCGACCACATCTTATGAGATCCCAGTTGAATTTTGGAAGAGTGCAGGCAAGACAGTTTTGGAGTGCTTGACTGAGTTGTTTAATATCACTTTTAAGATGGCAAGAATGCCCGAAGAATAGAGGTGGAGTACAATGATTCCTTTGTACAAAAACAAAGGTGACATCCGGAGTTGCAACAACTATAAGGGTATCAAGCTGCTAAGCCACACTATGAAAGTTCGGGAAAGGGTCGTGGAGATGAGGGTGAGAAGAGGCGTGTCTATTTCTGAGAACCAGTTTGAATTCATGCCGGGACATTCGACTACAGAAGCCATTCATATTATTAGGAGATTGGTGGAGCAGTATAGGGAGAGGAAGAGAGACTTACATATAGTTTTCATCGATCTCGAGAAGGCATACGACAAAGTCTCAAGGGATGTTCTATGGAAATGTTTGAAGGTTAGAGGTGTAACTGTGGCGTACACTAGGGCGATCAAGGATATGCATGATAGAGCCAAGACTATGGTACGGACAATAGGATGAGACTCAGAGCATTTTTCAGTGATGATGGGCTACACCAGGGATCAGCTCTTAGTCCATTCTTATTTGCATTGGTGATGGATGGACTGACGCGATAAATTCAAGGGGAGGTGTCATGGTGTATGTTATTCACAGATGACATAGTTCTGATTGATGAGACTCGCAGCAGAGTGAACGCTAAGCTGGAGGTTTGGAGATGAGACTCTGGAGTCTAATGTCAGGCTGAGTAGGACCAAGACAGAATACTTGGAGTGCAAGTTCAGTAACGGGAGCGACCATAAGACATGCATGGAGGTGAGGCTTGGTACTCAGGTCGTTCCAAAGAAAGGAAGCTTCAAGTATCTCGTATCTATTATCCAAGGGAATGAAGAGATTGATGACGATGTCACATATCGTATTGGTGCAGGGTGGATGAAATAGAGGCTCGCATCCGGAGTCTTGTGCGACAAAAATGTGCCACAAAAAGGCAAGTTCTCTAGAGTGGTGGTTCGACCGACTATGTTGTATGAGGCGGAGTGTTGGCCAGTCAAGACTTCACACATCTAAAAGATGAAAGTTGCGAAGATGAGGATACTGAGATGGATGTGTGGGCATACAAGGAGGGATAAGATTAGAAATGATGATATCTGGGACAGAGTGGGAGTGGCCTCGGTGAAGGATAAGATGCGGGAAGCGAGGTTGAAATGGTTCAGGCATGTGCAGAGGAGAGGCACAAATGCCCCAGTGCGGAGGTGTGAGAGGTTGGTTATGGACGGGTTCAGGAGGGGTAGAGGTAGGCCGAAGAAGTATTAGAGAGGTGATTAAACGGGATATGACGCATGTACAACTTACTGAGGACATGACCTTAGGTAGAGGGTTGTGTAGGACTCGAATTAGGTTAGAAAGGTAGTAGGTAGTTGGGCGTAATCCTACTTACGCTTACATACTGGTAGTTGTAGTGTTATTATTGTAGCCTGCTTAGCCTATCATACTAGTAGGAGCAGTATTATTTTATAGTCCCCTGTCCTTTGATTTCTGCTATTGTATGTTCTGCGTTAGTTACTGCTTCTTTTTCATAATGCACTATCATGACGTATTCGCTTTGGATACCAGTATTTTCATACCGCTTTAAATTTCTTGACCGGATTTTACTGTTTTTCCTGCTTTGTTTGTGCTTATGCCTTGTTGTGTCTTGAGCTGAGGGTCTCTCGGAAACGGTCGCTCTACCTACCAAGGTAGAGAGGTAAGGTATGCGTACACTCTACCCTCCCCAAACCCTACGTTGTGAAATTTCACTGGGTATGTTGTTGTTGTATGTTCTTTCGTGTATTTTTTTTATCTTATTTACATGCGTTAGTTACTGCTTCTTTTTTCAGAATGCTTTATCATGGCTGATTCGCTTTTGTTATTCTCATTTTCATACTGCTTTAAATTTCTTATCCGGGTCTGACCGATTCTCTTGCTTTGCTTGTGCTTATGCTTATGCTTTTTCTTGGGCCGAGGTCGTTCGGAAACAACCTCTCTACTTACCAAGGTAGCCGTAAGGTCAGCGTTAACTCTACCCTTTCCAAACACCACGTTTTGAGACTCCACTGGGTATGTTGTTGTTGTTTTTGTGTTGTAAGGGTTCTCTACCACTAGAAATTCTTGTTTTTCTTAATGAAGAAGTAACAAAATAACAAATTATCAGGTCCAAAAGAAGCATCATTAAATATAAAATAACAACTCTAGTTTGATAACTAACCTTACGCCCAACGAAGGGTTGAGGAAATACAAGGTCTTCATACACACAATTCTCAGCGATAAGTTGTTCAACGGAGTTCAAATCGCGGCTATTTATTCCGGCATAGAATTTCCTCACCACACTCGCCGCCGACTCTAAATCAGTTACAGAATCAGAAGATGGAGTGACCTCCGCCGTTCGATTGCTATTCCGTACAACTATTTGTCTTATCCAATGGCCAGAAATGATCCTAAATTGATAATCTGTAGAGCGGTTGAATTTGAGAAGAACGGCCGGTGAGTTGCCGTCGACAGCGGTGGTGGCCGGAGAGAAAATGGCGGAGAGGTTTGGGTTGAGAGATAGGAGAGAGAAGGATGAGGTGCTGCTCATCAGCATCACCATAGCTGCACTGGCAGTTTGATGCCTACTGTTCTGTTGTGTTTCCAGACACGGGTAAATAACTGCCACTCATTTGTTTTCACAAGAATTCGTGGAGGAAGAAAATCCAACGAAACATTAGGGAGGATATCTTCGTCATAATTCTTAACAAGGGAATGAGGAAGAAGGACCTTTTTGCTTTTCGTTTTTCTTTCTTTTTCCAAATTGTTACTCCCTCTGTCTCAATTTATAGGAATGTGTTTAATTAGGCTCGAAGTTTAAAAAATAAAAAGAATTTTTAAAAATTTATGATATAAAATAAATAAGAAATTTATGTTCTTAAAAATTATTTTACCAATAGTAATAAGTAAATTTAAAATTAAATTATTATTAAATATAAAAAAATATGTCTTTTTGGGATCGATTAAAAATGAAAGACCACGGACGGAGGGAGTATTTAAAAGAAAAGAAAAAAAATAGGTGGGCTCCTTTGACACCCATCTAAGAAGGTTAAACTGATTGCTCTAAGATAATTTGTTGCATCTTTTAAAAGAGCCGAATTGAGGAATAGAGTAAATTTGTCCTATAAAACTTTTCTTAATTAATTTTGTCATTTCAAAATGTAGAAATTCGTGACTCTTTGCAAATTGTGATCTTTTAACAGTGTTTCTAGAAAATAGTAAGGGTGGCCAGTGGGCCGGGACGGCCCGCCCCGGTCCCGCCCCGACCCCGCTTAAAAAAAAAACCGGTGGCGGGCGTCGAACTCGGGACGGGACAATGTCTCGTCCCGCCAGACCCGAGCCCGCCCCAGGCCCGCCCGACCCGACCCCGTCCCGAGCCCGACCCCGCCCTTTGTCCCCCTTTGCAAATATGGCCGTTGCACCAAAGGCCATTTTAGATTTTGGTCGTTGGCCAACGGCCATTTTAGGCCTCCCCCCTCCCCCAACCCCCCCTACCCCTTAATATTTATTTTTAACTCATAAGTTATTATATTTACACTTTAATCCAATTTTCCAACTATAAATAACTCATTTTCTCTTCATCTTTCTCATAAATCTTCCTACAATCTCTCTAATCTCTCAATATATCTCTCTACAAGTCTACATTGTTTGCTAAATATTCAATTTTATTTATTCATTTGGGAATTGGGAGTGAAGTTGGCAACTAGCTTGAGGATCTTCCATCGAGCAAAGTTTCAATTTTCAACCTCTCGATTACACGTCGACGTTACGTCGGCGTTTGGTACATTCGTTCCTTCATTAAATTATTATTGTCTGTTTATTTTATTTAGCGCACTTAATTTCATTTACTTTAATTATTTGTTAGCATATAATTAAAATGGAAGGAATTAGAGGTATGTTTGAGGGTAAGGGTAAGGGTAAGGGTAAGACTTCTTCTAGTAGGGGCAACCAGGGCAAGGGTACTTCTTCTAGTCATCTTATTCCTACACAGGATGATTTTGTTGATACTCAACATTTTCCTACAATACCATTAGATTTAGACGAGGAGTTGTTTTCTGAAACTCAAGAAGACTTTAATTTAGACGATGATCTAGACGATACACCCACTAATGTTGATGACAACACACCCACTAGTGCACCTTCAACTGAAATACCTCATATTCCCCCTAGTATGAGACGAGGTCCAGCAAAACGACCATTAAAATCAGATGCATGGACATTTTTTGATAGGGACGTAGAGAATCAAGTAGCTATATGTAAAATTTGTAAAAATGTTTTAAAATTTAAAACGGGAAAAGGTCACGGTGGGACGGGGGTTTAATTAGACACGTAGTAAGTGCTCATCCGGCTAGGTATGCCCAATACCGGGCTTCAAAACCGGGTGCGCAAACGTCGCTCCATCGGGACAAGGTTCACATACGATCGTCCGGACCAAGTACGGGGTCAAATTAACCCTATGACGGGGGGAATTGTAGGCTCTAAATACAATAAACATAGAGATAGGGAAGCAATTTCAAAATTAGTTGTTGTGGAGGGTTTGCCCTTTTCATTTCCTTCATCTCCGGTTTTATTCATTACATTAGAGATATATATAATCCTGCTTTTAACGGTTTTCCTAGATCAACTGTTAAGAGAGATGTATTTAAATTCGCGCATGAATATCAACAATATTTATGTTTTTCATTATATCATTTTAATGGCAAAGTATGTATCACGTACGATATAGGTCGTAGTACTAATGACCATGATTATTTAACGTAACTTGTTATTGGATAGATTATAAATGATCTATGCAAAAACGTATTTTAGCGTATAGATATATAGATGATAGGCACACTGGTACTTTTATTGCAGATAATATTTATCAAGTGTGCCATTATTACGGAATAACCGATAAAATTATGACTATTACATCAGATAATGCTTCTTCTAACAATTACGCAATTACAATTTTAAAAAATAGTTTAACTCCATCTTTTTCAGATCATTTTCATATAAAATGCGCGTGCCATATTTATAACTTAATTGTAAAGGATGGTCTATCACTTTTTGAATTCATTCTTAGTAAAATACAATTTGCTATAAACTTTATTTTTAAAAGTAATAAAGTACAATGTAGAAAAGAATATAAAAAAACTTGTCACGATTGTGGACTACCTTATAGAAAAATTCCACAAGAAGTATCCACTAGGTGGAATTCTTTATACGAGCAACTACTTGTTGCTTATAACTATAGAAAACCTATAACTTTATTTTTTAACTCTCATAATAAAAATCCAGCTGATATGATTTTAGATAGTGATTGGGTAAAAATTTCCGAACTTATTGTATTTTTAGAGAAATTTTTTCAAGCAACAAAGGAATTTTCCGGTATATATTATCCTACTATTTCAACTATGTTATTTTATATAACCCTAATATTTTTATTACTTAGTGAATATATGAAAAAACCAGCTTATAAGGCAGCTATTAAAAAAATATTTGTCAAAATAAAAAAATATTTTATTCCTATTCCCTCTATTTATATTATTGGTTCTGTATTAAATCCTACTATTAAAATAGACGGTACTAAATCACTAATTGAAACTATTTACGATTGTATAGAAGTACTACCACCTCCAAGTCCCAAAAATCTAAATCACCCACCACCTATTGAACAAACTAAAGAAGAAGTGTTGTCTAGCGTAGAACACCAATGCAAAAAAATATATAGATTTTATCAACAAGAAAATGCTAGTAACTTACCGGCTTCCATACCATCTTCTTCATCTTCAACACAACCTCACAAAAGACATGATGTTTCCTCTGCGGCTAGTATTGAAAGCCTCATAAATAGAATGTGCGTTCGTACCTCTACTAACCAAATTAGCGAGTTTGATATTTTTATTTTGCGGGGTTCTCGTACCGTATCAAGAAGTTATCAATGAAGATGGACATGAAGACTTCTTTGAAATCTTGGAGGGGAATGAGAAGACCTTTCCGACACTTTCATTGATGGCCCGAGATGTTTTGAACATTCAAGCGTCATCAATCGCATCGAAAGCGCTTTTTCTCGCGGCGGATATCAAATAGGAGACCACAGACACTCATTAGCCGGAGACGACTTGGAAATTGCAAAGTATTATTCAGAGATTCGATACGAGCGGAGCGGAGAAGGTGCGGTCAACCGGAGATCAACGAAGAAGAAGATGAAAACTACAACGAAATCTTAACCGAAGGTAGTGGAAGCGACTTGGATCAATTTGACCAACAAATACCAATTCCAACCGAAGAACCACATGAAATCATCAAGCAATTAGAACAGGTGTTTTCGAGAATGTAATTTTTTTAATTGCAATTTTATTATGTAATTTGCAACTTTTGGACAGCACCACAAAGTTGCAATTTAGATTTTAGACAATTGTATTTGTATTACAAAAAAATCATATGTCTATTAAATAATATAAGAGGTACAAAAACAGCCTTGAGATGTTTTTATTACACTATCTTATTTTGTTTATTGAGTTTTATTTATACATATGTTATTTAAAAAAAAAAAAAAAGGAAAACCAGCCGGACCCCGCCCCGACCCCGACCCGACCCCGCCCCGACCCGATACCGACGGGATCGGGAGGGGACTGGAGCAGGTCCCGCCAGACCCGACCCCGACCCCTTGGCTCGTCCCGCCCCGACCCCGACCCCGCCAGACCCGAGCCCGGCCCACTGGCCACCCTTAGAAAATAGAAATGTGAAGTTAAGTTCAAACGTCCAGTCCATCGAGTTAAATCGATTCTCACCAAGTTAGAATAATTATTATTTTTCCAGGGATTTATGTAGTAAGGAATAATTCTCCGTCAAATGGTGAAGACCGAAGATGATGGAAGAATGTTGTGTCTAATTTTTTCTTTTTTCATTCTATGATCTATCGAAGTGCGTGATCATCTGATCTAAAAACTTAAACTGTTAGATAGAACACATTTTTAATATTTGATTATATTCTCAACACGCCCCCTCACGTGTTTGCCTGATTTTTTTTCATGGTCCAAACACGTGGAAATTCTTTTTGAGAATGGGTGGCGGTGAGATTCGATCCCATGACATTTGACCTGCTCTGATACCATATTGAAGTGTGTGACCATCTGATCTAAAAGCTTAAGCTGTTAGATAAAACACATTTTTAATATTTGATTATATTTTATATAGAACATACTTTTAATATTTGATTATATTCTCAACATGATATTATTACATTGCATTACTTTTTGGAACATATTTGTAATATCTAGGAGACTCAAACATGATTTCGTGACAGTTGAGTAAACAAAATTGACTTCTATAACTAACAAAATAAATCCTATTTAAGTAGCTTCTATTTTGATTCTCAAACTGAAACGACTCAAAAAACATATTTACACTTTCACAATTTTGCTTTCAAAGTTGGCTATTTTGCAGGTTCTGCACAAACACTACGTCCAAAGATCTTGTTTCCAGACTATTCTCTCGCTTTATAATTCACTCATTCAGACAGAAAAACTGTTAGGTATTGACATTGGTGAATGGAAAGTGATGTGATGAAAAGTGAAGGGAATGTAAAAGGTCCCTTTTGCCTTGGGTAAAACCAGTTGTCCCACATCGGAAAAAGAAAGGAAAAGAGAGGTGTATATATTACATTACACCTTCTCTAGTCACTAAAAGGGTTGAGGGGGCAAGGACCCCTCGCGCCGTCGTCATCGCTCGCTCGGCTCGGCTTCGGCTTGGGATTGGGATTTGGATTTATGATTTGATTGATAATCTTTTTGGACCAAATTTTCTTTAATTTTAATTATTTAATTAATTATTGTTTAATTAAATTAATTAACTTATCCAATCCTTCCCGTTAGTGACCCGGATCCGCGTCTCTGACCGGCGACCCGGTTTCTTTCCCACATTTAAATTTCCCACCAGTTTTTAGTGGTTGTTCAGAAGGGTTGCAAACCTTCAGAAATAGTACTTCCATGGCTATAAATTCGTTTGATTCCTCAGAATTTTAATTACTAATTTTCTGAACAACACAAACTTCTTCTTCTTCTGCACAAATAAATTCTGTGTGATATACTGCCGTTGAGTGGTTCGCCGCTACCTAAATTTGGAGTACTATTATTCTGGTAAGATAATCGTTCTATTCTGGGAGGGGATATTCCATCAACCTCGAGTACTGTGAGGGGAATAATTTCCTTAAGAACACACTTTGAACTAAGTGGGCTCGATTATATTCTGAAAAAATTATTCTTATTTTTCAACACTGATTCTGTTTATTTTCATAAATTAATTTTATTGCTTCATCGGTTTTGCAATACAGATTAATAACAATCTTAAGGAAATTATATTTTTTAGATTAATCTGTATTCTGTTTTGGAGACTAAAACCTGTGTGGTTTTCTACTCCGTATGAAATTTCATATTCTGACTTGAAGACATAAAAACTTCGTTGGAATATTAAAGTTCATACTTGTACAACGATTTGAAGAACATAAAAACTTCATCATTGTTGTATTCTGGTTTGGAGATTAAAACTTGTGCGGTTTTCTACTCCATATGAATATTAGTATTCGACTCGAAGATATAAAAACTTCGTTGGAATACTAAAGTTTCATAATTATACTGCGATTTGAAGAAATAAAAACTTCATCGTTTAAGTCTGTGATTGAATTGCTATTCTGGTTTTATTAACTAAAACAGTTTGTCGATTTGACAGTGACAAACGAATAATGGCAATTGAGACTGGAACTACCTCTGTGAATACTGCACCAGCGGTTACTCCTACAACCCGTACCGCTGTGCCACCGGCTGAAAAACCTGCGAAGTTCACCGGTGCCAACTTTAAAGGATGGCAGCAAAGAATGTTCTTTTGGCTTACCACCCTTGGTATGCAAAAATTCACAAGTGAGGACCCTTCCGTGCCTGCCGCCGACATGCCTGACAATCAACAGTTCATGGTTATTGAGGCTTGGAAACAGGCTGATTTTTTGTGCAAAGGCTACATTTTGAGTGTCTTAGAAGATGACTTGTACAACGTCTACAGTGCAGTAGAGACTTCCAAAGAACTATGGAGTGCACTTGGAAAGAAGTACAAAACCAAAGATGCTTGCTTGAAGAAGTTTGTGGTTGCCAAAGTCCTAGACTACAAAATGGTGGATGGAAAAATCGTTGGAACCCAAGTTCAAGAGCTTCAACTTATCTTCCATGACCTTATTGCTGAAGGTATGGTAGTAAATGAAGCGTTCCAAGTGGCTGCAATGATTGAGAAGTTGCCGCCCTCATGGAAAGATTTCAAGAATTATCTTAAGCACAAAAGAAAGGAAATGAAGTTGGAAGATCTTGTGATTCGTCTCAAGATCGAGGAAGATAACAAAACCGCTGAGAAGAGGTACCGTTAGACTTCACCAATTGAAGGGGCAAACATCGTTGAAGATGCTGCTCTGAACAAGAATAAAAAAAGGAAGAGGCCTTCTGGAAAGGAGAAGGATTCCAACAAGAAAAAGTTCAAGGGCAACTGCGTTAATTGTGGGAAAGCTGGCCACAAAGCCCCAGATTGTCGTCTCCCGAAAAAGAACAAGGGAAAAGGACAAGCCAATATGGTGGAAAAGAATGATGATATGGATGATCTATGTGCAATGCTATCGGAGTGCAATTTGGTTGGAAACCCAAAGGAGTGGTGGCTTGATTCTGGTGCCACTCGACATGTTTGCGCTACAAAAGAAGCATTTGCAACCTATGCTCCCGCTGGACTCGAAGAGGTCTTGTTTATGGGAAATACGCAACAACCAAGGTTGAAGGATATGGGAAGATACTTCGAAGATGACTTCGGCAAGGTCCCGACTCTCAACAATGTTATGCACGTTCCAACAATTCGGAAGAATTTAGTTTCAGCCGGACTACTCGTCAAAAACGAGTTTAAGTGCGTGTTGGTTAGTGAGAAAATTGTATTAAGTAAGAATGATTTGTTCATAGGAAAGGGCTACCTCACCGAGGGCCTTTTCAAACTCCATGTAATGGTTGTTGATAGTATTAATGAAAATTCAGCTTCGTCTTACTTATTGGAGTCAAATGATTTATGGCATGTTCGTTTAGGACATGTCAACTACAAAACCTTGCGAAAATTGATTAATTTAGAAGTATTTGCCTAAATTCGAGTGTAATAAATCTAAATGTGAAATCTGTGTTGATTCTAAGTTTGTTAAACATCCATATAAGTCTATTGATATGAATTCAAATCCTTTAGACTTAATTCACACAGATATATGTGATATGAAGTCAATACCATCTCGCGGTGGGAAAAAGTATTTTATAACTTTTATTGATGATTGCACTCGATATTGTTATGTGTATTTGCTTAATAGTAAGGATGAAACAATTGATGCATTTAAGCAATACAAGAACGAAGTGGAAAATCAATTGAATAAAAAGATAAAAATGATTAGAAGTGATAGGGGTGGAGAGTACGAATCTCCTTTTGCAGAAATATGTTTAGAATATGGAATTATTCATCAAACTACTGCCCCTTACACACCACAATCAAATGGAATTGCGAAAAGAAAAAATCGAACATTAAAGGAAATGATGAATGCCTTACTAATAAGTTCCGATTTACCGCAAAGCTTGTGGGGGGGAAGCTATCCTTACAGCTAACCGAATACTCAACAGGGTGCCCCACAGCAAAACACAATCTATTCCATATAAACTATGGAAAGGAAGAAAACCTAACTTAAAATATTTCAAAGTGTGGGAGTGTTTAGCAAAGGTCCAAGTTCCTTTGCCCAAAAGGGTAAAAATCGGACCAAAAATTGTGGATTGTGTTTTTATTGGCTATGCTACAAACAACAAAGCTTGTCGGTTTTTGGTTCACAAATCGGACAATCCCGAAATTCATGTTAATACGATAATTGAATCAGATAATGCTAAATTCTTTGAAAATATTTATCCGTATAAAACTGAATGTGAGTCGTCAAGTGAAAGATCTAAACGACCACGGGAAGAACCAAAGGAAAGTACACCAAGTAAAGAGGATCCAAGGCGTAGCAAACGTCAAAGGAAATCTACTTCCTTTGGATCAGATTTTGTGACATTCTTGCTTGAAAATGAGCCTCAAACATTTAAAGCAGCGATGTCATCTTCTGATTCAACATTTTGGAAAGAGGCAGTCAATAGTGAGATTGAATCAATTTTGAACAACCATACATGGGAATTAGTTGATCTTCCTCCTGGAAATAAATCTTTAGGATCAAAGTGGATTTTTAAAAGAAAAATGAAAGCTGGTGGTACTATTGACAAATATAAGGCAAGACTTATGGTCAAAGGTTATAGACAAAAAGAAGGCCTTGATTACTTTGACACATACTCGCCGGTAACAAGAATAACATCTATTCGGGTGTTAGTGGCACTGGCGGCCGTATATGGTCTTGAGATCCATCAAATGGATGTCAAGACAGCTTTCTTAAATGGAGAATTGGAGGAAGAAATTTACATGGAACAACCTGAGGGTTTTGTGATTCCTGGTAAAGAAAGGAAAGTGTGCAAACTTGTTAAGTCACTTTATGTACTTAAACAAGCACCTAAACAATGGCATGCGAAATTTGACCAAACAATATTGGCAAATGGATTTAAGATTAATGAGTGTGACAAATGTGTTTACATTAAAAATACTCCAAATCATGAAGTCATTGTTTGTTTATATGTTGATGACATGTTGATAATGAGTAGAGATATTACGATGTAAATGCTACGAAGCGTATCTTTGGCTAGTAAATTTGATATGAAGGACTTAGGAGTTGCTTGATTTGATCTTAGGCATCGGAATTCATAAAACTCCACAAGGTCTAGCATTATCGCAGTCTCATTATATTGAAAGAGTACTTGACAAGTTTAAGTATTTAAATTTCAATGTTGCAAAGACTCCAATTGATGTAAGTTTTGCACTTCAAAAGAATAAAGGTGAAAGTGACTCACAATTGGATTATGCAAGAGTGTTGGGAAGTTTGATGTATATCATGAATTGTACACGACCAGATATAGCATGTGCTATAAGCAAGCTGAGTCGATTCACGAGTAATCCCAATCAATCTCATTGGATGGCAATGAAACGAGTCTTGGGGTATTTAAAACACACCCAAACATATGCTTTGCATTATAATAAATATCCCGCAATAATTGAGGGATATAGTGATGCAAACTAGGGATGGCAACAGATCGGATCTGGACCGGATCGTACTACATCCAGATCCAGATCCGATTTTCATACCTGAATCCAGATCCGTCGGGTTCATAAAAATCAGATCCAAATCTGAATCCATCGGATCCACCGGGTCCACGGATCGGATCTGGATCCACATGTAAAAAAAATTGCCTTGCTAAGAATGTAACCTTGCTAAGAATTTTTTTTTAAACTGACAAACGATTTTTACTTAGCTAATAGTTTACTGTGTTTCAATTTTGAAATGTTCATTTGAGATATTTTGTTCGTTGTCTCGTTTTGATTGTGAGATATTAATTGAAAATGTTGGACAATGACAATAGTTGTGGAAAATGCTGACTAGTATTTCCACAATGCAGAACTTGCATGTGCTTGGAATCTTCACAAATGAAGTGAATATAATTTTAACTACTTGTCTATGGAGATGTTAGTCATTTACTAATATAACATTGATTTTATTATCGAAGTTACCTATTTATTTTTGTGTTTTTGAGTTAACGCGGGGATAAATTAAATTTGTTTTGAGAATTAAACTTGCAAGAATGTGCTTAGCAATTTTAAGATAATACTTATAAAATTACATTCTAGGTTATGTATATATTTAATAAAAAATGGATCCACGGGTCGGATCTGGACCGGATACGGATCTCAAATACAAGATCCAGATCCAGATCCGATCCGGATCCGTCGGGTCCAAAATTTGAAGATCCATATCCTATAAAACGGATCTGGATCCACCGGATTCGGACCGGGTCTAAGATCCATTGCCATCTCTAATGCAAACTGGATCATCTGAAGTTAAATCCACGAGTGGATATATTTTCACCGTTGGTGGAGGAGCAGTGTCTTGGAAATCATCAAAACAGACATGCATCGCCCGCTCTACAATGGAATCTGAATTTATAGCTTTAGACAAGGCCGGTGAAGAAGCTGAATGGCTCCGGAATTTCTTAGAAGATATTCCATTCTGGCCCAAACCTTTGGCTCCTATATATATACACATTGTGACAGTCAAGCAGCACTAGGTAGGGCAGTGGGCGTAATGTACAACGGAAAATCTCATCACATACTACGAAGACACAATACCGTTAGACAACTCCTCTCTAGTGGCGTTATCACGATTGACTATGTAAAGTCAAGAGATAACGTGGCGGATCCGCTTACAAAAGGCTTATCTAGAGAGGGAGTTAGTAGATCATCAATGGGAATGGGGTTAAGGCCGAGGATAAGTCATCATGACGGTAACTCTACCTAGCAAACACGAGATCCCAAAAGCTAGGTTCAAGGAGATCAAACAAAGTTGTGACTGACGGTTCAACATTGTCAAATAACTCAACCCATTCTCGGATGAAGACAATGTTCAGAAATAAGGATAAAACCTTATGGCTTGTTAATGAGTTAATAAAGCATTAAGGTTCTTTAATGATTATCTAAATCTGGCAGTGTATGACCAGATAATGTGGCTATAGGACCACATGTTTAGAAATCACATATGTGAGTGTTAAGTGTAAGCCGCTTTAAAGGGAAATGACAGTGAAGGCCCATTCTCTATGCACTCATGAAACCAGGAGGTGTTCATGGCTAAAACGAACACAACCGTGAGAACCATAAACGGTTGAGGGTTGATTGTGTGACTTATGTTGTCTAGGTATACAACAAAGTTCGACGGTTCAAAGATATCAAATCTACCGATTGATCGAATATATCCGACATAAGTTCACTACGGAAAGTTCAAAGGGAAACCTACTTATCCAGATGCAGTCAATTCTCGCTTGTATATCACACTTGTCCGCGCATTCTTTTATATTATAGTCATTCCCATTCATGTGGGGGATTGTTGGGTATTGATATTGGTGAATGAGAAATGATGAGATGAAAAGTGAAGGGAATGTAAAAGGTCCCTTTTGCCTTGGGTAAACCAGTTGTCCCACATCGGAAAAAGAAAGGAAAAGAGAACACCTTCTCTAGTCACTAAAAGGGTTGAGGGGGCAAGGACCCCTCGCGCCGTCGTCGTCGCTCGCTCGGCTCGGCTTCGGCTTCGGATTCGGATTTAGATTTGGTCAAATGACCAAATTTTCTTTAATTTTAATTATTTAATTAATTATTATTTAATTAAATTAATTAACTTATCCAATCCTACCCGTTAGTGACCCGGATCCGCGTCTCTGACCCGCGACCCGATTTCTTTCTCATATTTAAATTTCCCACAAGTTTTTAGTGGTTGTTCAGAAGGGTTGCAAACCTTCAGAAACAGTACTTCCATAGCTATAAATTCGTTTGATTCCTCAGAATTTTAATTACTAATTTTCTGAACAACACAAACTTCTTCTTCTTCTGCACAAATAAATTCTGTGTGATATACTGCCGTTGAGTGGTTCGCCGCTACCTAAATTTGGAGTACTACTATTCTGGTAAGATAATCGTTCTATCCTGAAAGAGGATATTCCATCAACCTCGAGTACTGTGAGGGGAATAATTTCCTTAAGGACACACTTTGAGCTAAGTGGGCTCGATTATATTCTGAAAAAATTATTCTTATTTTTCAACACTGATTCTGTTTATTTTCATAAATTAATTTTACTGCTTCATCGGTTTTGCAATACAGATTAATAATAAAAACTTCATAGTTCACCACAAGTAAATCGTTTTAGAAACATAGTGGAGTATATCTTAAGAAACAAAAAATTAAGACTCAACTAATATTGAGAAAGTTAAAAAGGAGAGCTTAATGTCTTTGAGTGATTGCAGCAAGATTGGATTCCATTTAGCTGTTCAACCTGTGCGAAGAAAAGCTTGACAAAGAACAAAATAGAAACGCAAACCAGACGATTCAACAGGGCACAGCTGCAATCGTGCAAGTTCAATTTAACCTCACTAATTCCCCCATAATAATTCAAATACCAATGTAATCCAAGTTTTTTCAAACAGAAAACTCATCACTAGTTCCAAAATACCTTTCTAGTAACTAAAAGTAAAGAACAAACGATGTCTCAAAGCAAAATTGTCCAACCAATAGGAATTGTCCATAATGCAAGAAAAGAACCCTTAACGATTGGCCTTGGCAACCCTCTCAATCTCATCCTTCTTCTTGATAGCGTAGCTGCACGTTCATAGAAAAAGTATGTAAGCATAGAAGATAGCATTCATTAAGGATTATAAGACTAAAAAGATGTTAATAGGAAGATTACCTGTTGGAAGATCCCTTGGCAGCATTAATGAGTTCATCTGCAAGGCACTCTGCTATGGTCTTGATGTTCCTGAAAGCACTCTCACGTGCACCAGTTGTGAGGAGATATATTGCCTGGTTGACACGACGGAGTGGAGAAATATCAACAGCCTGACGCCTCACAACACCGGCAGAACCAATACGAGTTGCATCTTCTCTTGGTCCACTGCATCACACAGGTGTGAATGGTTATGAAATGGAAAAGGAAAAATGAGAAAGACTAAAATATCTGAAGATGCCGCAACATGCAAATGGAACAAACAAGACATGGTATGCAAATCTTCTAATCAACAAGAAACTTCAGCAAGAAAGAGTCCAGCCAATAAACATGCAAAAATAAAAATAATCTCTAAACCTGTTGATAACAGCATCAACGATCACTTGGATTGGGTTTAGGTCAGTCAACAGATGGATAATTTCCATAGAATGCTTGATAATACGAACAGCCATCAACTTCTTCCCGTTGTTCCTTCCGTGCATCATCAGTGAGTTGGTCAACCTCTCCACAATCGGGCATTGAGCCTTTCTAAACCGCTTGGCTTGGTACCTCCCAGCAGTGTGTGGCGTATATGTAGGATGCTTGTTAGCAGTAGCAGTTATGTAATCCTCAACAGAAATATCACTGATCTGCATGAAATAATAACATTACGAGAAAATTCAAGAGAATACAGAACTGAAGTTCTCCTTTGTGCATTTCAATCCACCTACAATTACATTACCAACCTAACCAACAAGGATTGCTCTGGACTTTCAGCAAGTAATTTTCAGTCATATAAATCCAACATTTAAGAGGTTACAGGGATAAATAAGCACCTTGTGTAAGGCTGTTACTCAAATTTAAGCAGACAATATATTAGATATACCTAAGAAGCGTAGCACATAATGTTTCAAGTTTCTTAACAATGTATTCGACTTGTGGACCAATAAGTCATCTCTCCTATGCTACCATTAGCATTTAGCTAATTAAAAAAAAAATCTAAACCTGGGAACCAAAATTTCCAAATGTTTATCATCCTTCTGATTTCGAAAAGGCCAAAGTTTCCTATAGATGTAGTCTTTTAGAAATGCAAACAGTAGAATACAAAATATTTGGTTTCAAGTCCTCATCCGGCACATCTAAATAATAACTACCACTTTGTATTGAACATATAGTTGGTAAAAACTGGAGACAATCACTAGAATTAGCCACAACAGATAAGTTGTACCATCTTATAGGACAAGTTCTGCCTTGGTTCTATAGTAAAGATCACAGTTAAAGAAGATAAAACAGATGAACAATATTTTCCTCAATTTCAAAACCAAGTTGGACAAACGAAGCTGATATTTTTTCTAACTTGGAAGAAATAGCATACAACTGTAGTATTAGAAAAGGAAACAAATGAAAGAAAATAAGGTCTCCTAGGTCTAGTTACAGTTGAACAACACTACAACAGCCAATTTACAAACCCTAATTCCACAAATGAAGAAAAAGGGATTGAGGGTGAAAGGGACACCTGAACGTCGTCGTATGACCAATGATTGAACAGCATAACATCAGTGTGAGGCTTTTCTTGCTGATTTTGATTTTCCACTACTATTGCACCACCTTCCATCTTTTCTCAAGGGGGTTGGGGTTTGAAGAAAAAACCTATATACTGGGTTGTATGCTATGGTATGGTTTTAAAATGGGAATCTATTAAGATTCATATTGACCAAATGTAGCAGCATATTTTTTTTATCAAACATAGTAGGAGTTTTTTTTAAAACATATATGAAATCACACTTCAAATATCACTCAAGTTTTAAAATTTCGCTCACAATTTTGTGTATAAAATCAGTATAAAATATTATATAAAGTTCATGTTTTCAAATCTTGCTCATGATTTCATGTATTAAATATGTATAAATTATATATGAAATATGCATATAACTATATAAATTTTGTATAAAGTTCATATTGATTTCTGAAAATTTAATACAATTACAGCAACATTGTATACAACGTTCATACAATATTCATATAATTTTAATACAACTACAATAACATACAAACTTAGACTACAATTTTCATTCGGTCATCATACAGTTATAATACAACTTTAATATAAATCTGATACAATTCGACTGTAACTTCGAACTTCAACGAAATAGGACTAAAATTCAGTCCAAAACTAGCTCAAATTTTACCCAAATAGCTCCAAAGTTTAGATTTGAACTTCCCTTGATGTTTTAATTCTTTTGAAATATCACACTCAAACCAAAGTTTGTTTGCGGCAAATTTATTCTTTGAACTTGAGCTTCGAACTCCTTTAATGGCTAACATTGGAGCTCTTTTCTTTTCAACTTGGTTCTTTGATTTTCAACTTCTTGAAAAATGTTAAAATGAGAACCGGATGAAATCGCGGGGTAAAGTTGAGTGAGAAAATCTTAAAATAAAATCCTCATATTTCAATGACAAATGGGAGAATGTAACTCAGTAGAATCATCAATTTTTTAGAAATTTAGTAGTGGTGGTGGTATTTGAAGAAGGAATCAATGGGACAAGAAATAATCCACCAGAGACCAAAATTGTAATTGAATTTTCTATCGTGCTTATGTACAATGTGTATGTTCTAGCCCGAGTCATGTTCTGAGTATTTTAATGACGTTGATGAGGGTGAAAGGTAAGTTATATTGAAGGATAGGAAAATCTTGTTTGTGTTGTATGACTATTCAAAAAATTTATTGGACAAGCTAAACTTGATATTATATTCACTCTGTCGAGCTCCAACACCATAATACCAATCGTCTCATTCTTCTCCTTCTTCGTTCATATTTATATCTACCTCGACGAGATCACGCCGGAGCTACGGAAAAAACCACCATTCACACAACCTCGCTCACCACCATCAGATCTGAGAGAGAGCGCAAGAGAGAGATGATGCGTGGGGGAATAGAGAGAGCGAGAGAGAGGAGGGGGAGCGTAATTATTATTAAGTTGTATGAAAATTAGGGCAACAATGCTATCAAAATTGACCCACCTTCTTAGATCTTACAAAAAATGGCCCACTCCCCCTCCTCTCTCCCTCTCTCTCCCCCTCCTCTCTCCCCCTCTCTCTCCCCCATGCATCCTCTCTCTCAGATCTGGTCTCTGATGCAACCTCTCTCTCTCAGATCTGGTGGTGAGCGAGGTGGTGTGGTTGGTGATATTTGCTGATGCTCCGGTGTGATCTCATCGAGGTAGAAATAGAGATGATCGGAGATGGAGAACGAGTGATGGTGGGGGGTCGTCGGTGAATGTGTAGTGGTGGTGCATCGCTGTAGGGGGAGAGGAGAAAACTACGATTGTGGTGTTGGAGTTCTCCAGAGTTATGGGGCTGCGATTCATCGTCGTCAGTCGTTGGTGGAGTTCGCCGGAAAACAAAACTCCAACGATGGTTGTTGCTCCTCCGTATGGTGTTGGGGTTGGTTTTTGTGTAATAGTGTATAATATATATATATATATATATATACACACACCCATATACAAATGTATCTGTTTTATAAAATTGCAATTCATATTCAAAATCAGTCCAGATCTATGTATTATAACCACTTATACAATATTGTTATAAATGTGTATAAGTACATATTTTCGTGTATAATACTGTATAATTATTTTTTAAAGTATATACCTACAAATTATATACTTTCACATACCTATATTCGTAATGTACCCTTTTTTATATAAGTGTATCATATTGTATAAAAGTGTTTTTGGACTATATTTTTGTAATGTAAGTTTTGGGCTATATTTTTGCAATGTAAATCAGCAAGTGTATATTTATGAAATTTTCATGAATAATTATACCATATGTTAATTAGGGTATTAATGCTACCAAAATTAATCCACCTTTTTAAATCTTACAAAAAATTACCCAAACTTTTCTCTCTCTCACTCTCTATTGCACTCTCTCTCTCTGTCGTCATATCTCTCGGCCTCCTCTCTCTGCCATCATCTCTTTCTCTTCATCACCGTCGACTCGTCGCTGTGGCATCGCCCAGTGAGTGACTGCGTTTTCTCTCCTTATCTCTCTCGCTCTTTCTCTCTCGGCCTCATCTCTCTCACACTCTCTCTCTCTCTGTCGATATCTCCATCACCAACAATGACGCACCACCGCCGCCGTCTCCGCCGTGCCGTCCAGTCATCGAGGAAGAAGTTATTTGAAACCTTATTTGCTCGATCTAGATCTATTCTTGAAGATCTAGCCGGTGGTGGAGCACACGTGACGGAGATAAAGTTACCGACGTCGGGGAAGTCGCCTGAAGTGATTTAGTCGGCGGTGGAGAAAATCGGTAGGTGCAGGGGGTTAGTAGGTGTATAAAAGTATATAATATTATAGAATAGTGTATATAAGTATATACACACCTCCTATACACTATTATACATGTTTATACATCAATACATAATGTATATGTCTTGTATAAAAGTGAATTCTTATTTAAAGTCAGTTCAGATCTATGTTTCATACCTATTTATAAAAATTGTATAATTGTGTATAAATGTGTATACATGCGTATTTTCGTTTATAATATTATATAATTATATTTTTAGTGTATACATCTACACATTATACACCTTCAAATACCTATATACATAATGTATCTATTTTTTGTATATAAGTGTATAACATTGTATACAAATATTTGAACTAAGCTTTACAATGTAAGTTTTGGGCTTTTTGTTTTCAATGTAAATGAGCAAATTGTATATTTTTAAAATTTTCCCTATTTCTTTTATCCTTAATTTTCCCCCTTTTGTCGGTAGTCAACTTTCCATGTTTTCTCTTTTTACTTAGTACGTCTATTTTAATTTAATATTTTCTTTATCATTTAACTAGACCCATTTGATTTACCTTACTCTTCTTGTTGTCTTCATTGTGTTACAATTGATGAACTAGTTGATTCGATCACTGTTTTTTTAGAGCCCCTTTGAATTTGAGAGTAACACTTAATGGAGGTTCGAAATTTGATGGAAGAAGATCAATTCAATGTTTTACAACTTTGAACCTATCTTTGAGCAAAAACTTTGTAATAGAAGTTATGGATTATACTTTTAAAATGTAAGTCATTAAATTGTATTTTTCTGAAATTCTTGTAATACATCTATTAGAGAAAATAGATCGAAGGACCAAAAACATTGAAGCGGGTGAAATCACGTGAATTCTTACAATGAGATTGGAAATTTCTTAACACAGGTAGTAAATGAACGATAAAGTGTGAGATAGAAACATATTAAATCTGCTATTTTTAGAAGTACAAATCGGATAATTTTTAAATAGTGAGGCTATTTTTTGCTTTGCATTGTGTTGGTAGACTATATGTATGTATAGTTCCCTTTAAATTTTGAATACAATAATAATGGTATGGTCTGTATCTTTTTTTCTTTTTTTTTTTAACTACACTACTTTATTAAAGAAATTGCATTTACAGTTGCAGAACACTAAGCTTTTGGTTAAAAGAATTCATAGATTACATATTAAAGTTAAGTTTATAAGGTCAATTTGAAATTATTTACTAGTCTTTCTAATATTGGTTAGACTTAGAAGTTGGCATTTGTCTAAGAAGAATATAGAAAAGTTATTCCAAAAAATAATTCCATTTTTGAAGAAAAATGAAAAGTTACTGGATGGGTTTTTTTCCAGTGTAAATATATATATTTTTTATAATGGTGTTTGATTGATAAATAATAAAAACTAAAAACCATTATGGGGAAAACTCGTAATGTCATACTCCAAAATTCATTATTTATTTTGAGTCAAAGACCATGAGTAACGTTTGTGGGCATACTGGATGTTGGAGACTCAATATGTACATATAACGTTATCAACATTACAAAATTTATTTTTTTACTTTGTAAGGTATCTTCCCAAGTATATCACTTTGATAGTGCTTTTCTAATTTTAATTATACATGTTACATATTTATGTCACGACTCAATTCTAAGACCTAGGACGCAAAAGAAAACCTAACGAGCTACTACATGTAAGATGAACCCTCTAAGCTAAAGTATGAGAAAGTTAGAACTGAACGAGAATGTAGTCTCAACCTGTATCGATACACATATAAGTGCGAAAGTCAAAGTAAATTATAAATTTATGTGTACAACCCCAAAGTACATAAGTCATGGAGCAATAGACATTTGGGCTACCAGATACAAGATGCAACTCAGTAGTATAGAAATGTTAAGTCCTCTAAGAGGAAGTGACCACCGAGATCTAATGGAGGCTCACATCAACTAGACTAACCGGTGAACGCTGGAGTCACTGATCATCACCCGCTCCTCCTGCACACACCAAACAACAACAAGCGTGAGTCTACAGACTCGGCAAGATCATTGACTCTCCCTCTCAGATTACCCCCGAAGCAAGTCTTTAGTAATCGTTGGTAGTGTATAAAGGCATAATGAAAGCAATACAAGCATAATAATGATAAACAAGTAAGCATTTGAACTGAATTCACAAATACATCTAACAAGTGTAAACACAACATTAAAAGTTTAATAAGCTGCTAAGCAACATAGGTTTCATGTCTGACCTAGCCCAGGTGGTGTATCAACCCCATAGCTTACCCATCTTCGGATTGTAGATTTCTGTCTTACATGTTATTGCAGTGTAGTAACCTCACATCTTACCCGGTCGCACTAGCACCGCATGACCTATCCGCGCATCATCGTAGCGTGCTATACTAAGTGATAATAAATGCTAACAACTAATCAACTATCACATCATGCTCACACCGATAAGAAGTATCAAACAATGTAAAAATACAATAAGCTACCATTTTAGCAAACTAAATACTTCATAAGTGCCCAATCGAGCTCATGATTATCCACTCGCACGAACTATATGGTTTAAATGCACATAAATACCACATATAACATGCTTTTGAGAACAACAAACAAATCAAAAGTTAAAGCCTTACTTGTATAACTTCTATTAGCTAACACCTTACTTGAACCGCTGAAGTCTATCCAAACAAACTCCAATGACTTCAATCTATTCAAATTTATCAATAATGGGCACTAATTAGTCTAAGGAAGTTATTTTTATAATTTTAGAACATCTTGTGGTGAAAGTCGACTCAAACATACGTTTGGATCTGTTGGAAATTTGCCTTTGGTGGGAGTTGCGTCCACCCATCTTTAATGACTTAAACACTAGGGTTTCGCATGTTGGAGACTTTGGTTCTTCACACGTGCATAATCTACTAAGTGAGTAGATGACCGTAGGGCCAAGGATCGTCAAATTTCATTAAGAAATGAAAGAGATATTGGTCCACGAAGTGAGGTGTTTGAAGCATGAAAATATGGTGTGGAACAAATCTCCCTCATCGGTGGGGAAAGAAAGATTTGTTCATTTTATAAGTCTAAAAAATGGATAAGGGTTTGGGACTCCAAGGGTAACCCATGTGTTTGAAACAGGGAGGACCTAGGTGTGCTTGGGTTCGAAGCAAAGCCCACACGCGCGCCGCTGCCGCCCATCCGGTCCGGGCTCGGGTCGTGGGCCTTGGGCTTCTTCTGATATTATCTTTTTGGACCCAAATTACTTACTATTTACAGTTTGGTCCCTGGAGTTTTAGGAAAGATAAAATTTGGGCGAAGTACAACGACGGAAGGCAGAAAGATTTTGCCTTTTGGGTTGGTTTTGGAGCGTTGATATCACCCTCCTTACACTATAAATTGAAGCATTTGGCTCAGTTTGTTGTAATTTCAGTTTGTTGTAATACTTAGCATTTACTTACTTTCCGTTTTCTGTAATTGTTGTAACCTACAATTTTAAGACAAGATTTTGCTGTAACTGCTTACAAAGATGACTGGAACATCACAACACGCTTCTGATTCTGCTGCTGCTGCTGCTACTCAAGGCAACCCTTCTGCCTTCTTCACTGCTGGCCAAGGCACATCCAATGCCTTTCCTGCTGCTCAAGGAAACGCTACAGTTCCTCCATCCTCTGGATTCCACCATGAACGCCCTGAAAAGTTCATGGGCTCCAATTTCAAAAGATGACAGCAGAAGATGCTGTTTTACTTGACTGTTATGAGAATAGCTCGGTTCCTAATAGAAGATCTTCCACAAGCTGGAGATGATATGGACCCTCAGCCTAATGAAACGGTTGAAGGGGGCCAAGGTATCCATGTCGTTAATGGCATGAAGATGGTTCTTAATGCATGGAGTCATAGCGACTTCATGTGTAAGAACTATATTTTGAACTGTCTGTCAGACCCACTATACACGGTGTATTGCACCGTAGGCACTGCCAAAGAGTTATGGGAGAAACTGCAGAATAAGTATAACGCACAAGATGCTGGTACGAAGAAATTCATCGTTGGGAAATTCCTGAAATTTCAAATGGTGGATAGAAAAATTGTGATGTCCCAAGTCCAGGAATTCCAAATGATTCTACATCACTTGTATTTGGAAGGTATGAAACCAAATGAACAGTTTTTGGTTGCATCACTAATTGAAAAGTTATCTCCCTCGTGGAATGAGTTTATGAGTTACTTAAAACTCAAGACAAAGGAAATGACCTTTGAGGAACTTATTATCAAACTCCAGATTCAGGAAGATAATAAGAAGGCCTTGCCTAGGGGAAAGCAACCCGCTGAGGCAAAGGAAAATTTGGCTGAGGCAAAAGGGAACTCAAGTAAGAAACGCAAGTTCCAGAAAGACGGCAAGACTCAGTCGGCGGAGAAGTTCAAGGGGAACTGTCACCACTGTGGGAAACCTGGTCACATGATCAAGGACTGCCGCAAGCTCAAGACTGATCAACAAGAGAAGGTCAAGGCCAAAGGCAAGGCACATGCTAACGTCGTTAAAGACACAGTTGTTGACGATATGATTGAGGAGTTCTCGGCGGTAGTGCTTGAAGTAAACCTTGTTGAGAATCTCATGCAATGGTGGATGGACACGGGTGCTACCAGACACATCTGTTCTAATATAGTTGCCTTCTCCACGTATACACCAGTCACCGACAAAAGCTGTTGATAGGTAACAACGCTTTATCTGACGTGCATGGGGTAGGAAATGTGGTTCTGAAGATGACTTCTGGAAAAGAGCTCACTCTGAAGGAGGTGATGCATGTCCCTGAGATTAGGAGAAATTTAATTTCAGGCCTTTTATTGGTTAATACTCGTTTTAGGCTAGTATTTGAGTCCAATAAATTTGTAATCACCAAGAATGTAACTTTTGTGGGGAGAGGCTTCGTTTATGAAGGCCTCTTTAAAGTTAACGCCATGTTTGTAATGCGTCCAAGCAATAAAATTGAAGCTTCTTCTTATTTGCTTGAGTCTGCCAGTTTATGGCATCATAGATTATGACATGTTAACTATAAGTCAATCCAAAGGTTGGTAAAGTTGGAGTTGTTGTCATCTATCGACGTAAACCCTCAACATAAGTGTGAGGTGTGCGTAGAGGCAAAACTCACAAAGATTCTTTTTCGATCCGTCGAAAGGAATACCGCTCATCTAGAACTTATTCATACAGATATATGTGATTTGAAGTTTGCACAAACTAGGGGGGAACAAGTACTTTGTGACATTCATTGATGATAGCATAAGGTATTGTTATCTTTACTTGTTGAAAAGTAAATATGAATCCTTTAAAGCGTTCCGACGCTACAAAGCAGAAGTTGAGAACCAACTAAGCATGCAGATTAAATCAATACGTAGCGATAGAGGGGGAGAATACGTAGCGCCATTTGAGGAATATTGTGCTGAATCGGGAATTGTTCATCAAACGATGGCTCTATACTCACCTCAGTAGAACGGTGTTGTTGAACGCAAGAACCGCACATTGAAGGAAATGATGAATGCCTTGCTCATCAATTTCGGTCTTCCCCAAAACATGTGGGGAGAAGTTGTCCTTACCGCTAATACGATTCTTAATAGAGTCCCACATAAGGGTAAGGACAAAAATCCATATGAATCATAGAAGGGAAAGAAACCCACCTATAAATATTTAAAGGTGTGGGTTGTTTGGCAAAGGTCGAAGTGCCTAATCCAAAGCAGGTCAAGATTGGGCCTAAGACTGTAGATTGCATTTTTATCGGATATGCAAATAACAGTAGTGCTTATCGCTTCTTAGTGCATAAGTCAAATATTCCAGATATCCACGGGGGTACACTCATGGAATCAAGGAATGCTCAATTCTTTGAAGATACTTTTCCTAGAAAGAAAAAAGATAACCTTTCGCAAACGAAGTTATGAACAGAGCTCTCAGGAACCAGGAGTCGTTAACTTTCCGGATCTAGATGGTTCAGATCTAGTGGACTTCGAAGTGGCTGAATATTCAGAATCTAGTATTCCAGATTCTCAGAACTTGGAGATTCCAAAGATAGAACCAAGGCGAAGTAAAAGAGTTAGGAAGGATAAAACATTCGGTCCTTACTTTGTAGCTTATATGGTTGATGACGAACCAAAGACAGTTGCTGAAGCATTGTCAACTCCAGAGGCACCGCTCTGAAAAGAAGCTATTGAGAATGAAATAGACTCTATCCTGCATAACCATACTTGGGAGTTGGTTGATCTTCCTCCGGGAAATAAATCATTGGATTGTAAATGGACACTCAAACGGAAGAATAAAACAGATGAGTCTATAGACAAGTACAAAGTCAGGGTGGTAGTCAAGGGCTATCGATAGAAAGAAGGCGTTGACTATTTTGACACGTACTCCCCGGTGTCTAGGATGACGTCCATACTAGTATTCATTGCGATTGCAGCGTTGCATGACATTGAGATACATCAAATGGATGTTAAGACAACCTTCCTAAATGGTGATTTGGAAGAAGAAATCTTTATGGAACAACCCGAGGGGTATGTGGTTCCAGGGCAAGAGAAGAAAGGATGTCGACTTATCAAATCTCTGAATGGACTGAAACAAGCCCTGAAGCAATGACACAAAAAGTTTGATAGTACTCTACTATCAAAGGGTTTCTTCATTAATGAGTGTGACAAATGTGTCTACACGAAAGGTAACTCTAACACGTTCGTCATGATATGCTTGTACGTAGATGACATGTTGATCACGGGAAGTAGTCCTAGCTTAATCCTAGAGACTAAGAACATGTTGAAACTATGCTTCGATATGAAAGATATGGGTATCACGATGTCATCTTAGGGATAAAAATCTCTAAGACGTCTGACAGACTGGTCTTATCTCAGTCTCACTACATCGAGGATGTTTTGAGAAAGTTTGAGGTGTTTGACAGTTTGCATATGAAGTCACCACGGATAGAAATCAAAAGCTTGATAAAAATCATGGTGCACCCGTATGCCAGGAGCAATATGCACAGGTGATTGGGAGTTTGATGTACATAACAAACTGAACCCGACCTGATATTGCTTATGCAGTCAACAAGTTGGCTAGGTTTACCCATAATCCAAGTAATGATCATTGGAAAACGTTGAATCGGGTGCTACATTACCTGAAGTACACGCTAAATTACGGATTACATTATTCGAGATATCCAGCTGTACTAGAGGGGTACAATGATGCAAACTAGATATCTGATATAGAGAACACCAAGTCCATCAGTGGGTATATATTTACAATTGATGGTGGGGCTGTGTCTTGGAAATCTTCTAAGCAAACTTGCATCGCCCGATCCACGATGGAATCAGAGTTTATCACTTTAGACAAAGCAGGAAAGAAGTTGAGTGGCTTCACGACTTCTTAGAGGATGTCTCTTGTTGGGACAAACCCGTACCTTCAGTGATGATTCACTGCGATAGCCAGTCGGCTTTAGGAAAGGCACAAAGTTCTATGTACAATGACAAATCTCGTCATATTCGATGGAGACATAAGATCGTTAGGCAACTGATCACCATGGGTATAATATCCATTGATTACATAAAATCAAAGGATAACATAGTAGCCCACTGACAAAGGGCATACCCAGAGATCATATATTCTGCCTGTCTAGGGAAATGGGCTTAAAACCGAAGCTTTAAGGATCAATACAGTGGTAACCCAAGCTTTAAGGACCAATACAGTGGTAACCCAACCTTACTGACTGGAGATCCCAGGAATTTTGTTTAATGAGAAAACTAAGTTGTAAAGGTTCAGTAGAGCGCTTCAGTGGAAGCAAGAGCACTTCGGGTTATGATTTATGTAAGGACCATTAACCCAAAGCCATTCATGCAATAGATGTTAAGTGCTATATGCAGTGTGGGTAAATGTTACGTTTCCAAAACCTTTAATGATCCTCAACGGTTGAGGTTAGGTTTGAAAAAACTTTTAATGGTTTCAAACACTTGTAAAGTGGGGTATAGCAGGATACCTTGTAGGAGACCACCTATTTAAGTGTGAGGACAGGCCGCCTCAAATGAACGCACTTAATAATCCAAGAAGTGTTCATGGCCACAACAAACAAAACATTACGAAGAACTGAGTAAGGAAAGTTGTTGTGTTAGTACTGTTGACTTGGCTTACACTAAACACTGACGGTTCAAGACATCATGTTCACCGCGCAGTAAGTAAGTCCGATGGTATTTAACTATGGAAGGTTCAAATCGGAAGCTATCTCTCCTGATGCAACGTCGGTCCACTGAAATATTGTTGGAAATAGACAGATTGTGAGTGCGCCAAAATCTCTTTCAAGAGGGGATTGTTGGAAATCTGCCTTTGGTGGGAGTTGTGTCCACCCATATTTAATGACTTAAACACTAGGGTTCCGCATGTTGGAGACTTTGGTTCTTCACACGTGCATAATATACTAAGTGAGTAGATGACCGTAGGGCCAAGGATCGTCAAATTTTGTTAAGAAATAAAAGAGATATTGGTCCACGAAGTAAGGTGTTTGAAGCATAAAAATATGGTGTGGAACAAATCTCCATCTTTGAAGGAGAGAGGACCTAGATGTGCTTGGATTCGAGGCTAAGCCCACACGTGCGCCGGTGCGGTCTAGGCTCGGTCGTGGGTCTCGGATCGTGGGCCTTGGGCTTCTTCTAAGTTTCAGGAAAGATAAAATTGGGACGAAGTACAACGACGGAAGGCAGAAAGTTTCTGCCTTTTGGGTTGGTTTTGGAGCGTTGAATCTCCATTACTTTGCACATAAATTCAGTCATTTACTTGGCTGAATATAACTCCTCACTAAGTGTCATTACATGGCTATTAAAAGCCATCAGTTGGCTAGTTGAGAAGTCACCCTCCTTACACTATAAATTGAAGCCTTTTGGCTCAATTGTTCCAGCAAGAGACAGAAAAAAATCTGAAATCTTATTCTTACTCTCCAGCATCATTTAGTTATTCCAAGTTCTTCAAAGTAACACTTGAGTTTCCTTTTGTCATTTGTTAAATTGTTGATTTATCTTGGGAGACTATTGTCCATAACGTATGAGGATATATACGGGGCAATCTTGTCTTAAAGACAGAGTGACATCGCTCGACCCAGCAAAATATCAAAGTGGTTGTAATTTCAGTTTGTTGTAATAGTTAGCAGTTACTTACTTCCCGTTTCTTGCAATTGTTGTAACCCACAGGATCAACATCCAAATTTTGAAATTCAATCCATGGATGTATTACTCATAAGCTATTGAATTCAATGCAATAATTAACATCCTATTTTGATATCATCTACTAGGTCAAATCAATATTTTTTTCTTTCTGGGATTAAGGTTAAATTACCTATTGTAGTTGCCTTAAAATTGCAGTGTTGTTGCAAGTGGGATTACCAAATACTAAACTGTAGGAAAAAGTGTTTACTGAACCTAAAGTCAAGGCAAAATTTTTTGACAGTTGGGCTGCAAAATTTGAGGAGCACACACCAAAATCTGTTGAACTGTTTTGCATTTATTTTGGATTTTATTTTTTACTTTTGAAAGTTTGTTAGCTATTCTTAAGCTCAGTTCCTATTTGTTAGATAGCAATCGACTTGTTTAGCATATTTTTAGCATCAGTCAGTTACCGACTTTATGTATTTAAGTAAGTTTTCTTGATTAATAAAAGTACGACTTTCTAAGTCAAATTTACTTGCCTATGTGTTTATAGTCTGAACATTGTATCAGTGCCCTTTTGTCCTTAATGAATTTGTGAGTTATATTAACTGAGTAGAATCCGAACATTTAACTAGACCATTTCATAAAATCAGCTTGCAGAATTATGTAAGCTAAGAGTATTTTTTCATCAATTTTCGATGGAGAAAAGTATTAGGTGGGCTACTTGGATGGAAGCCTACATGGATGCAAGTGGTCTCTGGGAGGAAGTAGAGAAGGATTATGAAGTTCCTCCCTTACCAGACAATCCTATCATGGCTCAGATGAAACCTCACAAAGAGAATAAGACCACGAAGTCAAAACATCAGAAAGAGAATATTACTTTTTTAAGAATCATGACCTTAGTTCGACTAAGGTAATATTGGACTTTCTGCGAAAAAAACATTATGTAGATGAAAGAATTCACGGCATGAAGGTCTTAAACCTGGTGAAGGAATTTGAAATGAAAAAAATAAAGAAATTTGAGACTATTAAAAAGTACTCAGATTGACTTATCAATCTAGAAAATAAGGTAAAGTTACTTGGTGCCGAACTTTCTAATAAAAGAATTGCAGGATATTACCTGAAAAGTTTGATTTGATAATTACTTCATTGAAAAATACAAAATATTTATCAAATATTAATTTGACAGAACTTTCATACTCTTTTCAAGCACAAGAACAAAGAAGAATGATGAGGAACAAGAGAGCTGTTGAAGAAGCCTTGCAAGCAAGGCAACAACTCAAGTCTGGAGATTAAATAAAGAAATGGAAGGGGAAAAGAGATATGCTACGTCAACCATAGCTACTTATTGGTAGAAATTCTAGCAACAACAACAAAGTGGAAAATATCCACTTTCTCAGCACTGTGGGAAGAGAAATCATCCACACTTCCAGTGTTGGAGAAAACATGATATGAGATGCCGAAAGTGTCATAAACTTGGTCATACTGAGATTATTTGGAAAGAAAGGGACCACAACAATTAAATGAAGCACAAATTATATACCAACAAGAAGAATAGCGATTGTTTGTGACTACTTATTTTGCAAGTAAAAATTTAAGTGAAAGCAGGTTAATTAACAGCAGTTGTACAAATCATATGACTATGATAAGGAGATTTTCAGAGAGTTAGACAGACATGCAACCTCTAAAGTCAAAATTGGTAATGGTTATTATCTTCCTACCGAAGAAAAAGGAACAGTAGCTATTGCAAGATACTCAGATACAAAGTTAATTTCGAATGTACTCTTTGTTGCTGAAATTGAATAAAGCTTTTTTAGCAAAGGAAAACTTTTAGAGTATGATTTCAAGCTTATTTTTTAAGACAAGAAGTATGTGATCTTTAATCCAAAGGGTCATGAAGTTTATCAAGTTAAAATGAGAGGAAACTGTTTTTCCTTTGATTAAATGGAGGAAAAGTTGGCTACCTATCTAAGCCAAGAGATGACAGAAGATGCATGGCACAAGACATCATAGGGTACTTTTGTACATTTCAAGGAAATATATGATTCAGGGACTATCACTTATGGAGGAGGAACACTCGCAACACATATTAATTGAAAAAACAAAACAAGATACCTTTACCCAACACAATATGGAGAGCATCAGTGAAGCTTCAATTAGTCCATAACGATTTGTGTGGACTACATAAGACTGTTTATCATAAATATAGTAAATATTATATAACATTCATTGATGATATGAAAAGAATATGTTGATTTATTTCTCATGTTCAAATATGAAGTACTTGAAGTGTTCTGGAAATTCAAAAATTTAGTAGAAAATAAGTGATTGCAGAATAAAAATATTGAGATCAGATAACGGTATTGAGTACACATCTGATCAATTCAAAAAATTCTGTGAAAATGCAAAAATCGAGCATCAACTCAATGCCATATATTATGACCTCTAGGTCGTTTTGAGCTTTTATTATTTTTCCCTCAAAAATATCTTTTTAGTAGCTTTAAAATAATATTCTTGACTTGGGGAGATGAGTGCCGCAGTTCCCGTGGCAATCGGGTGACTATAGAAGAAGAAATAGTGAAGGAATTTTTTAAGTTAAGAAAATGAAAAAGTTTTACTAAAGTCAACTTCGGGAGTTTACGAGGTCAAATTAGAGTTTCGTAGATTCCATGTGGTCCGAAATATCTTATGTCTTATTCGAGCCGTTGGTTCGGGTCCTTAGGGATTCGGGTGTGATTTTGGATCGTTGGTTGAGAAACTAGGTACGTTAAGGATTTGAAGTTGATCACTGTCAATATTGGTTTAAGAAGACCTCTTTTGGGTGTTTGAGTGTGCGAGCAGGTTCATATGATGATTTTGGATTTGTCTGCAAGTTTTGATGAAATTTCAATAAGTTTCTGATAGATTTGGATTGTATCACACTCTTATTTGATTTTTGACATCATTTATGAAAGAAATAATCCCCTTGATTATTTTCATTGATTGAATAGATATATATACAAGTTACAAAATAGGAGAATCATATTCCTATTCTATTCCTAAAACCTTATTCTACCATAATTCTAACTCTACAATTATGGTAGTGTATAAACCTACTTTAGGTAACAAATACATTACAATATACTACACATATATTTTCCAAATATACAATATTTTATGTACCAAAATCTGTAAAACCGATCAGCCCAATATGGCAAGTATGGGCTGATTTCGTGGCCTTGATTATTTTCATTGATTGAATAGATATATATACAAGTTACAAAATAGGAGAATCCTATTCCTAATCTATTCCTAAAACCTTATTCTACCATAATTCTAACTCTACAATTATGGTAGTGTATAAACCTACTTTAGGTAACAAATACATTACAATATACTACACATATATTTTCCAAATATACAATATTTTATGTACCAAAATCTGTAAAACCGATCAGCCCAATATCGCAAGTATGGGCTGATTTCGTGGCCTCTTAATAAGGCAGTATACACTTGTATATTGTGTGTATATTGCCTTATTTAACACACCCCCGCAGTCATAGCGGGCGGTCTTCGAACGCTGAGACTGTCCCTAAAGTCTTTAAAGAGAACCGCTGGTAGACCCTTTGTAAAGATGTCTGGAATTTGATAACGCGACAGGACATGGCATACGCGAACTTGACCCTTTGCAACCTTTTCACGGACAAAGTGAATGTCCATTTCGATATGCTTAGTACGTTGGTGTTGAACTGGGTTACCTGAAAGGTAGATGGCACTAATGTTATCGCAATATACCAAGGTTGCCTTCTGAATGGGACAATGAAGCTCCAAAAGCAAATTACGTAGCCAACATGATTCGGAGACCACATTCGCTACCCCTCGATATTCTGCCTCTTCACTTGAGCGTGATAGAGTTGCCTGACGCTTTGCCGACTAGGAGACCAAGTTGTTGCCAAGGAACATACAGTAGCCAGAAGTCGACCGTCTGGTATCGGGACAACCACCCCAATCAGCATCCGTGTACAAGACAAGTGTGGATGTAGATGAAGGATACAAGTGCAATCCATAGTTCAGTGTCCCCTAAATATACCGAATGATGCGTTTGATTGCATTCATGTGTTCAACTCTGGGATCATGCATGAATAAACACACCTGCTGAACCGCATACGTAATATCCGGTCTGGTAAATGTAAGATACTGGAGTGCCCCTGCAAGACTGCGATAGCGGGTCGGGTCCTCGTATGGTGCCCCTGCTGCGGCACTTAGCTTGGGGTTTGCATCAACTGGCGTGGAAGTGGACTTACAGGATGACATCCCAGCCCTCTCTATGATCTCAGCAGCATACTTTCGTTGAGACAAAAACAAGCCACCTGAATGACACTTGACAGCAATTCCTAAAATATAACTCAAAGGCCCTAAGTCTTTCATAGCAAACTCAGAACTGAGCATGGTCATAATAGACTGGCGCAAGGCATCGGACGAGGCAGTCAAGATGATGTCATCCACATACAACAGAATGTAGGCCAAAGATGAACCACGGCGGTAGATGAACAAGGAATTATCTGACCTGCTGTGAGTGAACCCAATAGTTGAAACAAAATCAGCAAATCTCGTGTACCAGGCCCTTGGAGACTGCTTAAGCCCATATAAGGACTTCTTCAACAAACATACATGATGAGGACGGTTTGGATCCCTGAAATCCAAAGGCTGATGCATATAGACTGTTTCCTTGAGATCACCGTGTAGGAAAGCATTCTTGACATCCAACTGATGAATTGGCCAAGTCTTTGAAAGAGCCAAGCTAAGCACAATGCGAATAGTAGCTGGTTTGACCACCGGACTAAACGTCTCACCACAATCTATCCCAACCTGCTGAGTCTTACCGTCACCAACAAGTCGCGCCTTATGTCGAGCAAATGACCCATCTGAATTCTCCTTATAAGCAAAAATCCACATAGACCTGATAACATTAATACCATATGGACGGGGCACCAACTCCCACGTCTTATTATCAATAAGAGCATTATATTCATCAGTCATAGCAATTTTCCAATTAGGGTCATTTAATGCGGACACAGGATTGCGGGGCAAGGGGGATTTAGAGACATCAGAATGTAAATTAAAATGTCTTTTAGGTGTAAAAATACACCGCTGACTTCGAGTGACCGGTCTATGACTCGAGGAAGAATTGAGGGAATTTTGGGAATTTTCGGGCTCGGGACGGGACCGACCGGCAGAAAGTGGGCCCGCCGGCCCAAATCGGTAAATACCGGACTCGTCATACGGACCGGGCCCGACTGGTGGGACCGGCCCAATTGTCGGAAACGTTCCGTGGCCGGAATTACCGGGCGTGGCGGTGCGTGGGTCCCGGCGGGCGGTGGGCCCGCTGGAGGATTTTGGGTGCGGGAGATGTCCGAAAAATTCCGAATAATATACGGAGATATTTGATCATCCAAAAAATTATACGACTTAGGCTCGGGAGTATGAACTTTCGTAAAAGGGAATTGGGTTTCATAAAAAATGACATGACGATTTATTATGATTTTCTTGGAGGATAAATCAAAACACTTATAACCACGATGATTCAACGGATAACCCAAAAATACACACGGGGTAGACCGAACCTGAAGTTTGTTAATTGTGGTGGATGGGAATAACGGATAACACAAGCACCCAAAAATCCGAAGATGAGAATAAGACGGATTCTTATTATATAGGATTTTTAGGGGGGAAGGATATGTCAGACCTTTCGAAGGAATTATGTTAAGAAGATATGTGGCCATTTGTAGAGCATGATGCCAAAAATATGGAGGTATGGAGGCATGAATTAAGAGAGTTCAGACAATGTTATTTATGGAACGAATTTTGCATTCGGCTTTCCCATTTTGTGAAGATGTATGAGGACATGAAAAATGAAAATTTATCCCATTATTAGCACAAAGTTCCCGAAACTCCCTATTGTCATACTCTTTCCCATTATCACATTGAATATTTTTTATTTCTCTGTCGAATTGAGTACGAATGAACGCTCTAAATTGGATGAAGATGGAAAACACTGGTGATTTATTCGCAATTGGAAACGTCCACAAGAATCTATAATAATCATCTAAAAAGAGAACATAATATCGATGACCCAATGAACTAAGAACATGAGACGTCCATAAGTCGCTATGAATAATATCAAATGGCATTGAAGTATGCGAATTGGAGTCAACAAATGGCAACTTAACAATTTTTCCCTTATGAACAAGATTGACAAAGTGGAGTACGACTCGTACCCTTACAGGAAATAAAGCTATTTTTATCTAAAACTGATAAAATAGAAGATCCCGGATGACCCAGACGAGCATGCCACATGGAAGGAGAGATGGCTGCAAAGGCTGATGGCAAGGCTTGACTCGATGGACTGAAACCAGGGATGATAGGATACAGATCCCCTCTACTATCACACCTCATGAGATGGCCCCCCGTCTTGAAATCCTTCACAGAGAAACCGAAAGGATCAAATTCAACAGAAACAGAATTGTCATTTGTGAACTTTTGGACAGACACTAAATTTTTAATCAATTTAGGAGCATGTAAGGTATTTTTTAAGAGGAGTGGTGGATTGAGGGGAGACAACGTTTTCTGACCATACCCTAGAATTGGAATAGAACTGCCATTACCAATAATTATCCTCCGAGGGGTGCTCAAATTGGAATAAGATGAGAGAGTACCTGATTCGGAAGTCATGTGAGTAGTGGCACCGATGTCCATATACTAATTTGGGTCCGGTTGAGATAACCCCAGTGTGTGCATTGCGGCCTCGATATCAGTTTGAGTGGGGCCTGCTACATGATGGGCTTGCGGAGGTCGGGGCCCAAGAACTCCTGTCCATGGTGTAGCTGGGCCGTAGCTGCTGTTGCTACCGCTGCTGGGCCACTGGCCAGTGGGCCGCCACCGCCGGGTATTGGGCACGGACCTGTTGGCCGCCCACCGGCCGCCGGCTCCGCCGATGGATGGTACGGGTTCCACTGCCATGGGCCCCACTGCTGGGCCCGGGGGGTGGTAGGCCACTGTACCTTAGATGGGACCCATCGCCTGCTTGTTGACCACCGGAAACGCCACCAGAACCGCCGCGTTTGCCCCCGCGGTTTTTGTTATTATTTTTGCGATTTTTCTTGCCGCCACCATTATTATGGTTTTGGCCCGAATTATTAACAAAACCCAAAGGACTAGGAGAGGACGCCACCATGACAACTGGGCTTGCTCCGGTAGCCGCCTTTTTAGCCAAACCGACTTCTTCCAACGTAAGCATGGAGCGGGCTTGATGGAAGTCGGGAAGAGGGTTGCTTTGGAGAAGGAGAGTTCCAACACCATTATAGGCCTCCGAAAGACCTGAACCAACTGTAGAACTAGATGATTATTTGTTACTGGTGCGCCAACATTATGGAGTTGATCCGCCAACTCCTTTAGTTTCTTGCAATATGCAGAAACGTTCAGAAATTCGTCCATTCGAACGAGAGAGAATTCCTGCTCGAGTGTGACGACACGGGAATGTTTGTTGTCTTGGAATATGTCACGCAATCTATTCCATGCAGCCATAGCCGTGGTATCCGACTCAATAATCGTCTGTAGAAGGTCCAGCGAAATAGTGGCGTATATCCACTGAAGAACGGTAGCATCAAGTGTAATCCATAACTCAGGATCCTCTGCAGGAAGGGGTCTAGCGGGAGGAATGATGTGATGAAGAACTTGATAAGATATAGCGTGAATTTTAAACAACTCTGCCCACGTCGCATATTGGACGTTAAGGACAACAGGGATACTGCTCTTGATATTGGAAACCGTGAGGGCAGGGTGAAAATTGTTCTTAGACATATTGAAAGAACAAAGAAGAAAGGGAATTTAAGAGAGGTGTTTTTGAGAGCGGAAGACGAATTTTGGAAGAGAAACTCGAGGAGGGGGGGGGGGTCTCGGCCAAAGGGAGGGCAAAAGTTTGAGAGAAAAAACTTTTGTTTAGACCTAGTCTCTTGATACCATGAAAGAAATAATCCCCTTGATTATTTTCATTGATTGAATAGATATATATACAAGTTACAAAATAGGAGAATCCTATTCCTATTCTATTCCTAAAACCTTATTCTACCATAATTCTAACTCTACAATTATGGTAGTGTATAAACCTACTTTAGGTAACAAATACATTACAATATACTACACATATATTTTCCAAATATACAATATTTTATGTACCAAAATCTGTAAAACCGATCAGCCCAATATGGCAAGTATGGGCTGATTTCGTGGCCTCTTAATAAGGCAATATACACTTGTATATTGTGTGTATATTGCCTTATTTAACAATTTATTTGGGCATAAAGGATACCCCATTAACAAATTGAGCTCTAAATTATGTTTTCATTGAATTATTTGACATGTATCGTGATTACAAAACCATAGTGAAAAGAATCGTTGGATTTCAAGGTCGTATGATAAGTTATGACCATTTTACCTTATCGGGCAATTGCTGGTGCTAGTGCGAACACAATTACGGTAGTGGAACCGAAAATGTGGTATGATCGCAAATGCAGTACAAAGTGTCGCAAATGCAGCGACTGCAACTATTAAAAATCTGACGTCGTTTCATTCGTTCTAAATCAATTTTTAAGAGTTTTAGAGATCTAATTTGGGCAATTTTCGCGGTGTTTTTTTCGTCTTGAAGATGGGGTAAGTTTCTAGCCCTTGTTTATGTATTTTTCCACGATTTTCACCATTTATTTAGCATTTTATCCATAGTTGGATTGTAGAAATTGGGGTTTTGAGCCTCAAAATATGAGAAATGGTAAAATCTTGATATGGGGATCAATTCGTGGATAAAATTGGGTGATTTTTTTGGATCTAGTCTATATATATTATGAGTAAATCAATTTTATAATAAAATTTTAATTTTGTCCTTGGGGGCTCGGGGTTACCTTTTTGGGTTCATTTTTGGATTCCAAATTAAAGTAGATCAATGTGGGTATCATTGGACTCGTTTAACATCGTATGGTATTATTTTAACTATATTGAACTCTATTTTGTGACGAAATTATAGTTTTGACCTTTAAAACTCGAAACTGGCTATTTGGGTGAATTTTTTGGACCCCAATTATTATCATAGCAATATGGGTGTCTACAGACCCGTATACTCATGCAGATTATGTATTTAATAATTTTAGAGTATTCTGAGGCTTTTAATAAGAGAAATGCGAAAACTTAAGGTTCGTGGCACGTTTACTCGACATTCGAGGTATGTTAAGACTTTCTAGACTTTGTTTGAGGACATTTTTATTAAGTAATTACTAAAAAATAAAAATAATAATGGGTAAGGGCGTAACGGGGGATCTTGTATCCGTGATGTGACGTTCATTGGTACATGTACTTGTGTCATGATCTTGGAGTTCGTATCGTATTTGAGTCATTTATGTCTGTGGTCAGAATGCCAAAGCACATGTGGGTATTAGTTGTTATGTGCTATGTGTAGAATTTATAGTTATTATATTTAGCATCTTAAAAAACCTTGTACAATCTTGATAAACTTGTTTGGCTATTAAGTATGGAATCGTGATGAACTCATCTAAACTTATTTAGCTATTAAGTCTGAATTTGTAATGAACTTACTTGAATTTGTTGGCCAATGAGTCCGATTATTAAGATATTCACTCTCCTATATGTTGTATCATGCATATACATTGACTTGAGAGCAAAATCGAGAATGTTGGAGTTCGTCCGTGCTGCGATTGTTCTTATGAATTATATACATGAGATAGTTAAGGTGATTACATATTCTGCTTGTACTTGATTGAATTGAGATGTATTTTCAGTACCCTATTTCTATTGATATTATATCATTCATACGCATTGGCATGAGATCAGTTATGAGTAAAGGTCGTACGTGAAAATCATTTGTGTTGCGATCGTGATATAATTTATGAGTTGGACACGTGGAGATTATTCGTGTTGGAGAATATATTAATTATTGATTGTGCGTTGAGATCATCTGCACAGGTACATGGAGATCATTTGTGCTAGTATATGGACCTTGCGAGTCCTTCATGAGTCACGAACTCCCAAAGATTACCGAAGAGTTGCATTATGTATGGTTTAAGAGAGGATTTTGGTGCTTGAGGCACAACATTACATTGCATCATCATACTTTTACTTATTGATTTTTCTATATTGTTGCTCCCACTTATTACCCTACATGATTGCTTGATTATCTAATTATCTAGCTATTTGACTTACTCGATAACTGATTATTCTCCACACTGTTAATTGATAGGTTCAGAATAAGGTAAACTAGTAAGGACAATAAGTTTTTTCTTAAATACTCTATCACTACTTCTTTAGTTGTCGGTATATGAAATATAGTTGGTAAATGTGGTTTCATACTCATACAACACTTGCTGCATTCTTTATGGTGTAGATCAGGCTCTGAATACGAGTGGGTCTAATGAAGTAGTTTGCGTCCGAGGGTGTTGATTCGAGAGATCTAGTGGTGAGCTGCCTGGACGATCCACAACGCAAGTCCCTTTTACCTTTACTTATTTCTGTTTCTTTTACATTCCAGACAGTGTATTTAGTATTTACAAACTTTGTATTTCTTAGAGGCTCTTGTACTTATGACACGAATCTTGAGTAGTGTTGTTATTCCACATTTCCTTATATACGAGACTTAATATTGGATATTTCGTATGACTCTTTACTTTTTTCTTTTAGTTATTCGATTGTATTATTATGTTTGGGATTTGGCTTGTCTAATGGTGAGATAGTTAAGCGCCATCACGACTTCCGATTTTGGATCGTGACACATATACTCTTCAATAGAATGGAGTCAGTGAAAGAAAGAGTAGATGATAATGGAGATGTAGAGGTTCTTGTTATATAAGAAGTTTCTATCAAATAACTTATAGGCAGAAGCATCTACATTGCTGTTTGTTTTCTGAACAAGTTCCCAACAAAAGACGTGGAGTGAAAGCACCTTTTAAGGAATGGCACAGGTATAAGCCTTCCTTAAAAATTTAAGATTTTTTATTATTTGTGTTTCTCCTATATTTCACAGGTTAAGAGAGACAAGTTAAACAAGAAGGCTGAACTGGTTACAACACAGTCTCTAAAGCTGACAAAATTTGCAACCTCAACAGAGATGTTTTTTTATGGAGAATGAGCAATGAGATTGCGAAGAAGGTAAGCAGAAGCAGATTACAAGAAATCTACCTGATTCTAATGAGAACATTGATCATTAACATGTGAGAGAAACAAGGTTGCTCTATGGGATTTACCAGATACATTATCTGGACATTTCATAGCCTTCTGAGTTTGAGGAAACAATTTCAAATCCTAAGTGGCAAGCCGCAATGGAGGAGGAGCTTGCAATGATTGAGAAGAGCGAGACCTAACAGCTTGTGGAAAAGCTTCAACATAGAAAGATCATTGGTGTAAAATGAATTTATCACACAAAGTTGAATGTTGATGGTTCTGTTAATAAGCTCAAAGCAAGACTTGTTGTGAAAGGTTACTCACAGATTTTTTGAATTGATTATTCAGAAACCTTTGCTCTAGTTGCTAGACTTGATACTATGCAATTATTACTCGCTATTACTGCTAAAAACGTCGAAGAATCTTTCAGCTAGATGTTAAGTCATTTTTAAATGGTTATTGGCAGGAGAAAATTTATGTGGACCAGTCTAAACGGTTTTCTGAAAGATAAGTTATATCTGTTGAAAAAAGCCCTTTATGATTTAAAATAAGCTCTAAGGTCATAGTATAGTTGAACTGATGAGCACTTGCAAGGTTTAGATTTTAAGAATAGCCTAAGTGAATCAACTCTATTTATTAAAAATGAGATTCTGATATGTGATTATATCACTTTATGTTGATGAACAAGCAACAATCTTGAAATAATAGACGAATTCAAGGCAGAGATGAACAAAGTGTTCGAAATGACAGACTTGAGCGAAATGTCTAACTTTCTTTGAATGCAGATTCATCAACTCAAAATGAAGTGTTCTTTTGATATAAACCAATATGTGAGGAAGATAATAAAGAAGTTTAAAATAGAAGATTGCAAATCTTTGAACACGTCAATGAATCAAAAAGATGATAGCACTGACAAGGTTGATAAAAGTATGATTGGATGTCTCTTGTATCTCACTGCCACGAGACCTCACATTCTGCGAGCGATAAGTGTCTTGTCCAGATTTCTTAATTGTGCAAGTGAAATGCACATGAAAGCAGCCAAAAGAGTGATAAGGTATGCCAAGGAAACTTTAGAATATGATGTTAAGTTCAGTAAAAGTCATAATTTCATGTGGCAAGGTTATTCTGACAGTGATTGGATAGAGTCAGTTGATGACATAAAAAGCACTTCAAGTTATTATTTTAACCTTGGTTCGAGATGTTTTTTATGGTACTCAAAAAGCAAGATATCATGACATATTCAAATGCAAAAGCTGAATTTATAGATGCAACAACGGTAGTAAATCAAGCTATTTGTCTAAGGAAGATCTTGATTTAGAACAACAAGAGCACATATAATTTTTTGTGGATAATCATGCAGCTATAGCCATTTCTCATAATCCTATTTTTCATGGGCATATCAAGCATTTTTATATCAGGTTATACTTTCTTAAGGAAATGCAAGAAGCGGGAGAGGTGAAACCGGTGTATTGTAGGTTATAAGATCGAATTGTTGATATATTTGCAATGCCATTTCATGTTAAGAGATTTGAGTTTCTTAGAAGGAAATTTGTAGAATGCAATTATTTAAGATTGAGGAGTTTTTTAATTGTCTAAAAATTGTAGTTTTGTTGCAACTGGGATTATCAAGTGCTAAATTGTAGACAAAAGTATTTACTGGACCTAAATTCAAGGCAAAAATTACTGATAGTTGGGCTACAAAATTTAAGTAGCTCACATCAGAATCTGTTGAACAACTGCAGATATTTTCGAATTCTGATTTTGCTTTTGAAAGTTTGTTAGCTATCAATAAGTTTGGTTCCTCTTTTTTAGTTGACATTAGACATGTTTAGCATGTTTTTAGCAGCAATCAATTAATGATTCATATAGTTAAGCAAGCTTTATTGATCAATAAAAGTACGACTTTCTAACTCATATTTACTTGCCTTTGTTTTCATAATCTGAACATTACCCAACTAAAGCTTCATGATCTAGATGATTTTATGGTTTAAATTCTATGAAAATGAAATATAATCACTAGGTTAGTTTAGGAATCTCTATCTAGAATATCATGATGAAATTCTACCTTTTTGAACATCAGATACGAGAGCTCCTTGCCTCAAACCCATGAATATGGATGCTGAATTCGTAACTGCTGCATATATACTGAACCTACCTCCTTCTTGTTTGCGGTCCTCTGCATCGTTGTCACGACCCAAAATAAAAGTCTTGATGGCACCTATTCCCAACTCAATGAGTAAGCTAAACTGATTAACAACATATTTATTTTACGTAAATTAAGCGAAAAATAAAGTGATACACAATAATATTCAAATACTAGTCTTTTATAAAGAAACGAGTGCGGAAATCTAAAATACCACTCATGATTGACATCATGTGTACAAGAGCCACAATGAGTATAAATACAAGTCAAGAATCTCTAATACTCTGTCCGGAAATAAAGGTAAAGACATGCATACATAAAGGATAGAGGGAGAAGGACGTTGCGAATCAGTCAAGTAGCTCATCACGATCTCCTGAAATCAATGCCTCAGACTCAGACCGCTCCACAACACCCACTAGTACTAAGAACGCAATCTACACCATAAAGAGTGCAATAAGTATAGTATTAGTACGAGAAGCACGTGTACTTAGTAGATCTCATAGACCGACAACGATGAAGTAGTGACGAAATTTATACAAAAAGTCTTACTTAACCTTACTAGTTAACCTGAACTCTGAACCATTTAATTCACAGGATTGGAGAATTATTAAGTACCAAGTAAATCTAGATAATCACTTGATTAGATAGTCAAATACTTAAATAATCAGATAAGGAATGTACAATGCGATGTAATGCAATGAAATATGCTCCTGGTATATACATAGAGCTTCATGAGACTGTACGAATGATAATACCCATAGAAAACTCACGAGATTCATATACCACACAAAATACTAGATCTCCTATATCACATCGGACAACCAACTATATATGACTAAAATAACCATGAAATAACTATCACTTTTCCCTTGGAACCAGGTCTCCCTAACCACATCAGGTTAAATCAATGAAATATGAATGAGCAATCATAAAAGAGCATGAATATCTCAAATAACCCAGTTATAACAATTAACTAATCCGAATATGTTCAACAACTGGATTATCGCAAGTATACGAGATTTACATAGAGTAATGAATACACATAGACAATCAAAACAAGGGATATCATCTATCATATAATACCTTTATGCCCACATGCTTTGCATTCTTGGATCACGATCCACAACTATTTAATTATATTACTAGTACCAATATTCGTACCAGTGCTCGTCACACTATGGATACAAGACTCTCTCTTTCACCCTTACCCCTTATTATTTTCATCATATTTTTCTTTACTTATCAAAAACATCCCTCAAACAGAGTATAAAAAAGTCTTAACATACTTCAAAGCTGAGCAAACAAATTAATAAAGAGCCTTACCCTTCTAAAGTGTCTCGGAACGCTTCCAATCTCTCAAGTTTGCGACGTACATAAATAAATACAGTAGACACCCATATTGATATATTAATACCACATGCTCAAAAGTCAACCCAAAAGTCAAATCTGAGCCTTCAAGGGAAAAAATGAAATTTTGTTTGAAATCGATTTATCCATAACCTAAGGGTCTTATTTTTGGAAAATTAGCTAAATTCATCCACAAATTATACGTCAAAACAAAAATATAACAATATTCAACTTAGGGCTCAAAACCCACAATTTCCACCCAAAATTATGGATTAAAATACTAATTAATGAAAAGAATCAAGAGGAAACATCCAAATAGGAATTACAATCTTACCCCCGAGCCAAATCCTACAAATTGTCTTTGAAATAGTCTCAAGCCGAGCTCTAGAATTCAAAAAATGAATTTATAAAGAGTGAGTTTGGATTGAGGAATTAAACACTGCACATGCCCGATCCTTCTATGTGAATGCGAGTCCAGCCTCGTGATCGCGACTCAACCCATCGTGATCGCGATCAGTGGCCTCGACCTATCCCATACCTCGTTTCCCCTTTGTTAATGTGGTAGCCCACCCGCGAACGCGAAAGCCGCCCCTACCTACCCTTCTTCACGAACGTGGTCACCCTTCGCGATCGTGAAGAAGGGTTCTGGCACCAGAAAAATCAGCAATCACCTAAATCTATTGATCTTCGATTTAACACCTAAAACTCATCCTGAACCTCTCAAACACAAATTAAATATGCATTTCAGACATAAAAACTCTATGAACCTGCTCACGCACTCAAAACACCTATACAAGGTCGTCTTGACCCGATGTTGATTGTGGTCAACTCTAATTTATTAACTTTACTAGTTTCTCAACCAAAGGTCCATTCACTCCCAAGCCCCTCAGGATCCATACCAATCACTCCACGAAGTCATAAATCATGTTTCAGACCTCATGGAACTATAAAAACTCAGATTTGAGTTCGTTAACATCCGATGTTGACTTTGGTCAAACTTCTCCATTTCTTTAACTTAAGACTTCCAGAATTAGATGTTCTTTTCCGATACACACCCGATCGCCTCTGGAATCATGTCACCCATTCACGCAAATCAATAATATCCTTTTAAAGCTATGAGAAGGATATTTTACGAACAAAGAGTCTAAAAGCTCAAAACGACTTAGCAGATCATTAAGTGATGCTTATGAGCTCATCCTTACGCGGTCGCGGTCAGCCTCCTCATGATCGTGCAAAAGGTTTGACCAAACTGACTTGTTGACCACTCTTCGCTATTTCGATGTCCCCACTTCGCGGTCCCCTGCCTAGCGATCGTGTACTACAACCTTGTACCAATAAAGTCTACAACTGCAACTTGAGTTCCAATTATGTCGAAACATCCCGAGACCCCTCTCCAATCTAACCATGCCAACAAGTGCAAACATACATTAGAAATCTATGTGAAGCCTCAAATCACACGAGGACACATTAATTCTAAAATGGAGGGGCCAAGTTTCTTATTTTATCCTTTATGCCTTCAAAACAAGATTGCGTTCGAAATCCTTTCTGAACCATTCGGGTTAAAACACGAGCATGCCGCTAAGTCCACAAAAGTTACTCCAAGCTATCCAAAGCATTAAAACACGAAATCAAATACAAATACTCAAAACAAGAATTCGAGTTGTTACACTTTATCTATCATATTATTCTCTTTGAAGATGAGCATATATTTCAATTATTTATATAGTATTTAAGAACCATAGTCACTTGACAATTTACTTTCTCTTTTCATAGCTATTCTCACTTCAACTTTACTATTCTTCGGGGTGCTAACAATGACCACTTAAATTTCATTTCATTTTTGTGAATTCATAAAAAGATACCATAAAAAAAAAACTTAGCCATTTTCTTTTCAGACAATGATCCCATAAATTTCCACTTCTCTAAAATAGTTGAAATCTCTCATATCAATAAATGGGAGAATAATTATCAACGCTACTTGAAATCTCAACTGAACGCATGAATTATAGACATTCAGTTGCACGAACATATTGATTTCAACAATCGTTTCTTATCTGATAACTGATATACTCTTCCTTGAACAATTTTATATTTTATTTGAATCTGCAATATCACAAGATCAAATTTGGGTTCCCTTGCGAGAGTTTTGTTTTATTTTAGTGACACTTGACAGCAGTTAACAAATATTTTTAATTAAATATTAACTTATATCTTGTTGGATAAGTAAAGCACGTATGAGAATAGTAAATAACTATTACAGAGATCGAAATCAATCTCTTGATCTTGAATTGAAACTCCAAATCTGGATCTTGTATTCAGAAATACAAGAACATGAACTGCTACACTTGTGGCTTGTAGAACCGCTGAGAATCCGAACAGTTAGTGTCCTTTAAGATTCAAGTTCACACCTGAAACACTTAGCAACCAATTAGAAAATCACAACACCACCGGCTAAGTCGAGAGATGACTCTCTGTCTTTAAGACAAGATTGCCCCCGTATATAGGCTTTACGGAAGTATGGACAATAGTCTCCCAAGATGAAACAACAAACTATCAAATGTGCAAAGCCTACACAAATGATCCCAGCGAAGAACACGAACAATGAAGATTGCTAAGAGAATGATTGCTTATCAGAAAAACTGATCTCTTTGTGGTGTTGTTAACTTGAAAGTATGCTCACTTGTTCATTTATGTTCATCTATAGAATTGAGCCAAAGGCCTCAATTTATAGGTGTGCAAGATGGCCTTTCAAATGCCTCATAATGGTATTCAATTGACATGTAATGGATGATATTTAACCCCCAAGTAATGCAACAACATAATGGTCCAAGTAATGGCTATTATTGGGTGGATTAAATGCCATTGAAACCACCTCAACAACCAAACCTTTGGGATTCCGTCGAGCAAACACTGTCTGGGAAACGCCGCGGCGCTGCAGCATTTAGCGTCGCAGTGCTGCAGCATTTAGCACCGCGGCTCCAGAATGCCACACATGCAATTAGCGCCGCGACTCAGCTTGGGGGGCGCCGCGGCCCTTCTCGGTTCCACGGTCCTTTTTCGACCCGTACCATCTTATACTTTGCACAATTCTTCATTCGTTTACCAACGTGAAACACTTGTTATTTAGCCAATAACCGTCCATCATTCTATGTCTCAAACATTTCACTTACGTACCAATATCTTTTTCATTAACGAAATTTACGATACTTGGCACTAAGATTGCACGTGTATGGAAATGACATTTCCAACGTGCGGGGCCCCAATTGTTCGAGTCATAAATAATGGGATAAACTTAATTCCACATTAGTAAATTTCCAACAATCCCCTTTTGAAAGAGATTTGGGCGCACACACAATGTGCCTACTTTCAGCAATCGTTCAGCGAAAAGATATTGCATCAGGAGAGGTAGCTTTCGCTTTGAACCTTCCTTAGTTGAATACCATCGGACTTACTTACTGTGCAGTGAATGTGATGTCTTGAACCGTCAGTGTTTAATGTAAGCCAAGACAACGGTACCAACACAATACCTCCCCTTTATTCATTTCTTCTTATTGTTCAGTCGGTTGTGGCCGTGAATACACTTGGATTCTTAAGTGCGTTCATTAGAGGCGGCCTGTCCTCATACTTAAATAGGTGATCTCCTACAAGGTATCTTGCTATACCCCACTTCACAAGTGTTAGGAATCATTAAAAGTTTTCCCAACCTTAACCTTAACCATTTGAGGATCGTTAAAGGTTTGGAAGCTTAACCTTTACCCACCATGCAGGTAGCACTTTAATGTCTATCACGGGAATGACTTTGGATTTACGTTTCTTTACAGAAATCATCATCCGAAGTGCTCTTGCTTCCACCAAAATGCTCAACTGAACCTTTTGCAGCTTAGTTTTCCCATTAAACTAAATTCTTGGGATCTCCAGTCAGTATGGTTAGGTTACCACCGTAAAGGTTCGTATTGTTTGGGTTTTAAGGCCATTCCCCTAGACAGGCAAAACTCTTGATGTTTGGGTAGTCCTTTAGTTAAAAGGGTTCGCTATATCCTTTGATTAGTAATCAAGGAAGTGACACCCGTGGTGATCAACTGCTATACGGTCTTATGTCTTCGACAGATATGTCCAGACGCCGTCATCCGTGCCCTTCCTGAAGCCAACCGACTAGCCATAATGTATAACTGTTGAAGACACGGGTTTCTCCCAATAAGGGACATCCTCTAAGGAGTCGTGAAGTTACTTAACTTCTTTTCATGCTTTGTTTAAAGCGATAAACTCTGATTCCATCATGAATCGGCCAATGCAAGTTTGCTTAGAGGATTTTCCAAGACACATCATACACATCTACTTGTGGCTTTGGTGTTCTTCATATCTGATGTCCAGTTTGCATCACTGTGTTCTCCCAGAACCGCTGGACATCCAGAATACCATAATCCGTTAATAAGTGAATATTTCAGATATCATCATATCCAACTTAAAACCTTCTATCGATCATTTCCAGAATCACGAGTGAACCTTAGTTCAATTGATCTGCTTTGTACACCGATACCAGGTCAGTTGTAGTGTGTACAATACATTGAACTACATGTGACCTGCGTATATTGCTCCTTGTATATGGGTGCACCATGATTCCAATCAGTTCTATGATTTATATCTATTGGTGGCTTTAACGAGACTGTCAATTATCTCATAACTGAGTTTGGAGTTAGACCAGTCCATTAAATGTCTTAGAAATCCCAATTCCTAAGATGTCATATGTGATACCCATATCTTTCACATCGAGACTTTTGTTTCAATATGACTTCCACTTTCAGACTGTTGGTTTTCCAACTGTTGGCTTTCTAACTTCAGAGTCAATGTTCATGTTGTCAGATTCATTATTTCTGTTTTAACTAAAACTTCCAGGACCAAAATGTAAACATTTCAGGGACCAAAATGAAAGTTCAGGAAGAAGCCCAACAGTCCAACAAACCAACTCTAATCCTCCCCTTCCAACTCTCCAGTTAGGAAGATTGTCTCAACATCCATGTCACGCAAGACTGCAATGGCCCTGGATATTAAGCTATTCACAGGGGAGCACATGTACAAGTAGTCGATGCCTTATACTCGTCAGTAGATCCATCTACTTTGTACTCACTTTTGAGTATCCACTTTCACAACCCAAAGGTTCTTTTCCCGGAGGAAGGTCAACCATTACACAAGTATGGTTCTATATGATGGAATCTATTTTTCTCTCTGTAGCTTCTTTCCAAAGCAACGCTTCTGGAGATGACAATTCTTTGTTTCGTTCTTAACCATACAAGCTAGAAGGCCTGGAACAAGTCTTTGTCCCCTCTTTGCTCCGTCTCGGTTCAATATCTAGAATCTATGAGTTCTGTAGATCTAGAACATTAAGTTTCGGATAGTCAGCAACTTCCGAGTCCTGTAGCTCTGGAACGTCTGGTTCCGAACAATCAGGTACTCGCGGGTTCTTGTTAACCTCGAGCAATTACTTCTTTTTCCTTCTCAAGGAAAGTTATCCTCAAAGAATTCAGCATTCTTTGACACCAAGAGGCGATAAACACTACTGTTATTTACAGATCCAGTAGATATGCAATTTACAGTCTTAGGTCCAACTTGACCTATTTCGGTATTCCAACCTCTACCAAGTCACCCCACAACACAACATTTGTAGGTGGGATCCTTTCCATGTTTCACACAGAGGGTTATCCTTATCCTTATGCGTAGTTCTGTTGAGAATCACATTAGCGGTAAGGATTGTCTTGCCCCACATATTTTAGGCGTACGGCTTTGCGCTTGGCTAACACCGTTATACTGAGGTGAGTAATGAGCAGTCGTTTGATCAACGATACTTCACATTCTCCCCCTCTATCACTACGAATTCCTCAATCCATAGGTTTAGTTGATTTTCAAGTTCTGCTTTGTAGCGCTTATCCGCTTCAACAACTTCATCTTTGCTTTTCAACAAACAAAGGATACAATATGTTGTACCATCATCAATGAAGGTCACAAAGTACTTGTCTCCCCCATCTCTTTTGTATAAAATCCAAATTACGTATGTAGGTGTGACTAAGTTCTAGAGGAGCGGTGCTTCTTTCGATATTTCTTTGACGGAATGGAAATGTGATTTTGCCTCTTCGCCTACCTCACATTCATTTTAAGGGTTTATGTCGACAGAAGGCAACAATCTCAACTTCGTTAGCTTTTGAATAGCTTCTTATTTAACGTGTCTTAATCTATGATGACATAGATGCACAAATTACAAATATATTATTCATTTAGCTACAAACATATTGTACCATTCTTAGTTATTACAAACCTGTTGGACTAGTCTCAAACCAGCTTGACCAACATCGTCCCTTAAACCAAGTTTGGGACATGTATCATCTCTTTTTAGAGTGATCTCATTTCCTGAAGTCCTATTTCGAATAACCTCTCCAACCCCTTCTACTTTAGAGGTGGCATTGCTTCACATGAACAAAAGTTTGCCCGTGGTTAGGGCATAACCGGATCATATGTGATCTGGATACTCTGACCCACTCCAGTTGCTTTTGTAAACTGATTGTCCAATTTCTTTTCTGCCTTTCTTTTGGCCTTCAGATCATTTAAGACCTGGAAACTCTGGCCCACTCCAGTCGCCCGTAGGCTTTGTACGACTGAGTGTCCAGTTTCTTTTCTGCCTTTCTTTTGGCCATCAGATCATTTAAGACCTGGAAACTCTGGCACACTCCAGTCACCTATAGGCTTTGTACGACTGAGTGTCCAAAACCTTCTCTACCTTTCTTTTGGCCTTCAGATCATTTAAGACCTGGAAATTTCTGGCCCACTCCAGTCACCCGTAGGCTTTGTACGACTAAGTGTCCAATATCATCCTATCAATTGAAGGATCTTCTATCATATAGGTGACAGGTTCAACGTCTTAAGATAAGCCATTATCTTTTAGTCTTCTTCCTTTGAGATTGGTGCCCAGACAATTCCTGGCACTTGCTTAAGAGTGGTAACAGTTTTCGCACAGTCAGTGGATCTCTATCCTTCGTATACTTTACACACTTGTAATAATTACACTCAAAAGAACAGATCTTTTAAGTTTTGTTTACAATAGTCCAATCTTTATACGGGAAGGAAGAAGATTCAATATCTGATTTTAGAGTGTATGGAATATAAGTTTTTAATGAAAACTCTTTCATATTCCCAGCCTTGCTTTACACACTTTTATTCAGATATTAACTAAACACATTATAGATAAGGAAGGATAATTAACTTAGACCTTTTGGATTCTGGCCCACTTCAGTCAGACTGAGTGTCCACATCCTCCTTACCATAATTCAGATCCTTTATCTGGGACATATATAGGCCTTTTGCTACATGATAGAACATCATCTTCAGCCTTCTCCTCTTGTCCCAGTTAACATCCTCAGCCTCTCATGGGCGCTTATTTCCACCACAATCGGAGCGGTGACACCAACTCATCCTCGATCTTTATCCGTACTAGCATGACTATCAACAGTAACTTGAAGCTCAGCATCAGATCCAGAGATCTCACCTTTGATAGAAACAGATTTGTAACTGTCGTCAAAGAGAGAACCAAAACTAGGACCATATTTGAAAGCACAGTTGTTGACAAAGACTTTGTTTGAATGTTAACGTAATCTGTCAACGTAAGCTCATAACAGAATCGTCAACGAAGCTGTTTTCAAGAAGAAAACCACAGCCAGATTTGGGACCATATCTACTGGCAGACAACTTTCTAGCACTAATACAATCTTGTCTTAAAATTGTTGGATATGTAAAGCACGTACGGGAATAGTAAATAATTATTACAGAGATCGAAAGGATAAACAACAAAGATTACAACAAGTTGTTAATCTCTTGATCTTGAATGGAAACTCCAAATCTGGATCTTGTATTTAGAAATACAAGAATATGAACTGCTACACTTGTGGCTTGTAGAACCGCTGAGAAACCGAACGGTTAGTGTCCTTTGAGATTCAAGTTCACACCTGAAACACTTAGTAACCAATTAGATAATCTCAACATCACCGGCTGAGTCGAGAGATGACTCTCTGTCTTTAAGACAAGATTTCCCCCATATATAGTCTTTACGGAAGTGTGGACAATAGTCTCCCAAGATGAAACAACAAACTATCAAATGTGCAAAGACTACACAAATGATCCCAGCGAAGAACACGAATAATGAAGATTTCTAAGAGAAAGATTGCTTATCAGAAAAACTGATCTCTTTGTGGTGTTGTTAACTTGCAAATATGTTCACTTGTTCATCTATAGAATTGATCCAAAGGCCTCAATTTATAGGTGTGCAAAATGGCCTTTCAAATGCCCCATAATGGCATTCAATTGTCATGTAATGGATGACATTTAACCCCAAGTAATGCAGCAACATAATGGTCCAAGTAATGATCATTATTGGGTGAATTTAATGCCATTGAAACCACCTCAATAGCCAAACCTTTGGGATTCCGTCGAGCAAACACTGCCTGGGAAGCGCCGTGACGCTACAACATTTAGTGCCGCGGCTCCAGAATGCCGCTGCGCTCCGGCGCCACGGCCCAGTCCGGGAGGAGCCGCGGCCCTTCTAGGCACCACGACTCTTTTCCGACCCGTACCATCTTATACTTTGCACAATCCTTCCTTCGTTTACCAACGTGAAACACTTGTTATTTAGCCAATAACCGTCCATCATTCTACGTCTCAAACATTTCACTTACGTACCAATATCTCTTGCATTAACGAAATTTACGATACTTGACACTAAGATTGCACGTGTGTGGAAATGACATTTTCGACGTGTGGGGCCCCAATTGTTCGAGTCATAAATAATGAGTTAAACTTAATTTCACGTTAATAAATTTCCAGCATATCTATTATTTATTCGCCATACGTTTGTTCATTTAATTTCCATATGACATAAAATTATCAAAGATTATGGTGGATTGATAAGTATCTTTATATTTTTAATTGGAGGTTTTGAGTATAAGCCCGAAGAATAAGGTCACATTTAGTAGGGATCGTGGTATACTCAAAGGGAGACTTTTCAATGCAAATTCAGATTAATTAGCTGAAAGCGATTTTCGAATACCGAATGAGAAACTAAAAAATATGAAATATTGACACGAATGCAATTCTGTTGTATCCTTTTTTTCTTTTTGTGTGTGAATGTGGAATTTAACATATTTACAGCTATGTTAATGTTTGGTTAGATGCTAATTGTCATCGGGAAAGGGCCACAGTCAAGAATTAAGCACATGTATTTTATTTATTTTTTTAAATGGGGGGAAGGTGGCACCGGCATAAAAAGATGTATGAGTCCCACAAAATCTTATAGAGATTATGAAACTAATGCTGCACTTGGAAAAATGTCATTTGCCAATAACAAGTTTAGGTCAAAGTACAAAAAACAATAGCTTTCATATTTGTTCAGTAAATTAATTGACTTCTTTGCCTTGGACCTTAGTCATACTTAAAAGAAAAGACAGAAAAAAACAATAAAAGGTATGGATGGCAGCTGTCTCCCTCACTTTTACCCACCAAAATAGAACAGACGGGATTTTCTTTTTAATTCCAAAATTGTTGGATTATGAATAGGATTTTTTCTATTGATACAAGAACCAAGCATTAATTGCTCGCTTTAGTGAAGGTTTTGGGTTTAAGACGTTTTTTTTTATATAAAATATATATAATATGGTAAAAAATATACAATTTACATATAATTTTTATACAAAAATTTTGTTGCATACAATTCGGTCAAAACATACAACTTACTGTGTATAATTGTTGCAGGGAACGGGAAGTAAGTAACTATTACAATAGGAAGAAATGATAAACTAAATATTACAATAAACTGGAAATCAAGAACTTAACAAACTGCTTGTGTGATTTGCTCCGACGGTGTGGCGCCGCGGCCCTTCACGGCTCTGCGGCGATTTCCGACTCGTTTCATCTTACACTTCTTCCTTCGTTTACCAACGTGGAATACTTTGTCATTTGGCCAATAACCGTCCATAATTCTATGTCTCAAACGTATTACATACGTACCAATATCTCTTTCACTAATGAAATTTGAGATACTTGGCACTACGTGTGCACGTGTGTGGAAACGACGTTTCCGACATGCGGCCCCCAATTGTTCGAGTCATAAATTAATGGGATATACTTAATTCCACATTTAGTAAATTTCCAACAATTCCCTCTTGAAAGAGATTTTGGCGCACACACTTGGTGCCTTTTCCAGCAATCTTTTAGCGGACCGATGTTGCATCTGAATAGGTAGCATACGCTTTGAACTTTCCATAGTTGAATACCGTCGGACTTACTTACTGCGCGGTGAACGTGATGTCTAGAACCATCAGTGTTTAGTGTAAGCCAAGTCAACGGTACCAACACAACAACTTCCTCTACTTAGTTCTTCGTAATGTTTTGTCCGTTGTGGCCATGGACACTTCTTGGATTCTTAAGTGCGTTCAATTGAGGCGGCCTGTCCTCGCACTTAAGTAGGTGGTCTCCTACAAGGTATCCTGCTATACTCCACTTTGCAAGTGTTAGGAACCATTAAAAATTTCCCCAAACCTAACCTCAACCGGTGAGGATCATTAAAGGTTTTGGAAACTTAACCTTCACCCACACTGCAGATAGCACTTATAGTCTATCGCGGGAATGACTTTGGATTTGGTATTTCTTTACAGAAATCACTATCTGAAGTGCTCATGCTTCCATCGAAGCGCTCAACTGAACATTTTACAGCTTAGTTTTCCCATTGAACCTAATTCCTGGGATCTCCAGTCAGTAAGGTTGGGTTACCACCGTATCGGTCCTTATACCTTGGGTTTTAAGCCCATTCCCCTAGACAGGCATAACATCTGATCTTTGGGTAAGCCCTTTGTCAGTGGGTCCGCTATATTATCCTTAGATTTTATGTAATCGATGGATATTATACCCGTGGTGATCAGCTGCCTAACGGTCTTATGTCTCTGTCGAATATGACGAGACTTGCCGTTGTACATAGAATTATGTGCCCTTTCTAGAGCCGACTGGCTGTCGCAGTGGATCATTACAGAAGGTATGGGTTTGTTCCAACAAGGAACATCCTCTAGAAGTCGTGAAGACACTCAACTTCTTCTCCTGCTTTGTCTAAAGCGATAAACTCCGATTCCATCGTGGATCGGGGCGATGCAAGTTTGCTTAGAGGATTTCCAAGACACAGCCCCACCACCAATTGTAAATACATACCCACTGTGGACTTGGTGTTCTCTATGTCGGATATCCAGTTTGCATCACTATACCCCTCTAGTACAGCTGGATATCTCGAATAATGCAACCCGTAATTTATCGTGTATTTCAGGTATTGTAGTACCCGATTCAACGCCTTCCAGTGATCATTACTCAGATTACGGGTAAACCTGACTAACTTGTTAACTGCATAAGCAATATCAGGTCGGGTGCAGTTTGTTATGTACATCAAACTACCAATCACATGTGCATATTCCTCCTGGCATATGGGTGAACCATGATTTTTATCAAGCTTTTGATTTCTATCCATTGGTGACTTTATAGGCAAACTGTCAAACATCTCGAACTTTCTCAAAACATCCTCGATGTAGTGAGACTGAGATAAGACCAGTTCGTCAGACGTCTTAGAGATTTTTATCCCTAAGATGACATATGCGATACACATATCCTTCATGTCAAAGCATTGTTTCAACATGTTCTTAGTTTCTAGAATTATGTTAGGACTGCTCCCTGTGATCAACATGTCGTCTACATACATGCATATCATAACGAACGAGTCAGAGTTACCTTTCATGTAGACACATTTATCACACTCATTAATGGCGAAACCCTTCGATAGTAGAGTACTATCAATTTTTTCGTGCCATTGCTTCGGGGCTTGCTTAAGCCCGTACAGAGATTTTACAAGTCGACAGACTTTCTTCTCTTGCCGTGGACCCACATACCCCTCGGGTTGTTCCATATAGATTTCTTCTTCCAAATCACCATTTAGGAAGGCTGTCTTGACATTCATTTGATGTATCTCAAGGTCACGCAATGCTGAGATCGCAATGAATACTCATATGGACGTCATCCTAGACACCGGAGAGTACGTGTCAAAGTAGTCAAGGCATTCCTTTTGCCGATAGCCCTTGACTACCAACCTGGCCTTGTACTTATCTATAGACCCATCTGCTTTATACTTCTGTTTGAGTATCTATTTACAACCCAACGGTTTATTTCCCGGAGGAAGATCAACCAACTCCCAAGTATGGTTATGCAGAATGGAGCCTATTTCACTCTCTATAGCTTCTTTCCAGAGCAGTGCCTCTGGAGTTGACAATGCTTCATCAATTGTCCTTGGTTCATCATCAACCATATAAGCTACAAAGTCATGACCGAATGATTTATCCTTCTTGGCCCTTTTACTTCGCCTTAGTTCCATCTCTAGAGTCTCCAAGTTTTAAGAATCTGGAATACTAGATTCCGGATATTCAGCCACTTAGAGATCCACTAGATCTGAACCATCTAGATCTGGGCCGTCAACGACTCCCGGTTCCTGAGAGCTTTGTTTATAACTTTGTTTGCGAGAGGTTATGTCTTTTTCCTTTCTAGGAAAGGTATTTTCAAAGAATTGAGCATTATTTGATTCCATGATTATACCCACGTGGATATCTGGAATATCTGACTTATGCACTAAGAAGCGATAAGCACTACTGTTATTTGCATTTCCGATGAATATGCAATCTACAGTCTTAGGCCCAATCTTGACCTGCTTCGGCTTGGGTACTTCGGCCTTTGCCAGATAACCCCACACCTTTAAATATTTATAGGTGGGTTTCTTTCCTTTCCATGATTCATATGGAGTTTTGTCCTTACCCTTATGTGGGACTCTGTTAAGAATCGTATTAGCGGTAAGGACAGCTTCTCCCCACATGTTTTGGAAAAGACCAGAATTGATGAGCAAGTCATTCATCATTTCCTTCAATGTGCGGTTCTTACGTTCCGCTACACCGTTCGATTGAGGTGAGTATGGAGCTGTCGTTTGAGGAACAATGCCTGATTGGGCACAATATTCCTCAAAAGGCGCTACATATTCTCCCCTTCTATCACTACGAATGGATTTAATCCGCATGCTTAGTTGGTTCTCAACTTCTGCTTTGTAACGTCGGAACGCTTCAAAGGCTTCATCCTTACTTTTCAACAAGTAAAGGTAACAATACCTTGTGCTATCATCAATGAATGTCACAAAGTACTTGTTCCCCCTAGTTTGTGCAAACTTCAAATCACATATATCTGTGTGAATAAGTTCTAGAGGAGCGGTATTCCTTTCGACGATCAAAAATGAAGCTTGGTGAGTTTTGCCTCTACACACACCTCACACTTATGTTGAGGGTTTACGTCGATAGACGGCAATAACTCCAACTTTACCAACCTTTGGATGGACTTGTAGTTGACATGTCCTAATCTATGATGCCATAAATTAGAGGACTCAAGCAAGTATGAAGAAGCTTCAATATTATTGCTTGTACGTAATACAGACATGGTGTTAACTTTGAAGAGGCCTTCACAGACGAATCCTCTTCCTACAAACGTTCCATTCTTAGTGACTATAAATTTATTGGACTCAAACACTAGCCTAAAACCAGCATTAACCAATAAATGACCTGAAATTAAATTTCCTCTAATCTCAGGAACATGCATCACTTCCTTCAGAGTGAGCTCCTTTCCAGAAGTCATCTTCAGGACTACCTTTCCTACCCCCAACACGTCAGAGGAAACGTTGTTGCCCATGAACATCTTCTTGTTTGTAACTGGTGTATAAGTGGAGAAGGCATCTCTATTGGAACAGATGTGTCTTGTAGCACCTGTGTCCATCCACCATTACATGGGATTCTCAACAAGGTTTGATTCTAGCACCACCGCTGAGAACTCATCAATCATGTCATCCAGAAACTGGTCTTTGACGATGTTAACCTGTGTCTTGCCCTTAGCCTTGGCCTTCTCTTGTTGCTCTGTCTTGAGCTTGCGGCAGTCCTTGATCATGTGACCAGGTTTCCCACAGTGGTGACAGTTTCCTTTGAACTTCTCCGCTGCTTGGGTCTTGCCGTCTTTCTGGAACTTGCGCTTCTTGCTTGGGTTCCCTTTGGCCTCAACCAGATTTGACTTTGCCTCAGCGGGTTGTTTACCCCTAGGCAATGTCTTCATATTATCTTCCTGAATTTGGAGATTGATAATAAGTTCTTCAAAGGTCATCTCATTTGTCTTGAGTTTTAAGTAACTCATACACTCATTCCACGAAGGAGGTAACTTTTCAATCAGTGATGCAACCAAAAACTGCTCATTTGGTTTCATACCTTCCAAATCCAGGTGATGTAGAATCATTTGGAATTCCTGGACTTGGGACATCACTGTTTTACTATCCACCATTTGAAATTTCAAAAATTTCCCAATGATGAATTTCTTAGTACATGCATCTTGTGCGTTGTACTTCTTTTACAACTTCTCCCACAACTCTTTGGTAGTGCCTACAGTGCAATACACCGTGTAGAGAGGGTCTGACAAGCAGTTCAATATGTAATTCTTACACATGAAATCACTATGACTCAATGCATCAAGAACCATCTTCATGCCATTAATGACATGGATACCTAGGCTCCTTTCAGCTGTTTCAGAAGGCGAAGGGTCAATTTCATCTCCAGCTTGTGGAGGGTATTCTGTTAGGAAATGTGCCATTCCCATAACAGTCAGATAGAATAGCATCTTCTATTGTCATCTCTTGAAGTTTGAGCCCATGAACATTTCAGGGCGTTCATGGTGAAATCCAGCGGGTGGAGGAACGACAACGTTCCATTGAGCGGCAGTAAAGGCGTTGGATGAGCCTTGAGAAACCGGAAAGGCATTAGGTGTGCCTTGAGCAGTGGGGAAGGCAGAGGGATTGCCTTGAGTAGCAGCAGCAGCAGCAGAATCAGAAGCAGTTTGATCTCTTCGAGTCATCTTTCTAAGTACTTACAATAAATCTTGTCTTAAAATTGTTGGGATACAATTGTTACAGGGAACGGAAAGTAAGTAACTATTACAATAGTAAGAAAGGATAAACTAAATATTACAATAAACTGGAAACCAAGAACTTAACAAACTGCTTGTGTGATTTGCTGAGTCGAGTGATGACACTCTGTCTTTAAGACAAGATTGCCCCGTATATCTCCTTTTACGTTGTCGGGCAATAGTCTCCCAAGATACAACAACAACTTAACAATTGAGCAAAGGAAATTCAAGTGTTACTCTTGAAGAACTTTGAGTATAGTAATTTTGCTAGAGAGGAAGAAGATGAATTCAGAAAATCTGGTGTATTTTCTAAGTGTTGAGTAGTGTTCTTCAATTGAGCCAAAGGCCTCAATTTATAGTGTAAGGAGAAGACCCCTCAACAAGCCAACTAATGGCCTTCAATAGCCATGTAATGGCACTTGATTGAGGGGTTACATTCAGCCAAATAATGGCTGAATTCATGTGCCAAGTAATGGAGAATCAATGCTCCAAAACCAGCCTAAAGGTCAGATCTTTCCAACTTCCCGTCGCAGCATTCTGCCTCCGAAGCGCCGCGGCTCTGTGAATTAGCGTCGCGGCTCTGTGAATTAGCGTCGCGGCTCCGTGAATTAGCGCCGCAACTCCAGTGACTGGCCAACCAATTAGCGCCGCGGCGCTGCCTGGGAGGCGCTGTGGCTCCGACGGTGTGGCGTCGCGGCCCTTCACGGCTCCGCGGCGATTTCCGACTCGTTTCATCTTACACTTCTTCCTTCGTTTACCAACGTGGAATACTTTGTCATTTGGCCAATAACCGTCCATAATTCTATGTCTCAAACGTATTACATACGTACCAATATCTCTTTCACTAATGAAATTTGCGATACTTGGCACTACGTGTGCAGGTGTGTGGAAACGACGTTTCCGACGTGCGGGCCCCAATTGTTCGAGTCATAAATTAATGGGATATACTTTATTCCACATTTAGTAAATTTTCAACACTTACATATAATTTTCATACAATTATGTTGTTGTATATATTTTGTATGTCGTTATTATGTATTTTGCACGTCGTTTGTATGTCACTTTATGTCCAGTGATACTTTGGACATATAAATAACATACATCTAGATAGTAAAATATAAATATAATTAGAAATATATTTAGTCAAGATATCTGCAAGCATATGCATCTAAGAATATATTAACAAAATCATAAAGATAAATATCTTTATTAAAATAAGAGCTGATATTAAACTGCATTTTTCATTATCAAATTTTCTTACAAAAAGAAATAGTTTTTCCACTTTTATATGTGTTTGGTGAAATTTAATACTCCATATAATTATAAGCTCCAAAAAGCAAAAAGAATTAAAAGAAGCACAGTCGCCTAAACACTAAAACGCGGTAATAGAAGAATGTGAAGTCCAAATTAAAGAATAGTAGTGTGATGAAAGTGGAGGGGGACACAAATTACTTGTTTTAGTACTCACTACTTACAAATTCAATGTTTGGGATATGGGGACTTAGGAGGATCCAGCTGTTTTGCTTACTCTTGACCCTTTATTAAATGCATGAAGCTTCTTTAATTTTATTCTTTTCCAATTTTCCAAATATCCCCTTATAACCAATTGAGCTTCCCAAACGGACTTCTTTAATTTTATTCTTGAATTGAGTATGTGATGCTCCAATGGGCACGATCATATTATATATTTTTTGGCTTACTCAAAATCCAAATGATTATTTTGGCTGTGGTTACGCCAAAGTTGCGGATTCAAATTAATGTAATACTTCAAAACACATTGCCATTATGTGTGTTTTTGTTGGGTCTTGGTGTATCCCATATGCCTACTTAACTATTTTATTCAATCGGTTGGAAAACATTTTTATACGAGTTAGAAATTAAGGGTCTGAGATATTTGTTCGATTATTTTACATTTTTTTACGCAAGTTACTAGGTCATAATTTTTTATTTTTATAATAATGGTAGCTCGGGATAATATGCACGCACCTCAACTAAAATTTTGTTAAGGTTTGTGTCAATTTGGCTAAGATATGGTTACTTGATCATGTTTTGGCATCTCAAGAATGTTCAATAGAATCTCGTTTATTTACTCTAAATGGGACTAGATTATCTTGATTGCCCAAGAGATAACAAACAAATATTGCAGGTTTAATGTTGTCAAAGTATTTATTGAGCATTTTACCTCACATGATGGTTTAGGTTGACGGACGAAAATATCTGTACGTTCCCTTCCTAAAGTCTCTTCCTTCCGGTTAGCTAGAGACCCGAAGAATGAGCTTATAATGGCGATTAGCTTTTGACGCTAAATAATGTGTATTAGGCATTCTGAGCTAAAATGAGGCAATTAATTGAAGGAAGGCATTGTGGCCAACTATAAGAACTCTGGATATGGTTGCAGTTTGTAAGATCTTTTAATGAAGAAAAAAAGATTGAGAGTAGAGCTATAGGAAAGTAAAAAAAAAAAAAGCATGCGAGCTTCGTATACCCCTTTCCTACTCAATCCAGAAACAAGATCAAATATTTTCCCTGTTCGTCTTCATTTCTATGAAATCAATCCTTATTCTGCATTCTCTCACCGACTTGAAATATATATAAATTATTAATTCTTCAGAGAGGGCCGACATGATGGGAGCTCTAATTATACTTTTATAGATATTTTTAAAAATTATCCAATTTAACAATACTTTTCATTTTGCAGCAATTTAAGCTAAATACTATCTAAAGATATTTCTAAATTTATATATAATTTTAAATATGTAAAATGGCATATAAAGAATTTTAACAAAAGATTAGCATTTGTTACGCAAAAACACCAATTGATTAATATCAACTCAACACTTCTATCCAGATATGCATGAGTTCTTGATTATTGATAAATCAATCTCACTACTTAAAAGTGTCAAAAATGTTTATGAGATACTTTTAAGTAGCTAAGTTAAACGGGCTCATAATATCTCAATATTCATCACTTGATTTCCAATTTAATTCTTATCAGGGCCTTTTTGTGCACAAGAAAGGAAAATACACTACAAAAGAATAAAAATTAACAATGAATAAATTACGTAGCTAAACATAAAAATTTGTAGCTAATTCTATTATCAACTAATTAGCTATACATTATAAGGAAATGGACTCTGGAAAAGGTTGAGGTGACCAAAGATGTCTAAGTCCATTATTCAGTACTTAAAATGAGAACTTGAGAAGTCTTAAAGTTCTCTTGTTGACGAAACAAAAAAAGGAAATTAACAAAAAGGTTTTGCTAACATTCAGGTGGGGAGGATCAGATATCTAAAGTGTGAGAGCACTCCCCCCTCCCCCGTCCCCCCCACCCCCCCAAAAAAAAGTAAAAGAAAGAATAAGTGTTGAAAGTTTTATCATTTTATCTTTAAAGTTCTTGGTTAAGGGGGATGTGCCTTATTTTTATATTTTAATTAGTAATCCATGGCTCAGCTTTATTTTTAATTGAAATTTAAGGTTAATTTTATGGATTTTGTCGGCAATGCAACTGTTTTGTTACCCAATGAAAATAGATTTAATATACCGCAATAATAATTAGAATTTAAATGTGTAATCAAATGATTCGATAACAAATATTTTCCTTATCTTATTTTAATCATTTCATCTCTAACTATTTTGTCTAATGGAGATTCCATACACTCTTTACTATTAGCTTTTTCAAGATTTGACTGACTATGTGTCGATTCTTTTAAGTGCCAAGATCGGATATCGAATGTATTGAGCTATGGCACCAATGGAACAGTGATCAAAGAAGAAGAGAGCTGGAGAGAGAAAACAACTCCAATATGTTAGGATTTGAGTCCTAAATCCGACCTAATAAGAAAATAGATAATAAGCGAAGAATAAATGACACACACAGATTTATAGTGATCTCTTAATGCGAGAGCTACGTCCACGTTGTCGCTGCAGATTTCACTATTATTCAAGGAGAAATATTACAAAAGTGTTTACAACACTCAACCTCACAACACAAATCACAATTACACCCAAGAATTTTCTCACCAAAATTCTCTTAAAAGTTTCTCTTAAGTTTTTCACTAAGAGCATTTCTCTCTTATTTTTGGATAATTTCTACAACAGAAGGACTGCATTTATTTATATGGGTGAAACCTCCTCTTGATGTCATAGGTGACATCAAACTACCTCCTCTTGATGTCACTGGTGACATCAAAAGGAAGAAACATTTCCACGTGGGCTGCTGCTGCCCATATTGACTAACAATCTCCCACTTCAAGACTAATTTCAATTTGTCTTCACACTTTGATCGATGCAGCAGATCTTTCCTAGTTTCATCTTTCGTGCAGGCCAACTGAAGCTGAACATAGCTTCCATTTGTCCATCGTCACCGCCTTAGTCAGCATGTCTGCTGGATTCTGACTCCTTGGGATCTTCTCAAGAACTTATACTCCATCTTCCAAAGTTGATCTGATGAAATAGTATCGGAGTTGTATGTGTTTCGTTCGAGCATGGTAGACAGGGTTCTTTGCCAAATGAATGGCACTTTGGCTATCACATTATAGCACACTCCCCTCGTGGTCCTGATCCAATTCCCGCAGAAAAGATTGTAGCCACATTATCTCCTTCGTGGCCTCCGTCACAACAACGTACTTGACCTCATAGCTAAAGAGAGCTACTATCTTCTGCAACTTTGAAACCCATCAAATCGTAGTACCTTCAAAGGTGTAAACATATCCGAATGTACTCTTTTTGCTATCAACATCACTACCATTGTCAGCATCAACATATCCCTGCAATCCTTTTTCTGACTTATGGAAACACAACGCTAAACTTGAGCTGCCCTTCAGATACCTGAAAATCCACTTCACAGCTTCCAGTGTTGCTTTCCCGGATTGCTCATAAACTTGCTAACAACTCCCATTGCATGTGCAATGTCTGACCTTGTACATACCATCGCATACATGAGAATACCAATAGCAGAGGCATTAGGGACTTTATCCATATGTTTTATCTCGTCCTCGGTCACATGCGACTGATCTTTGGACAAGCGAAAGTGTCCAGCCCTCCTTACTTCTCATGATTCTCATCCCGAGGATTTGCTTTGCTTCTCTCAAATCCTTCATTGCAAATTCTTCTGACAACTTCTTTTTCAGCCTATCAATCTCATGTAGGTCTGCTCCTACGATCAGCATGTCATCAACATAAATGAGTAATATCATGTAGGAGTCTTCAAATCTCTTGAAGTAACAACAGTGATCCGCCTCGCACTTTAAGAATTCGGCTTTCTTCATAAAGCTATCAAATTTCTTATACCACTGTCTTGGAGCCTATTTCAGTCCGTACATGCTCTTTTGAAGCTTGCACACCAGCTTCTCTTTCCATTTAACTTCAAATCCCTCAGGCTGCTTCATGTAGATTTCCTCCTCTAAGTCACCATGAAGAAAAATAGTTTTCACTTCCATCTGTTGAAGATGCAGATCTTCATTTGCTACTAGCCCAAGAACAGTTCTAATTGTCACCAACTTGACTACGGGAGAGAATATCTCTATGTAGTCAATGCATTCTTTCTGTTGAAATCCTTTCACAACCAGCCTCGCTTTATATACTTCCATCGTGTTGTTCCTTTATCCGGTAGACTCATTTGTTCTGCAATGCCTTCTTCTCCTCTGGTAACTCAGCTAACTCCTATGTATGATTTGACAACAGTGAGTCCATTTCATCTTTCATTGACAGCTTTCACTTGATCGATTCATCAACTTGCATCGCTTCTTCATAACATTCTGGCTCCCCTATGTCAGTGAGCAGAATGTAGTTGAGGGATGGAGAGAACTTGTGAACTGACTTACTGATCCTGGATGATCTGCGTAATCTTGTGATCGGCGTCCGCTGGTTTATTTCAGGATCAACACTTTCATCAACCTTGCCATCACTGTCTTGTCGGCCTTCTTCTCGAGCTGATTATTCCTCTACCGCAGGAGTACCTTGCTGCAGCTCGGGTGCCGAGAAGTCTCTCAAATCAACTTTTTCCGATTCTTTGTTCTTAGAGTCTTTGCTTTCAGAGCTCTCCCACAACTTGTCTTTGTACAACACCTGTTCATTGAAGACGACGTCCCTGCTTCGAATGATCTTCCAATTTTGGTTATCCCAAAATCAATAACCAAACTCAGTGTCACCATAGCCAATAAAATAACACTTTGTAGATTTCGAATCAAGTTTACTTTTAGCAGTAGCATCAATATGAACATAGGATAAATAACCAAACACTTTCAGAAGAGAAAGATTTACCTTTTTAACACTCCAAGCCTCTTTTGGAATTCTGAAACCCAAAGGAACAGATGGTCCTCTGTTAATCAAGAAGGATGCGGTATTTATTGCACCTGCCTAGAATGTCTTGGGCAGTCCATCGTGTATTATCATGCTCCGTGCACGCTCGTTCAATGTTCGATTCATCCTTTCCGCTATTCCATTTTGTTGGGGAGTTCTAGGAACAATCTTGATCATCTTGATCCCATTATCAACAAAATACTGTTTGAAGTCACCATTAATGTATTCTCCACCATTGTCGGACCTTAGGTTCCTCAACTTGAGGTTTGTTTCATTATCGACCATGGCTTTCCACCTCTTGAAAAAAGTGAACACTTTAGATTTATTTTTCATAAAATAGACTCATAGCTTTCTGGTTGAATCATCAAGGAAGGTCACGTAGTAATGTGATCCTCCGAGTGAGGGGACAGTAATAGTCCCCCACACGTCAGTGTGTACCAATTCAAGCTTCTCAACTTTCAATTCTTTACCTACATTTGAAAAACTTACTCGCTTCTATTTTCCCAGAATGCAGCTCTCACACATATGATGATTCACCGACTTCAAATCTGGAATCACGTCGTTAGTCACGAAAAGCTTCATTCTTTTCTCGCTCATATGCCCAGTCTACAATGCCACAACTTTGTCTTTTGGGTGTTTTCAACAACAACAACTATATCATGATAGCTCGTAGTCATCTAAAGAGTACCATCTTTCTGACCTCTAGCAACTATCATAGCACCCTTCGTCATCTTCCAGGATCCATTACCAAAGGTAACATCATGTCCCTCATCATCAAGTTGACCCACGGAGATCAGATTACGCATCAGTTTCGGCACATGTCTGACCTTTAAAGATGTCAGTGGATCCTCGATTTGGTCCGAATCCGGTGGATCCAGATCCATTTTATAAGATATGGATTTTCAAAATTTGGACCTGAAGGATCCGGATCGGATCTGGATCTTGTATTTGAGATCCGTATCCAGTTCGGATCCGACCCGTGGATCCGTATACATGAATTTTTTCGTAAATTTATATTTACTTTCATTTTCTAAGTTGTGCAAATATGATACTTAAATTTTATTTTTGGGGGTCTGAAGAAATAGTTTGGAGTGGTCACGTAATGTTATTGGAGAGGATATCCAAAATAGAGAATGACCTAATTAAGAAAATATACTACTCTTAGTATAGGAAATATTTGACTATGATTGTGGAAATTTTGTTTATCCTCGAAGTCTAGTTCTCAACACTTAAATGATTTATTATTTGAATGTTATAATAAGCAATTATCATCGTTTTACTTAGGGTTATATGCAAGGAGAATATGCGAGTTGTCAACATATATATATATATATATATATGCCTGAACAACACACGGTAGCAGAAGAAGATTTTATGATTTCTGTAAATTACATAGGGGCCCTGTTTGTATGGACAACATGCACATCAACTGAGAGGATTCTCTTCTCCCTGAAGATCATATGCACGTGTGTAGACTTGATTCAAAAAACAAGTATATCTTTGGCAATTTTCACCTATATAAAGCCCCAAATTGGGATTTCTTCCATTTTGTTCACTTCCTCGAGCTTTCCCGCGACTCCAACTAGAGGTTTATACATGTGGATCCAGATCCGATCCGTGGATCCGGATTTGGATCTAATTTTTATAGACCTGATGTATCTGGATCCGAATCTAGATCTATGTATGAAAAACAGATATGGATCTGGACCTAGTAGGATCCGGTCTAGATCCGATCCGTTTCTATCCCTACTGACCTTTGTGATCTTCCACACGCTTCCATTTTAATTCTTCAACCTAATGTCTCTAGTGCCAACAATGTCTAAAGGCTTACCATCTGCCAAATAGACGTACCCGTGATGCCCAGCAAAATAATTCTCCATTTTATCACGATGTGCGGTGGTATGGAAAGACGCTCCTGAGTCAAGCACCCAAAAGTCGATCGGGCTGTCAATAGACAACACCAGCGCATCACCAATGTCTTCATTAGCAGCATTGACTCCACCCACCTTGTTGTCCTCCTTCTTCGGTGCCCTGCAATTCTTCTTGATGTGACCCGGTTTCTCACAGTTCCAACACTCAAGTGTTCGCTCGGATCTGGATTGACTCCTATCATTTCTTAACTTCGACTTGCCCTTATTTCGGTTTTAGTTTCTGTCATAATTTATGCTTTTGTTCTCAACATTAAAAGCAGAACTCATCGATGCCTCACCGAAATCTATCATGCGAACCTCCTCAGCAAGAATACGATCTCTAACATCATTGAATTTCAGTTTAGCACTGCCAACAGAATTACTAACCGCTGCTCTCATCGGCTCCCAGCTATTCGGTAGAGACGCCAGCAAAATTAGGGCCTGTACTTCATCGTCAAACTCGATTTTCACATATAAAAATTGATTGGCAATCGTGTTGAATTCATTCACGTGCATTGCAACAAGAGCACATTCCCCCATATTTAGATGAAAGAGTTTCTTCATGAGAAATACCTTATTATTGGCCGAAGGTTTCTCATTCATATCGGACAGAACCTTCATCATGTCAGCGATGGTCTTCTCATTCGCCAAGTTGTGAGCAACGTTCTTCGACATCGTCAATCGAATAACTCAAAGAACATGTCTGTCAATGAGATTCTAGTCTGCATCTTTCATCTCCTCTGACTTCAGACTCAGCGGTTCATGAAGCTTTCTGCCATACAAATAATCTTCAATCTGCATTCTCCAAAATGCAAAATCTGTACCATCGAATTTCCGATACCGTGTGTCGAACCATCTTCGCCTCCCATTGTTTTCTGAATCACAACACAACATGTTGCTCTGATACAAATTATTGGGATTTGAGTCCCAAATCCGACCTAATCAGAAAATAGAAAATAAGCGAAGAATAAATGACACACACATATTTATAGTGGTTCACTTTCAATGCGAGAGCTACGTCCACTTTGCCGCTGAAGATTTCACTATTATTAAGGGAGAAATATTACAAAAGTGTTTACAACACTCAACCTCACAACCCATTCACAATTACACCCAATAATTTTCTCACTAAAATTCTCTCAAATGTTTCTCTTGCTTAAGCTTTTCACTAAGAGTATTTCTCTTAGTTTTTCTCTTATTTTTGGATAATTTCTACAAGAGAAGGAGTGCATATATTTATAGGGGTGAAATCTCATCTTGATGTGATGGGTGACATCAAACTACCTCCTCTTGATGTCATTGGTGACATCAAAAGGAAGAAAACATTTCCACATGAGTTGTTGCTGCCCATATTGACTAACACAATATTCTCAGATTAAAGAAAATGTAACGTGCTTACAAGATATCTGTAACTGCTATCTATTTATATAGCCCAACCAGCCAGGTAATCTCAACCACCACTAATGTCATAAACCTAAACTTTGCCTTTTTGCTGAGCTTTTAGTTACTGTTTATTGTTGCTTAGACTTCCAAGAGACCAGTGCTTTACCAAATTTCACCATACACCCAGTGACCTCTTGATTTGTGAACACCCCAATTTGAGTCACAATAGCCACTCAGTGTGTCTGAAGATTGAGCTGCCATCAATAATCTCAGTCTTGGTACTGTTTAATGTGCATAATTACCCTCATGGTTGCATCCCAATAAGATTGTTTTGGTTCATCTATGAGTTGACTTAGTACCTGGACCACAACTATTATGACAATTCTGGTCATAGTCAAATATAGTAGCCCCCTCACAATCGTCTAATATTGACATGAATTCTCAAGCAATGCATCATCATCCTGTTTAGTGTTTGGTTGTTTTCCCTTCTTCATGAACTTATCATACTTAAAGGATATCATCTTTAGGTTGATATCTAAAGATGTACGCACTAGTTTGGCAGCACCAATTCCCATTTTTTAGATAAGCTCAAGGGCATTTTTTTTACTCATTAAAATAACTTCTTTGGACCTTGCAAATTTAGTACCAATGAAAAACTTCAGCTCACCAAGATCTTTCATAATGAACTTCACTTGTAAGTCATTTATGATTCTCAACACCGGCTTATAGTTGCTACCTGTCACCAACCGATAATCAACATAAATGAGAACAACAGTGATATCAACTCATTCTCTGTTAGTGAATAAAGAGTAGTCATAATGACTCTGTGTGAACCCCAACTGTAACAAAAGTCTTAGTAAGCTTTAAATTACACTATTGACGAGCCTAATTTAGGCCATAAAAGGATATGTGTAACCTGCAGACTGTAGAACTCTCCCCTATCTGCAAAACCTTTGAGAAATATTCATATCAACTTCCTCAAGTAAGTCGTCTTGAAGAAAGGCATTGTGAACATCTATTTGAAAAATGGACCACTATTTTGAAACAAGCACTCCAACCAAGGATTTCATTGTAACCAACTTAGCAACTGGAGAAAAAGTATCCTTATAGTCCAAGCCATCCTGCCGACTATGCTCTTTTGCCACAAGCCTAGCCTTATAACTCTCCACCTTGCTTGAAGTCTTATACTTCAACTTGAACACCCATTTACAACCAATAGAGTATTTTCCAGGTGGTAAGGACAAAATTCTCCAAGTTTGGTTGTCTTCCAAAGCAGTAATTTCAACCTTCATATCATCTCCGTTGAACCATGTTGTCCTTCGACAAAAACATCTTCATGTGGGGGGGGGGGACTTACGACACCCATAAAAGGCACTCTAAATCATTAGAGAACAATCGGTTTATTTTTCTCGTGAACCAATACTACTCTAAACCTACAGAGTAGTCCTACGGGGTACGATCACTCTAAGGTGGCCTAACATGGCCTCCTTGACCGGAACTATATGCCACTTGAGGACTGTAGTAAGCATATTATACCATGGACTATAGAGCCCTGGTGGCCCTACTACTCTAACCCTTGATTACCTTAGAACTAATTGAAGTTATTAAAAGTACGAGACTTCTTGTTATGTTCTCTCCTGGACCTTTTCTCTTGGTAGAACCTCTCCATGTTTTAGCTAAGTCCATAAACTCAAAATATATGGACCCTTCTTCCCACTAACCATATTCTTTCAGATGCTCACAACCAAACCATGGGCAAATCTATCAATATTCTCGTCCTTGGCGGGAATGAGGTGAGGCTCATAGCAAGATAACCTCTCAAACTTGGTATTGTAGTCAAAGACAAACGCAATATCTTGACCCAATGTTCAAACTACACTGCGTAGGCAGATCTCACTCCTAAGGGAAACCACTTCTTCATGAACAAATCAGAGAACGGTTCCCAAGTCAAAAGAGGAGAATCCATGTGCTTACCTTTCTCAACTTCCTTAAACCAGAGTTAGAGACATCCTTTAATTGATAAGTCCCTAACCGAATAATTTGATGATGTCTCACCCCAAGTATAGTTGTGGCCTTTTCAATTCCTTCAAGAAAAATATATGTGTCTGCAATAAGATTTGTACATGTGAATACTAGTGGCTCAACTATCGCAAACTCCATGTCTAGCTGAGCCATGTCCTGGACCACAAGTGCCCTCTCCCTTCCATGTTGGAGTATCTAAATACACACCTGGATATTTTGTTGGGTTTGTGTGACCATGAGTTTGGTGAAGGCCTTCATGGCTTACCTTATACCTTGCATGATCTCATCCAAATGGTTTGGCACTAAAGGCAGGCAAGTGCCTCATATACTTCTTATTCTTAAGCCTGAACTACTTTTGGGACCCTAGGAATAGATATTCTTTATAACTTTATGACAATTGAAGGACGACCGTTAGGCCTTCCCAGAAGATGTGAAGGGGAAGGTGCACCATCAGAAGTTTCAAATCGAATATAGGTACAACTCTGATATTCACACTACGAAGGCGAGTATAAGTTTGGTGAATAACACATTAATAAGGAGAAATCTACTACATACAGTTCTATAGACTCTCTAAGACTCAACTTAGAACCCAATGCTTTCTGTAGTAATTTAACAGCCTTGAAAAAGTTTAATAAAACAAAAGGCTTGTAAAATAGCGAAAAGAGACTTCATTCATTATAAGAACTAATCGAACCAAAAAAAAAACCCGGAGACAAGATAAACTCGAACAAAAGAGATCGTTATGCTCGTCCGATAGTCCATCGGGGGTGGTTCCATATTAACATAAAAATAAAATCTGCCCTAAAGGAATCGACATATTTGTCTCATGGTCCGCCCGGGGTGTTTCACAAAAAACTTAAGAAGGTGGAAGTTTAGAATTATAATAAATCTATGTAGGGAGGAACATATTCAACATATTTATATTCAGAGTCATTCCCTTAGACACCTCATAGATCTTCCAGGGCTAACTCGGCTGCTTCAAGGTCGATCTCCGCGTCAAGAAGCGTTGTAGAGATATTTGTTTCTTTGTTGCTGACTTCTTTGAGCGTATACCTACGTTTATTCAGAATGACCAAATTTCGATGGAGTTTTCATATCTGGCACTTTGCCGGGAGATCATCCTGGGTATTCTTGGAGATGACAAATTTCTCCCGAGTAGTAGCTAAGTTTGCCTTCATTCTGGCAGTTTTACTGTAAATTCACATATGCGGAGGTGAGGACTTGCAATGAGTTCTCCTTATACCTCAGCGAGTCATTGACATATTCCAGGCATAGTCAAAGCAAAGCTTGAATGGAATTTGAATCCAAAATTTTGACCCAGAGTCTCTTTAATTTGGCCTCAAGGCGCTGGTTTTCTAAGGGCAATCTCTCTTCTCCAGGGAAGGGAGTTAGAGTTTTGGCCAGATCCACGGTAGAAAGAGCAGCAATATGACTTTAAATAAAAAAGAGAAGTGTTACAACAAAAAAGAAGAAGTTGACACTTCACAATTCGTGATGGAAAAGTGAAAGTTTTAGATTACCTGAAGGAATAAATTTGATATGTGAGCAAGGAAAGCCTCCAAACTCGCACTTAGACACTTACGACAGGGTGAAGATGCTGAAGTCCCAGCTTCCATGCAAGTCGAAGGGATAGAACTACCCTTGGAAGGATGAAAATCCGGAGCCACTGTTTTTTTCTTGGGGGTTTCGGCCGGAGAAGTTCTAACACATTCAAACCTTCACAGTTACCATCCTTCCTCTCCTTTTCTTCTTCATCATCAATGTGAACAACTCCTTCCTTTACTTCCTTCTAAGCCTCAACTAGCCTGCAGTGTGTTCTCACTCTTGAGCCTATCCCCTCGGAAATCTCAGAGGTGCCTACCTGCGGTCTCTATTTACGGCTACTCGAAGCTTCCTGAACTATATTAGTTAAAAAAGTGGCACGAGTGGGCACTTTATGGGAAGCAGGTCTTCTTATCGGGAGTACGACAGAAAATACAAAAAGAATAAGGAGAAATTATATGAAAATCCAAGTTTATTATATTTTTGAATGATTTTTTAACTCTTTGCCATGACTTTTCCCTCTCCATTATTTAGAGGTCATGCTTTTCCAGGTCCGGATTACATCGAGAGACCCACGCAAAAGATCAACCACACATTCATAAATCCCTACGATTAATTTTGATTCAACGGGGGTAGCTGCAGAGAAAGTGCACATACGCATGAAAAATAAAATTTTGCACCCAGAAAAAGGAAAAAGGGGATGAAGGTAATTGAATTTGTCAAGAAAACTTACGGGCAATATTCCACTCCTCTGGAAAGGGTTCAGGAGTTTGCTGATGAACTTGGTTAGTCCGGATCATTACAAACATGGTAAGCCATCTTCGATCGTAGTCATCTTCAGTGTTGATAAGACTTCAACTTGCACAGAGGTAAAGGTGAATAATTCCATCCTGGAACAACCGAGGGTAGTAAAGATGAATAAGATGATTAATAGTGAATGGGATGTTAGCACGGTCAACCAACAATTGTATACAGTTAATCAGTCTCCAAATATGAGGACTACCTAGCCTAGGCATACTCGGTAGCGTCGACACTTCTCCTCGATAATTTTTGGGACCAGAAGATGGAAAATAGTGGTAAAAAGGTATGTGTGAACCATAGAAAAACCATCGACATGGTGGTTCAAACTGGGTTTAAGGCCTACAATTCTCATGTCAATCTCAGGGTCAAAATTGTAGTCCTTGCAAACTTGAGTAAGGATATCCACGATGATCAATGAGTCAATCTCCTCCACAGGTTCATGGTGGTCATCAACACAAAAATCTCCCTGATATTCAAAACCAGTGGGAAGAATGTCGGCCACAAGAGAACTTAGGTCAACTTCTTGACTAGTAGGAGAAGTCGGAGCTTTTCCTGGATGATGAAGTGGGGGAGAATTGTCGTTATTGGTTTTTTTCCCTGAGGAGTGGGAAGGAGAAGATCTGGAAGACGACATTGTCGTCATAGGACGATGAGGAGGAAAGAAGAACAATAAAATAAATCTTTAAATTAGTTTCAATTGCTAATCATTTTGCTATTTTGATCGCTTGAAATCCACATGTCTTTGACCACGTATTAAAATTTAATTGTACTAGTTAACCTGCTTAGAATAGTTTACAAATCTCTTACTTTTGCTTAAGATAAGCTTAAGGAAATTTTCTTTTAACAGATTGAGTTAATAAAATAGAAGGTAATCGAACCTATAATAGGAAAATCATCAAATTAATTCTTTTAATTATAAAATTATTCACTTTTACTATAAAAAAAATAAGAAGTCATTTTGATCATTTTCCGGTAAAAAAAATATCTATTCTAATTTAAAATATTATTTAAAACTTAAAAAACTCCCACCCAAATAACTACTCGTGATCCTACCCGAACATAACGTATTAAAACAGCTAGTACTATCTTAAGCCATTTTCCTTTTCTTTTTCTTTTATAGAATCTTTTCAAAGAATTTCTCCTAAAAGAATTCTAGAAAAATATTCAAAAATTGTTGAACTGAACACACTTTATTTTGTTAAGACGGTTTAACTTTAAACAGGTAAATTAATAAGTAACTACATTTAACCATATACATTTACTATAAGTCTGGGTTAGTAATTAAAAAAGAGTTTTAACTTTTGTACACTAGCGATAAACATAAACTTTTTTTATAATCATATCACCTAAAAGTAACGACAATTCCATTACAAAAATGGATTAATATGTTGGATAATAAGGTAAATTGCTTGCTATAACTTGAAAATAGGGTAATTTCACGAATGATCAATTACAACTTTTATTTTTATCGTATTAGAGACACTAATATATTTTTTGTAATAAAAAATCACTCAACTATAACAAAATATCATAAAAAGTCACTCGGGTGAGGCTTGACTCAACTCGAGCTCGGTTATACTTCGAGAGCTCAATCTTGCTCGGCTCTATTGGGTTCAACTGACTCGGCTCGATGCCAAGGGCTAACTATTCGTGTGTATATATGGACGACAAAAGTTGGAGCCGAATGGGGATATGGAGGAGGGCACGAGGTGGAGTGGGGACAGTTAATTAACATTCTTTTTCGAAAGGGCTTTTTTAATTAACGTTGTTAAATTTGAGCTGAAAACTTGAAACCTAAGTAAAAACCGCGTCTTAGAACAGGAAACATCACCTAACAAGAACCTCATCCAGTGTCCTATTCTGTTAGTTTGCTACAATAATATCTCACTTTTTTTTCCCCAGATACTTTAGAAACAGACATTTAAAAACATTATTAATCTATAAACACATGAAGTATACAAACGTGCTCAGTCTCCAATGGTTGCTGCTAACCCCTAAAGCATTACTCTTACATATAAAAACTTGAAAAGAAAATATAAAAATCATGCTATCCGAACATTATTGTCCCACACAAATTTCAAATCTTCTGAAAGATCATGGAAGCTCCCTCTAACTCTCATAGTTGTTTAATTTACACATCAGAAATGATGCTTGTTCTGACTTTTAATTTGTTCAAATTCATCCATCTATATATACTTAAGTTAATCACACTTAAAATTACTTAATTAACACAAATGGAAGAGTACAATAACAACACTAGCAAGGCTAACAGAGGGGGTGGTATAACATCAGCATATAGAGGTGTTAGGAAGAGGAAATGGGGGAAATGGGTGTCCGAAATTCGTGAGCCAGGGAAGAAAACGAGAATATGGCTAGGGAGTTTTGACACACCAGAGATGGCGGCCGCGGCTTATGATTCAGCTGCATTGCACCTCAGGGGACGTGCAGCTAAGTTAAATTTCCCAGAGTTGGTTGATCATCTCCCTAAGCCTGCTAGTTGTTGCCCCGACGACATACGTTTGGCTGCTCAACAGGCTGCACTAAGTGTCAGGACCGCAAATTCTGATCATCAGGACATGACAAGTTGTGCCTCTACTAGTCATGTAGCACCAGTCACCGTAGGACTATCTCCAAGTCAAATTCAAGCTATTAACGACTTCCCTATGGATTCACCAACAATGTCGAGTGAGGAGACAATGTTTACTTATACCAATGACTATGAAATGAGTGATTACGAAGAAATGGGCGATTTCCTTTGGGATTTCTGAACTAACTGATTGTAGATTTTGAATTCGCTTATGAAACATTTTAGCCTAATATAACGTGTGCTATTAAGGTTCAGTATTGTATTTTACAAACATTTAGAGTGTGGTGTTTGTACTAATTAATTTCCATGGTGTGCCATTTAACTTTGTTATTGATTGGTGTCAATAGAGATGAAGAACAAATAATGCCTAATTGGCTTTGTTCTCTAAGGTTGTCCCGGAGTATCAAAATGGGGTTGGTTTTTTGACACCTCATTTTGTGTGTTGCTCTACTAATATTGTAATGAGTGAAAAAGCTTCTTTTAATGTGCTGTACTGCAGAGTGGATTTCCCCTAATAAAATATTAATTGGATATTTTCTGCTGATGTGCATTTCATGTTTGATTATCTTTATTTATTCATGTTATTTCACTATTCACTGCGGGAACATTATGTTATATTTCTAAGATGATTTTCTGACTAAACAAAGATCCTGGGATAAGCTAACGGACACAAGATTCAATTGTTATATTTTATTACAACATTCACAAATATCTAAGAACCCTGTGAATTGAGGAGAATATTCTAACCTTTGGTTGTATTCTGTTTTCTTTACTACTTTTCCTTTTGTAATATTGAAATAATTTCCTTTAGGTATTCCTTTCATTAATCACAATATATATAATTGTACAGAGGTTGATTCCTAATACAATAAGAATCCTAACTTACCTTAAATGGTTGATTCCTAATACAATAAGAATCTTAAGTTACCTTAAATATACATCTATCATAATTACAAAATATACTGTGAATATTCGGAGAATATTCGCTAATACTCCCCCTCAGTTGAAGCGGGAGGAGGCCGAACGCTAAGGCTGGATCGGAAGTCGGTGAAGAGTTGTCTCGGTAGTCCCTTTGTGAATATATCTGCATACTGATAGGAGGAAGGCACGTGTAATATTTTGACCTGACTAAGGGCAACCTTCTCTTGCACAAAGTGAATATCCATCTCAATGTGCTTAGTCCGCTAATGTTGGACCGGATTGTGAGACATATAGATGGCAGATATGTTGTCACAATAGACTATAGACGCCTTTCGCAGTGGGCACTGGAGCTCTAAAAGAAGATTTCGGAGCCAACAGATCTCAGCAATGACATTAGCAACTCTGCGATACTCTGTTTCAGCACTCGAACAGGATAGTGTGGCGTGCCGCTTGGCAGACCATGAAATAAGGTTATCCCCAGGAAATACACAGTAGCCTGAGGTGGATCGACGTGTGTCTGGGCATCCTGCCCAATCTGCATCCGTGTAGGAGAGTAACTTGGTTGGGGCAGAGGGGTAGAGATGTAGTCCAAAGTCCAGTGTTCCCTTAACGTATCTGATAATACGTTTGAGAGCCGCAAAATGGGACTCTCAAGGGTCGTGCATAAACAGACACACCTGCTGAACGTCATATGCAATGTCAGGCCTAGTGAATGTAATATACTGAAGGGCACCTGCAAGACTCCGATATAGAGTGGGATCAGAAACTGGCGCACCCTCATTGGCACTGAGCTTGGATTTCGAGTCAACCGGAGTTGACATAATTTTACAATTTGCCATCTTAGACCTTGACACTATCTCTTCTGCATATTTACGCTGACACAAAAACATAATAGCTGCAGATCTGGTCATTGATATACCCAAGAAATAACTCAGCTTGCCCAAGTCAGTCATAGTAAATTCAATTTTGAGTAGAGCAATGATTCCATTCTTCAAACTGTCAGATGAGGCAGTAAGAACAATGTCATCCACATATAATAGCAAATAAGCAGTGCTGCTACCTCGATGAAAAGTGAAGAAGGAGTTATCACACCTGCTACATATAAAATTGATCTGCATAAGATACCTGGAAAAGTGATCATACCGAGCGCGGGATGCCTGTTTCAAGCAATACAATGACTTTCTGAGATGACATACAAACTGCGGGCTGCCGGATGAACAAAGCCAGGGGGCTGATACATGTACACAGTTTCTTTCAAATCCCCATGAAGAAATGCATTCTTGACATCAAGCTGATGAATCGGCCAATGCATGCCCATAGCAATACTGAGAATAATCCGAATAGTGGCTGGTTTAACAACCGAACTGAATGTCTAACCACAATCAATACCCTCATGCCGATTAGTGCCATTAGCAACTAGTCTTGCCTTATACCGCTCCAAGTCACCATTGTCTCTGTACTTATGATGAAATAGCCACATACACCGGATAACATTCACACCATCCCTTCTAGGTACCAAATCCCAAGTGTTCTGCTTGGTTAAACTATTAAATTCCTCGCACATGGCCGCATTCCAATTAGGGTCCAGTTTGGCTAGTTTTGGATTTTTTGGAATGGGTGATAAGGTGTGTGTGGAGAGGTTGAAGTGAACCTTAGGTTTGAAAGTCCCTTATTCGGAACGAGTTTCCATGCGGTGGGTAGGAAGCAGTGTTTGGACTGGAGTGTGGGGCTGCTAGCTTACAGGTTCTGGAGACAGCAGTGGTTGCACAACGATATGCTGCAGCTGACTTGCTGGTTCGGGGGTATTGGGTGGTCTCGGGTTGCTCGCTGGTCGAGAAACAGTGGGTGGGTTAGGTGATGCAGTGGAGTCGAGCAGGAGGGGGTTCGACCGAGAGATAGGAGGTGTTTGGTCGGCGACAACACCGGACATTGTTGGTGATGACGGAGTTGCTGGTGCAGTCTTTATCGGAACAGGAAGTTGTCGGTGACACACTAACTGGATTAGAGGAGACAACAGAGACTCATCGAGAAATGTGTAATCCGTGGTTTGGAATTTTCGGAGATTTGAAAATGGATAGGTCGCCTCGTCAAATGTGATGTGACGTGAGATAATAATTTTACGAGTGGTTATGTCATAGCATAGGTAACCCCGATGGTTGGGTAAGAAACCGATGAAGACACATGGTGTGGTGCGTGGGGCTAGTTTGTAAGATGCAGTGGAGGCCAGGTTTGGAGAGTGCTGGTTGGTAAAATATTAAGGAGGCCTTCTACCATTTTAACAGCGTAGACCCAGAATGACGGTGGAAGACTAACATTAAATAGAAGGGTACGAACCATGTTATTGATGGTACGGATGATTCGTTCAGCTTTGCCGTTTTGGGAGGAAGTGTAGTGACAGGAAAAATGGAAAACCATGCCTTGTTTAGAGCAGAAATTGTGAAATGCCGAGATTATTAAATTCACATCCATTATCACATTGAAAAGATTTTATAGATTTTTCAAACTGTGTTTTAATGAATTTTTGAAATTCAAGGAACTTGGCAAACACTTCAGATTTGAACTTTAGTGGGTAGATCCATACAAAGTGTGAAAAATCATCTAATAATACTAGATAGAATTTGTGACCCAAGGAACTGACAACTGGAGATGTCCACAAATCAGCATGAACAATATCAATTGGAGAAAGTAACACTGTTGGATAACATAAATGGAATACGAGTATGTTTGCCAAGTGGGCAAGAAAAACAGTGTTGGGCAAATTTCTCAGTATTACATTGAATACGCTTATTAATCCTAAGAATATTAAAAACAGGATCTCCTGGGTGTCCGAGTCTGTTATGCCAAGTTGACGGAGAGATAACAGCAAGGGAGACAGGTGAATGAGTTCTGACAGCGGAAGATTGAGTGAAGGGGTAGAAGTCTCCCACACTATTGCAGCGCGTAAGAATTTTCTCCGTATTGAGATTCTTCACAGAAAAACCAAAAGGGTCAAATTCGACAGACACAAAATTATTGCTAGTGAATTTTCTAACAGAGATTAAATTTTTAATGATGCTGGGTGTGTAAAGGACATGATTTAGGGAGAAAGACGGGTGGGGATATTTGGTATGTGTGTTATCGTAACCTTCAATCGGAATGCGATGACCATTGCCAATAGTAATAAATTGAGGACACTTTAACCGAAGTATTTGGGGTAATTTACCTGATAACCGGGTGAGGTGAGATGTGGCTCCGGTGTTCATGTACCAATTATCATCGGGCTGTTGAAGGTTTACGGTGCTGAAAGCTTGGCCCAAATCGGTGGGGGCCAGGCTGCTGCCTTGCGGGTGTTGCTGGACCGAGACCATGTGGGCCTACTGCTGTTGTTGGTGGGCCTGCCTGTTGGCTAGGGCGGAGCCCAATATACCGGGTGACCAAACAGCCTGCTGGAACTGAGCCCCTCCAGTTGGGTATGGGCATGCAGGCCAGGCCCAGTTCCCTTGATTGGGCCACATTGGTTGTTGTCCAGGCCACGGTAGATAGGGAGAAGGAGTTGGGCCTGGCTGCCCATTGCGGTTGCCCTTGCCGCGGCCCTTCCCTTTATTGTTGTTACCGCGGCCTCTGCCGTGGGACTGCTGGTGGTGGTGGTCTTGCGGTGATGGCTAGGTGGTGTTGGCCGCCGGTGGTGTCATGCCGTCAACGGCTAATGCCTTGTGATTGTGCTCCTCTTGTTTAGCACGGTAGATCTCTTCTAACAAAAGTTGTGAACGCGCTTTGTTGAAACTTGGGAGGGGGTCGCCCTGTTGAATCATCGTTGCGAGTGTATCATATTCACCATTCGGTAAACCAGCAACTAGTTGAAGCACCATCTTGGTTTCTGACACAGAAGTCCCTATGTTGTAAAGTTGGTCGGTTATGAGTTTTAGTTGTTTACAATATTCGGACATATTGTTAAAATTCTCAAGACGTGTATTGTTGAACTGCTCTTCCAAATACACGGCCCGAGTATTTTTATTATACTGGAAAATTTCTTCTAGTCAGACCCAAAGTTCACGTGTCGTAGCACTTGTTTTCATGATAGTGCACAATAAGTCCTTAGAGATTGTGCCGTAGATCCATTGTTTGACGATGGTGTCAAGTCGGCCAGGTTGAGTCTGCAACATATTGATGAGGAACAGAATCATCAATATGGTTGAGCACATTGTATGCACATGCATGAATATAGAACAGTTCAATCCACATGGAATATTGACAGTCTTCTTGGTCAAGAATTATAGGGACAAAATTCTTGATGTTGTTAACGGCGAATGCCGGATGAAAAGAAGACAATGAACGTTGAGGGGGGGGTTGTCAAGTGTGTCAGTGGATGAACCGGAATTAGTGGGGGAAGTAGGGCGAGACATGGTGGCAAACTTGTTGCCGTCGGCCGAGATGAAGGGAATTTTGGGTGGTGGTTGGCCGAGAGGAAAATAGTAGGGATTAGAGTTTGGCTCTTGATACCATGTAAGATTGGAATAATTTCCCTTAGGGATTCCTTTCATTAATCATAATATATATAGTTGTACAGATGTTGATTACTAATACAATAAGAATCCTAACTTATCTTAAATGGTTGATTCCTAATACAATAAAAATCCTAAGTCACCTTAAATATATATATCTATCATAATTACAAAATATACTGTGAATATTCAGAGAATATTCGCTAATACTTTTCTTTTTCTTTTTTCCATTAGGGCTCTTGGGGTTATACTAATACCAACAAAATTAGTACTCTCAAGCTTTATTAAAATTTCACTTGGTATCATTTTCATCAACAACTTATTACATTGCAAATTCGTGGGACTCAAATCATTAAGGGAGAAAAATATGCATGTATCTCAATTCGCTAAAACTAAACATTTTAGTCAAATGCAAGAGGAATCAAATAAAGAGTCGTTGTCAAAGAAACTTTAAAAAGAAGAAAAATTACTTTTTTTTTGTTTATATGCTTTCTTTGCATTTGACCAGAATACTTCAGGTTTTATGAATGAAAATATTTTATTGATAAACTATATAAATCTCTGAATATTTTTTATAATCTCCACAATATGAAAATATCTAGCAGCACTTCTATTTATGATAGTATGAAATCTACTTTAATTCAAAACAAGAAAACATAACCCTATATAAATTTAACTATAAATCCTGAATAGACATGAATAAAAATATCAAATTCTAATTAATTTTGATTTCCTATAACTTTCAATTATTTTTTCCAGAAAGCATGGAGTATTGATGAGAGAGAGCTCTCCAAAGATGAAGGTGACCATGGATATAAGAACATAATTTAATGGCCAAACCCATTGGCGGCCCCTTGTGGTGGTTAAAATATTTTACTTAAACACTTCAATTAAATCTTATTCCATTTAGATACCTGAGGTGGACCTCCATTGTGTCATTTAGACATTTTTCACTGACTTGACAAGTTGTGTGAATTTCACACCAAACAAGCGTGTGAAAAAGTCAAATATCATATTTATTTTTTAAAAATTTCCTCCTTCTTCTTCTTTCTTTTTGTTTTTTGTATTTTTTATTTCCTTCTTCGTTCTTTTTTCTACCATTACCAACATCGCCGCCGCCTAAAAAAATCAATTACATTTTTAATTCCACTCAATTTCTTGCTCTCTCTCCTAGTAAAAAAGAAAAAAAGAAAAAAAATGAAAGGAACTCATTCAAACACCATTAAAGTGTTCTTTATAAAGCTTGAAGGTTTAAAATGGGTTACTTTATTTGATAAAAAAATTGAAAAATTAATATTGGGGTTGTCTTCGAGTCTTTGTGGGAATCTTTAGATGAAGTTATAACAAATTTGGAGGAGTTTTTCTTAAAATTTTGTATTAAAATAGTGGTTGAAACAAGAACACACATGAAAATAATAAACACTAAGAACGTGATTTCAAAATTTTTCTTTTGTTAGTAAATGTGTTTTTTTGTGTTAATAATGTATAGGGTTTAGAAAATAATTTTTTCTTTTCTTTATTGAAATATTAGTTTTACTCAAAATTTATTTTGATATTATTATGTGATCAAATAACACATGTCATAATTTAATTTGTCATTTTATCATGTTATCGGCGAGTGTGTTACACATACATTGCATATTTGGCTGATTCGACGAAAAATGTCTAAATGACACAGTCGTACCCTACCTATGTATTTAAATGGAACAAGATTTAGTTGAGATGTCTAAGCGAAAAATTTTGACAACCACAAGGAGCCGTCGATGGGTTTGGTCTAATTTAATATTGAATTATACGAATCTAGAATTTGTGTGTTTAACATGTGCCTGCAGCCAGTATTGCATTTCTTTTTTCTTTGGGAGGGGGGGGGGGGGGGGGATCGCTGAGTACGGGCGACGGTGGTCAATTGACATACGTATTACGTACTTGTATTTCTAGGTCACAAGAGAATTTAGTGGTGGACCTCCAGCTAGAAGCTCAATTTGTGATTAATTTTATGATTGTCCCGTCAATCACAATTCACAAGGTTGATAGCAAAGTTCCAGCAGCTTCGAAGTTGTTGGGCCAAGTGGACCATTTGAAAGTGGTAAGAAGCCCAATCTTGTCATTGCCTTGGTCCATCTACAGGCATTCAGTTTCTTGACCCGTAGTTTAAAGATTAAAAAGGCTAAAGTGCACAGATACCATAAGATGGAATTACCATTTAAATCATATTTGTAGTTAGGGGTGGGCATGGTATGGTATATATGGTTACGATACCGAATTCGTAATTTTTTATACTATAATTTTGATATTGTGGTTTTTTTTTTTTAAACTCCGGGGGAAACCCGCATCCTCTATCATAGGCTTTGCCCTTCGGGTGAGCACTCTATGATGAGCAATGGGTAAATCCGATCATGTGCAATCGCTCGTAAACCACACATGAGATGCAAAGCACACTAGGTAAATCCCGTGCTACGAGCTAGATTGAGAAGGCATTGGATATTATGGTATTTGATATGGTGTTTGATATACATTTTAAAAAAGTTTGGTATTCAATATGGTATTCAGTATTTATAAAAAATATACAAAAATACTGAATATCATATCGAAGTACATAGTTACATATATAATTCATATATATTAGTATTAAAATACTAACAAGTATATAAATAAGTATTAATATAATATTAAATGTTTAGACATTGGAATTTTGACTAATCTGTCTTGATTGAAATGTCTTTTTGTGTAAATGATTTACGAAGGAGATTGATTGTGCTTTCTTTTGAATATATTTACATGTGTAAAGTGTTAGTACGATATAATTGAGACGTTTCTTGAATAGCTGAAGTTGTAATTCTCTATCATATGAGTATACGTAAGTCGAAGTCGAACAAACTATGATTGTCGATTTACCTAATCACAAAATACCGAAATCGAACCATACCGAATTAATTTGATATGGTAATGATATAATATTTTTTAAAATCAAAAACAGAAATTATCATACCAAAATTTTCAATATCGTACCATACCATGCCATGCCCACCCCTATATGTAGTGCGTAAAATTTTAAAAATTTTCTACTTCAAAATAACTTCAAACATATGATTGTTAGTAAAACTTCTATTTAATGGAGTCACATTTTTATATAAATTGTACATAGGTCTGTTATCAACTAAATGACCATTTTATGATCTAATAAAATATTAGATTTATATTGGCTATAGAAATATTTATTTATGTTGTATGGAATTATATGTGTAGAAACCTATTCTTTTAACTCTTCCAGTTATTATTATTGATGGGCCTTTCTAACTGAAGATGCACCTCTTCTAAGAGTTGTCTGTGAAGAGTTGCGTATGTTCTATTTAAATTGATTGTGATTCCTGTGCCACACACGATATTTTCTTCTCTCTTCCCATCATAGAAAAGAACTGAAAACATTAACATGTGAAGGCTCAGAAGATCATCAATTTACATATCAAGACTTGATTTATAACAGAATCATCTCCAATGGATCAAGGTTAGTGTTTCTACCATTGTTCTTCATAGTCTATCCATTTACTTGAGATACCCGATGTCGCTCCCAAATGCACATGCAAGTATACATGGTCGTACAAGTAATATAGTAATTTTAGAAATCGAATGTCGAACTCACAGGGACTTATGCTTAACTATTTATAAAACTAAACAATCCTAATTATCTTTACAAGGGTTAAACCAAAAGGCCGTGTTTCTAAACTACTAAAAATAAAAAGAAAACAAATAGTGAACTTCAACCATGAAAGAACATGTTTTTATATTATCAATGAGATGAAATCGCTCTAGGGCTATGAGCTATCTAACAATCACGTTGTATTCTTTAATTGATTCAACTTCTTAATTTATCTAGTTTACTGATTGACAGGGTTGATATTACGACTACGAATCTCTCGAGTCCTCTAGTCGCCTATTCGTATTACTTTCACGTCTATATCTCTATGGTCATGAACCTTAACACAAATGCATTTATATTTTTTGTATATCAACCAAGCAAGGTGAACTAGGTATATCTCAAAAACTAATATGATAAGCTAATCAATTGAAATCAGTATTCGAATAACAACGTTCATGAAAGAACCATAACTCTAGAACGAGAAGTTTAGTTCCACATAGACATGGAGGAAATACAATAAATCATCCAAAGAAAATATAAAAACGAGTAGTATGGAGAAGAAAATGTAAAACTCAATAATCTCCGGCCTCCACGGCGGCACCAAGCCCTCTCTAGGTCTAAAGTTATCCACCCCCCCTATAAAACGAGCTTATAATGTATTTATAACATGTACAAATGAGCTCGGAACATAATACCCTTAAAATATGAAATAGAAAAATTGGCCATAATTAAGCCTGGTACGGGGCGTTCACGTTAGAGGGTGGCGAGGGACGCTAGGCCAAAATTTCAGAACCTCAAATTTTCGGCCCTCCAACTCTAATCTTGATTCCAAATGAATTTCTTGGACTTCTACTCAGACTTCAAAGTACTAAAGTATCTATTTTAGCTCCAAATTTATTCATTAGCTCGGGAACACATCACTTGAACTCATTTTGATCTCTTCTTCTTTGAAACGAAGCATTTTCAACATAAAATACCTACATTTAACAATAACACATTTATTAGCTTGGCATCACAAAGTCAATATATGATAGGTGTATTTAATGCATTTAGCTATCAAAACAAGGTAGAAACATGGGTAAAGTACGGTGAAAAGTCATATAAATACACCTAACATCACCACCCCAAACATGAAACTTTGTTCGTACTCGAACAAACAACTAAACGCACCCTCAATATATCAAACTAAGAACACCACCACTTTAGTTGATACCAACAATTAGGCCCTATGTCAACTCAAACCATCAGATATACACTTCCTGATCATCATGCAAGATATACAAGTCAACTCAATCAAATAACAAACTTCTAACCTCCTAACCTCAAAAGCAAACTCTAACTCATCAAATTCAAGCTCGCTCACCTACTCTGTTAAAGAAAGCTAATAACGTCACCTATCTATCATGGAACAAGTGTTCTCACAAGAAGAAATAGTCCATACACAGAATGGATATAATTTAAGGACTTAACATAAAAAATAACTCTCACACTCACAAAGAAATTCACATGTATGCACAAAGAACCATAGACTTGCCCATTATGTACATATTCACTAATTAAGTGTGCTCGGGTAGAATCAAAAGGACTTTAACAGGTTGTAATGTTGGCTAGGGGACTGGTAGGACAACTATATGTTAGTGACTTACACTTCCCTAAGTACTTTACACTTTTAGACTTCATCACCCATTATTTTATCCTCTTTACTTTTAGCCCTTTCTTCAACAATTATCTTCACTAGTATTTTCCTCATATCTAGGAACATTTCAATCATTTTTTTTCAAGCAATTTTTTATTTTTTTTCATGTCGCATTATTTTATAAGAGGGTCTTTTCATCACTTTGCAACTATCATTGGTCACTTTTACGCTCGACCATCCCTTTTCTTCAAATTTCCAATTATATCACAGTCTAAGCTACAATGCTCAGGAAAGCAGGGTGCAAAAATTAGGGATTCAAAAAAAAATCAAGGAAAAAATACGGCTAACAACAAAAGGCTACAGGCTCAAAGGGCTAACTAGTGGTAATAATATTTGAAAAAGCTAAAACTCACAAGACATATCAAAGAAATCATATTATCAACTTCTAAACAGAGCAACACTTTTTATTTCACGTCAATAACATGCAGGGCAAGTTCAAGACTAAGATGCAAAACATGGAATATATGCAAAAAAAAATCCTCACAACACATAGCACAAGTCTCAATTAAGATGGACTAATTCTACTCTATGACAGACATAATCATGGCGAACTACAAAATAAGAATAAGATATATACAGAGTCACAACCCTGAGTCTAGGTGTCAGAAAGTCTGCTATTCTTTTTCATTACTCAAGCACTCACAAAAAAGTACTAGTCAAGATCGTACTAGTCAAGCTCAGGCCTAAATATGTTAGTATCAAACAAGTCACAAATGTTTTTTTCTTCTCTCTTTTACTAATCCTAAAAAATAAAAAACTACTAAAAAATAAAAAATTATTCGGTTCAAAGGTCCCCCCTCGGAAAAGAACCGAGGTCATAAGAAAATCTAAGGGGGATGGTGATGTATACCACTAATGAGGGACTTAAGAAGCTACTAAAGAAAATTTTAGAAACAAAAATCTTTTTGAAGTTTTTCATTTTTCAGATTTTTTTTTTCTAAGACTCAAAAACTACAAAATAAAATCCTACGGCCTATTTGTCATCCCCCTTGACCTCAAGTTTTTGTAATACAAATGGACGTATTTCCCACCCCACACTTAAGTGCCACGACCTAAATCACGGGTATCGGGGTGGCACCTACATAATCCCCCTGGTAGACGAACCAATTCCTAAAATAACTTTGAAGAAGGTTAAAATAAATACGGAGGAGAACGAATTACAATATGTAATATCAGATCCATCAAATCATATAATTAACCGGATTCGTACAACAATCTTCTTTTTTCCAAAACCTGGTCTGACTTATACAAGGACTCTACGATACAATATCTGAATAAGAAATACAATAATATTGTCCAAAGGAAGGAAACAACCTACGTAAGATAGAAACTAAGGCCACTGAAGAGTAGTCCATCTTAGCTTCCTGTGCTCCAAACTGCAACCTGCTAGAACGAATACATGCATCCACGTAAAAGATGCAGCAAGCGTAGAATGAGTACACAATGTACCCCCGTAGACATCATAGACCGACAATGACAGAAGATACACAAAGAGAGATAAATACCAAGTTGACACCACATAATTCTAACACTAGCAAATCTATAAGCTGAATAAGTCATGTTGTTCACGTAATATTTCATAGAATTAACGAGTCCCCTTGATCACATAAAGCATTCATTAAATCATGCAAAACTCACAATCATATAGGACTAGACCGATTATATAAAATCAAATCACACCGAGGTTTATTAGTCACATAACTATTCAAATTCCCCTTTTACTCCCGAACCCACCAAATCACACAGAAGCCCATTAATCACAGAAACCAACTAAACTCACATGATAGTTCACTAAAGTCGATATCATAATTGACATTACATATTCGATCGACAACACACGTTCATTAGACACGCAGTTTATTATACCACTTCCTTAGACTTTCCACAATATAAACCTTAGAACTAGAGGACACATTTGTTGACATTTATCATCCCTAGTTTCGACCCTAGGTATAGCCATACCCGATTACAAGCACGACATCTCTTAGTTCATTAGACTCTTTTCGTAGATCCTAAGTAGTACTAATTCTTTACTTTTATTTACCAAGACAACAATTTCCCTCATATACACCTACCAGCAGGACCACATGGCAACAACTCAAACTATACCACAATCCATAATAGATCTCTTATCACATAACACAACCACTCACCAAACAATACAAGCCAATGAAATCTACCGACCACAAATAGGTACGACAATGAGTACTCATACTCATAAGGTGTAGCCACACAGTCCAATCCACAAAGACCGCCAATCATAACAACCAATTATGTCCAATGTAATCAATTCAGTTAATTCCATTTAGTCAGGAAATCACCCAAGTTCCATTAACCAATTCATGTCACGTTATCGCACAACACGAAATCAATGTATGAATGAATCTATGTATGGTATGAATGCAATGCATATGACAGGTACCTTTATCTTCAATTATACAGGCGCTCAAGTGTTTAATATGAAATGCCACTCATGGGGACCCACGAAGTATATATACTCATCTAGAATTTACCATCAGAGACCATCTCATGGCTGGATAATATCATGTTGCAGGCGTGAAACCCGTCCCCTCGAATATCATTATTGTCATCTCAGTATTGCCATAGTCTCATAAGTAATCTCACATTTCTGATATCTTAGACCCACAACATTAAATACCACTCTCATATAAATATCTCATCACCATGAGTGTATGAATGCAAATGACAGTATAAGGCAAAAAATCATGATGTAATGATGTGCAACCAAGTACAAAGATATCATATCGAAAGCAGGTGTGATGAATAAACAACAATAGCAAATATGGCGACAAGCCCACATATGGCGATAAGCCCAATCAATTCAGCAATCGGAACCAGCATAAGGCTAATTCCCCAAATCATCCATCAACACAGTTCAACACCGGTATCCACTCAAACGTTCATCACAATCGGCTGAGTGGGACCTCTAAACACGCTCAATACCCCTCGATATTTATAAATAATTACGTACTTCAAACGGAGTCTAGTGAAAGTAAATTGTAGCCTACATGCCACAAACAATTGATCCTCTATGCACGCCTTGACTTTTCGAAGCGCATCATAGTAAACGTAGTCTAACACCCATTTACTATACGTTAATCTTAAACCATTACACGTACAAGGACTTAGTCCTTAAACATACAAAGAGACTTAAAATCCACCCCAAGCTCACATTGTCAAAATCTGAACTTTATTACTCAAAAGTCTTTAAAACATACTAAATAGTTATGTCCTTAAGTTAATACAAAAAACAACCCCAATTGAGCCCTCAATTGCATAAATGAAGAAAACCTCAATCTATAAACCCTGGATATTTCCCCAAATTGAAAAGGATTTCCATATTCGAATTAGACTTTACAACATGGCCATCTATCACAATTCAATACTTGTTCACAATATCAAGATATAATAATTCGTATTACACCCTTTAATCAAGGATTCATCCCCTCTTATTCTACCAAGAAACTTAGAACACATCTAGATACCTTAAAATATGAAACATAGTAAAGAAGGGTGAATAATTTACCTTCCATAAAGAATTTTAAGCACCAACTTCAAGAATGCTCTCTAGACCAGCCCCAATTTCGAGATATGACATTTTGGAAAGTGAATATTTTTAGGGCACTTTAATTTCACTAGTTTGACAGCGCTTCCGTCTCTGCGGACTCAATTCCGCAGGAGCAGATGCGATGTGGCGTAAAATAGGACCGCTGAAGCACAGACACTTGACACCCCACCTCAGCGCAGAAGTGAGAAATAATGCGCATGTGTGGGCATAACTCTTTTGCCAACACAAATTCATATTTGCTGGCGCCCGCTAGGGTGTTACCAATTCACTGGAGTAGAACAGATCTCCTAACAATTATTCAATGAATAAATATTATTTCCGAACAGTAAGAGTTACTTTACTCGCAAATTCTCAGGTAAATGTCATCATCGATTGCTCGGATGAGGGGATTTGATAGGAAATTAGACAGAGATTTCATAACGATTAAATGGGTCGCTACTCAGATACTAATTAAACAAGCGTTTGTCCTCCAACGGGAATAAACGGGAAGTAGTTTATAGAACATAAATGGCTTAGTATTATCGATCACGCACAACAAAGATTGGGAATAACGTCACACAACATAACTAGGACTCAACATCACCAACTGTTATTTAACATAAGTTTTCATTATGAACAACTCGGACTTGTAGATGAAAATAATTTACTATAATCAATCTTAGGAAAATAATTATTCGATTGGAGAATTTTAGCTTTAAAGATTCGCGGTACAACTCCTTATCATCGGTCACACTATCGCACAACACACCACGTCATTTAACACCGTTATTCCTGAATTTGAAACCTCGTCTGTCCATTCAAGCTCATCAACTTAATCTCTGGCAAAGAACCCATAGTATAATGAGATGGCGGGGGCCTGATGCTTCGCAAAAGTTATATGAGACCCGAAAGGTAGGTTGTCATACAAATAGGTGGGACGAAATACTCATCTAGAGATGTATTATTTTCTAAAACATCACACACGCAGCAAATTAGAAATCAGGGGACCATGCTACGGTGGATAATCGTGCGCAGTTGCGCACCCACGCACGCGCAACACATGTCACCGAAGCGGTCAACTAGGAAAAAAGACAGACCCCGTATGGGCAATTTAATTACCCGCTCATGCGGACACGTTGGAGCGAATGAAGTTCGCTGAAGTGGAAACATACAGAGTTTAAAAGTCACAAAATAGATCGGTCCCCTACTCTTCTCATACTTCCCTCAATCCTCAAACTCCCAGAACTGATCCCCAACATCCCTCCCAACAATACACTGCAAAGATCACTATCACCCCCCCCATGAATTTTACTCTCTTTCTCACAAGAAACTCTCCCCCTACGCCCCCTGCTTCTCACCATCAACACACCGGAGCAAAACCCGAATGGGGTGCGTACACCGAGGCACTTGGAAGGTTTTCTCGCCACATTAAACAACTCTTCTTCTCTGCTCGATAAGTTCTAATACGTTTGTATTACACACGGTTGCATTATAAAAATAGGGTAGAACATAATAGTAGGTTGAGAATTTCATGAAATCTTTTGAAAATTCTTGAGTGGTGGTGGTTATGGGGGTAGATCCATAGATCGGGTGAAATAATAGTGGATTATGAGTCTATTCATCATGCACCCGCACATAAGACACACGGGAGGGGATTTTCCGGTCACAATAGGGGTGAAATCACATGATTTTCCAGCTGGGTTGGTCTGGAGCGACGACCTCGCTTCAGCGGCCAACTTCCGTTGAAGCGGGTATGTTGAAGCGCAAGGTAACTTCCCTTAAGTGAGAAAATCGAATAATAAACACTCTCGCGGAAGCGGACAATTCCTTCGCTAGAGCGGATTCACTTCGGCGATACCTGTTCGTGAAAGCGGAAACATAATAGTAACAACACTAAAACAGTAGCTTTGCACCGGTCGACTCGGGTCAATTTTTATTGGTGTCTTTAGCTCGTTATGCACGTAATAACGTAATACACATGTCTCTATCACTAAACTGACTTGAATCCGATTAAATTTGGTATAATTTTCTAAAATAGACCAAAATCCGATGAACAACCTTGCCTGGACTTATAAACTCATCGATGAAGAGCCTGCGGCTAACTACGACACTGTCCGATTCATGTGAAAAGATTGTGAGAATAGTTATTATGCCAATTTGAGAGACAAGAAACTCCTAAAAGAGAGGGGCATAGATATGAGTGGCGTGGAGGAGCGTCTCCATGGTTTTATAGATGATTAATGTAAATAGGCTGGAATTTCTTTATTCCAGCTCCCTACAAAGCCAATGAACATTGGGTGAGAGATTTCTATCCCAATTTGAATTATGTGAGGCTGACGGAGCCTAATATAGAGATAAGAATTTGAGGCAAAATGGTACCAATCAGGGCTGAGGCAATTAATGCTATCTACAAGCTGTCAAACCATCCTACGGAGGCCATGAATGCCATGGATGTTTGTGGGAATGAAACATGGTTAGTGTCACAGCTGGTGGCTGAGGAGAACAAGAATAAGATCACATAGACCAATAAGAAGTAAGGAATCTCAAACAAGTATTTTATTGTTGAGGCGAAGAGGTGGCAGAGCATCATCGCTAGCAGGGTGCGTCCCTCAAGAAACAAATCTGACTACGCGTACATTCGCACTCTGATGATAGAGTGCATACGGGATGATGTCCCAATGAATGTCGGCCACTATATTATCCTGGAGTGGAGAGACTACCTGATCAAGGATGGGTCGAGTCTGATATTTTCTTCTTTGATTATTGAGATGTGTTAGAGGCCGAGAGTGGTAGATGATCCTAACGATGATTGGATAGATCCTAAGGGAGTCTTTCACCCTCTAAAAGTGTCAAAAGTGCGTACCTTGGTGAAAAGCAAGAAGTGAAAGGTGGACTTAAATGTGAGCGGTGATGATGACATTGATGATGGGTCTCAGTCTCAGTCTCAGTCGCAGCCACAGAGGCTGTTTGGTGCCATGGGTTCTCAATTGCAAGAGATTTGAGACTTGGTTGTCGAACATCCTAGGTCTTCCATCGAGGTTGGTACTTTAGGTGTCTCTGCCAACTACTTCACCCATGAGGAGATAGAGCAGTATCTTGAGGTGGAGGGTCTCAATACTTCAGTAGATACTCTGGGGACTGCGTACAAGGATTTGGCCAAGGATCATGGTAAGCTCAGCGCAAGCTTCAAGAAGGAGAAGGAAAAGAACAAGTCTATGGGCAAGCTTCTCGTGAAGATGTGGAGAGACATCAAAGGCTTATTCAAGCATTTGGATTACAAGGACCCCCTTCCGGTGGAGGATGAACATGATGATGAAGACTTCTCTTTCTTGCATAATACTGAGGTTAGAGATAGCAGTAGCAGCATCGAGGGAGGTGGCGATGTGGCAAGTTTGAAGAGGCAAGATTGAGCTCATGTTTAGTATTGGTTTCTAGCCCATGTCGGGCTTTATTTCAAATAAGTTGATATTTTGTTGCTTATTGGATATTTATATAATTTGATTTGGTTTGCTTGCTTTCCATTTTCTATTTTTCTTTGGTTGGTGAATGCTTTAGACAATTCGGATATTTGTAGCTAGTCGTTTATTTATGTTTTGGTTGTGATTGTTGGATATTTGGGTTTTTCGGGATATTTGTACTAGTTGCTAGTTTTCTTTGATTTGAAATTGCTATGGTATAAGATATTATGTGCACAAGTTGAAGAATGAGAAATTGGGGCAGAACTCGCTAGTTTCTGCCCAGTGATACCGCTGGCTTGGGAGAAATATCCGCTAAGGCGGGCTTGCTTCTGCGGGAAAATCCTGCATGGGCGGACTGCAGACAAGGCACAAATATTCGTTGCGGCTAAAGATATTCCGCAGAGGCGATCTCGCCAAGGTGGAAAACATTCGCCAAGGCGGACTCAGTATAACATCCGGATACGCGCTTCTGCAGCCCACTATTTGCTGACGCGGCTCTACAGGTGCGGGATAGTTTTGTGGGGGAAGAATACATGAACCAGAACAGAATACCAAACTTAAGTAATTATTCACTCTTCTCAAAAACCTTAGGACACGATTTCCACACACGATCCACTCCCAAAAGAGTGCTAGAATCAGATACCAATTTGAATCAACCGGATATAGTTAAACGAGGAAAACTGATAGGAGTGAAAAAAGGAAAGAGTTCTTTAAAATGCTTCATAGCCTCTCGAGGATGGTTACGGACGTCATCGTACCGATTCATGATACTCTACTAAAAATTATCCTTGTGCTCGTGAGTCCGGTAAACCTAGAGCTCTGATACCAACTTTGTCACGATCCAAATTACGGGCATCGTGGTGGCACCTAGATAATCCCCCCGGTAGGCGAACCAATTCCTAAAGCAACTTGAAGAAGGTTAAAATAAATACAGAAGAGAACGAATTACAATATAAAATATCAGATCCATCAAATCATATAATTAACCGGATTCGTATAACAACCTTCTTTTCCCAAAATCTGGTCTGACTTATACAAGAACTCTACGATATAATGTTTGAATGAGAAATACAACAATATTGTCTTAAGGAAGAAGACAACCTACATAAGATAGAAACTAAGGCCACTAAAAAGAGTAGTTTGCCTCAGCTTCCCGTGCTCCAAACTGCAACCTGATAGACCGAGTACTTGCATCCACATAAAAGATGCAGCAAGCGTAGCATAAGTACACAACGTACCCCCGTAGACATCATAGGCCGATAATGATGGAAGATACGCAAAGAGAGATAAATATCAAGTTGACACCACATAATCCTAACACTAGCAAGTCCATAAGTTGAATAAGCATATTGTTCACTTAATAGTTCATAGAATTAACGAGTCCCTTTGATCACATATAGCATTCATTATATCATGTAAAACTCACAATCACATAAGACTAGACCGATCATATAACACCAAATCACACTGAGATTTATTAATTACATAACTATTCAAATTTCCATTTTATTCCCGAACCCACCAGATAGTTCACTAAAGCCGATAGTTTACTAAAGCCGATATCATAATTGACATTACATAATTGATTGACAACACACATTCATTAGACACGCAGTTCATTACACTACTTTCTTTTACTTCCCACAATATAAACCTTAGAAATAGAGGACACCTTTGTTGACATTTATCATCCCTAGTTTCGACCCTAGGTATAGCCATATCCTATTACAAGCACGACATCTCTTAGTTCATTAAAATATTTTTGTAGATCCTAAGTAGTACCAATTCTTTACCCTTATTTACCAAGACAACAATTTCCCTCATATACACATACCAGCAGGACCACATGACAACAACTCAAACCATACCACAATCAATACTAGACTTCTTATCACATAACACAACCACCCACCAAACAATACAAGCCAATGAAATCTACCGACAACAAATAGGTACGACAACGAGTACTCAGACTCATAAGGTGTAGCCACACAGTCCAATCCACAGAGACTGCCAATCATAACAACCAATTATGTCTAATGTAATCAATTCAGTCATGTAATTCCATTTAGTCAGGAAATCACTCGAGTTCCATTAACCAATTCATGCCACATTATCGCATAACATGAATTTAATGTATAAATGAATATATGTATGGTATGAATGCAATGCATATTCAAGGTGCCTTTATCTTTCCGTATACAGGTGCTCAAGTTTTTATTATGAAATGCCACCTATGGGGACCCCCGAAGTCCATATACTCCTCTAGAATTTCCCATCAAATACCAACTATTGGCTAGATAATATCATGTTGTAAGCGTGCAACCCATCCCGTCGAATATCATCATCATTATCTCAGTATTTCCATAGTCTCATAAGTAATCTCAACTTTTCAGTATCTTGGACCCACAATATTCTACAACACTCTCAATATCTTAGCACCATGAGTGTATGAATACAAATGACAGAATAAGGCAAGAAATCATGATGTAATGAGGTGCAACCAAGTACAGACATGAACATCACACGCTTCGAAGATTTCAACAACATAACAATCCAAGTACAAATCGGGATATCATATCGGAAGTAGGTGTGATGAATGAACAACAATAGCAAATATAGTTACAAACCCAATCAATTTAGCAGTCGGAACCAGCATAAGGCTGATTTCCCAAATCACCCATCAATACAGTTCAACACCGGTACACACTCAAACATTCATTACAACCATCTAAGTGGGACCCCCAAACACGACCAATACCCCCTCAATATTTATAACTAATTACATACTTCTATCGGAGTCTAGTGAAAGTAAACTATAGCCTACCTTATGGCCAAGCAGGAGCCACAGATGGTCGATCATCTATGCACACCTTGCCTTTTCGGAGCGCCTCATAGTAAATGTAGTCTAACACGCATATGCTATACGTTAATATTAAACCATTACACGTACAAGGACTTAGTCCTTAAATATACAAAGACACTTAAAATGCACCCCGGGCCCACGGTGTCAAAAATCTAAACTTTATTACTCAAAAGGATTTAAAACATGCTAAATAGTTATGTCCTTAAGTTAATAGGAAAAACAACCCCAATTGAGCCCTCAATTGCATAAATGAAGAAAACCTCAATCTATAAATCCTAGATCTTTCCCCAAATTGAAAAGGGTTTCCATATTGAAATTAGACTTTACAACATGGTCATCTATCACAACTCAATACTTGTTCGCAATATCAAGATAAACTAATTCGTATTACACCCTTTAATCAAGGATTCATTCCCTCTTATTCTACCAAGAAACTTAAAACACATCTAGATACCTTAAAATATGAAACATAGTCAAGAAGGATGAAAAATTTACCTTCAATGAAGAATTTTAAGCACCAACTTCAAGAATGCTCTCTAGACCAACACCAATTTTGAGATATGACATTTTGGAAAGTAAATCATTTTAGGGCACTTTAATCTCACTATTTGACAGCGTTTTTGCCTCTGCGGATGCGTTAAGGCATAAAATATGATTATTGAGGCGTAGATATTTGACACCTCGCCTCAGTGCAGAAATGAGAAACAATGTGCAGGCGCAGGCATAACTCTTCCACCAGTGCGGATTCATTTTCACTGGCATGGCCCCATTGGGGCATCACCAATTCGCTAGAGTCAAACAGATCCCCCATAAATTATTCAATGAATAAATTTTCTTTCCAAACCATAAGAGTTGCTTTACTCATAAATTCTCAAATAAATGTCATCGGTGATTGTCCAGACGAGGGGATTTGATAGGAAATTAGATGCAGAGTTTATAACGACCGAATGGGTCGTTACATTAAGACATGCAGTGCCCTAAGTGCATCTACAAGAAAAATAAAACAAATCAAGGTAAGAAATACCCCTTGAGGCCCTCTAGGGCCTAGCTAGTAGCATAATCCTCAATATCAAGGGTCAGGACAACCCACACTTAAGCTCAAACATGCTCATCAACTTCTTCTTCGGGTACTCAGACTTACCTTAATCTGCGAAATAAAAACAAAACAAAACGTGACACTATAAAATAAAAAAACTAAAAATATTACACATTAGGTTGCCTCCCATAAGCGCCTGATTTAACATCACAGCACGACGTCATCACATTCACCACTTTTCCTTCTACTTTGACGATATAAATTGCGCCTCCAATTTTGCATCAAATTTTCTATCTCGAATCTGGGGCAGTGGTGTGAAAATAAAGGAACCAAGAAATAGATATTGCATCTTGAACTTCTTGGCCCTTAAGTGAGAAATGCCATTTTGTCTTTTCGGCGTGGAAAATTTTAGAATATAAGTATCTTATTCCTCGTCTATACACTTCTCTAAAGGTTTGTAAGGCTCGATTTTCATGTTTCTAACCAAACACAATGCAGAAAAATGTTTAGAATGCGGGTCGACATGCCCCAGCTCTAAAACTGCGCTTTTTTTGACATCCTCACTAATATATACTAGGGGTGGCTAGTGGGTCGGGTTCGGGACGGTCAGGGCGGGTTGGGCGGGATCGGGTCGGGGCGGGACGGGGGAAAGGGGCGGGATCAGGACAGGCGGGATTCGCCGAACTCCCATCCCGATCCCGTCGGAATCGGGTCGGGGCGGGATCGGGTCGTGGCATTTTTTTTTTGCACTTAATTTAAAAAATAACATATATATACAACTCAATAATTGAACAAGATAGTGTAATAAAAACATCCCAAGATTATTTTTGTGCCTCTAATATTATTTAATAGACATATAATATTTTTTGTAATACAAATACAATTGTCAAAATTGCAACTTTGTGGTGTTGTTCAAAAGTGGCAAATTACATAGTAAAATTGCATTTAAAAAAAATTACATTTTGAAAAAAACTTGTTCTAGTTTCTTGATAATTTCCTGTGGTTCTTCGGTTGAAATTGGTATTTGTTGGTCAAATTGCTCCACGTCGCTTCCACCACCTTCAGATAAGATTTCGTTGTAGTTTTCATCTTCTTCTTCGTTGATCTTCGGTTGACCGCAACATCTCTGCTCCGCTCATATCCAATCTCTGAATAATACTGCCATCCCCAAGCTGTCTCCAACTAATGAGTGTATGTGCTCTCCTATTTGATATATGCTGGCAGAAAAAGCACTTTCAGACGCCGTTGATGACGCTTGAATGTTCAAAACATCTCGGGCCATCATTGAAAGTGTCGTAAAGGTCTTCTCATTCCCCCTCCAATATTTCAGCAAGTCTTCATGTCCATCTTCATTGATAACTTCTTGGTACGGTACAGAACCCCGCAAAACAAAAATATCCAACTCGCTAACTTGGTTAGTAGCGGTACGGCCGCACATTCTATTTCTGAGGCTTTCAATACTAGCCGCAGAAACAACATGTCTTTTGTGAGGTTGTGTTGAAGATGAAGAAGATGGTATGGAAGCCGGTAAGTTACTAGCATTTTCTTGTTGGTAAAACCTATATATTTTTTTGCATTGGTCTTCTACGCTAGACAACACTTCTTCTTTAGTTTGTTCAATAGGTGGTGGGTGATTTGGATTTTTGGGACTTGGAGGTGGTAGTATTGCTATACAATCATAAATAGTTTCAATAAGTGATTTAGTACCGTCTATTTTAATAGTCGGATTTAATACAGCACCAATAATATAAATAGTGGGAATAGGAATAAAATATTTTTTTATTTTAATAAATATTTTTTTATTTTAATAAATATTTTTTAATAGCTGCCTTATAAGCTGGTTTATCCATATATTCATTAAGTAGTAAAAATATTAGAGCTATATAAAACAACATAGTTGAAATAGTAAGATAATATATACCGAAAAATTCTTTTGTTGCTTGAAAAAATTTCTCTAGAAATACAATAAGTTCGGAAATATTTCCCCAATCGCTATCCACAACCATATCAGCTGGATTTTAATTATGAGAGTTAAAATATAAAGTTATAGATTTTCTATAGTCATAAACAACAAGTAGTTGCTCGTATAAAGAATTCCACCTAGTGGGTACTTCTTTTGTAATTTTTCTATAAGGTAGTTGACAATCGTGACAAGTTTTTTTATATTTTTTTTGTTGTATTCTATTGTTTTAAAAAATAAAGTTTATAGCAAATTGTATTTTACTAAGAATGTCTTCAAAAAGTGATAGACCATCCTTTACAACTAAGTTATATATATGGCACGCACATTTTATATAAAAATGATCTGGAAAATATGGAGTTAAACTATTTTTTAAAATTGTAATAGCATAATTGTTAGAAGAAGCGTTATCTAATGTAATAGTCATAATTTTATCAGTTATTCCGTAATAATTGCACACTTGATAAGTATTTTCTGCAATAAAAGTACCAGTGTGCCTATCATCTATATATCTATACGCTAAGATACGTTTTTGCATAGACCATTTATAATCTATCCAATGACAGGTTACCATTAAATAATCATGGTCGTTAGTACTACGGCCTATATCAGAAGTGATAGCCACTTTGCCATTAAAATGATATAATGAATAACGTAAATACTGTTGATATTCATGTGCAAATTTAAATACATCTCTCTTAACAGTTGATCTTGGAAAACCGTTAAAAGTAGGATTATACATTTCTCTAATGTAATGAATAAAACCAGGAGATGAAGGAAATGAAAAAGACAAACACTCCACAACAACTAATTTTGCTATTGCTTCCCTATCTCTATGTTTATTGTAATTAGGACCTACAATTCCCCCCGTCATGAGGTTAATTTGACCATGTACTTGGTCCGGGACAGTATGTGAACCTTGTCCCGATGGAGCGGACGTTTGCGCACCCGGTTTTGAAGCCTCGTATTGGGCATACCTAGCTAGATGAGCCCCTGCTACGTGTCTCATTAAACCCCCGTCCCACCGTGACCTTTTCCAGTTTTAAATTTTAAAACATCTTTACAAATTTTACATCTAGCTACTTGATTCTCTACGTCCCTATCAAAAAATGTCCATGCATCTAATTTTAATGGTCGTTTTGCTGGACCTCGTCTCATACTAGGGGGAATATGAGGCATTTCATTTGAAGGTGCACTAGTGGGTGTGTTGTCATCTACATTAGTGGGTGTATCATCTAGATTATCGTCTAAATTAAAGTCTTCTTGAGTTCCAGAAAATAGCTCCTCGTCTAAATCTAATGGTATTGTAGGAAAATGTTCAGTATCAACAAAATCATCATGTGTAGGAATAGGATACTGTCTAGAAATAGGATGACTAGAAGAAGTACCCTTGCCCTTATTGCCCCTACTAGAAGAAGCATGACCCTTACCCGTAAGCATCCGTTTAAATCCTTCCATTATAAATTTATAATTATATTAATAAATAATTAAAGTAAATGAAATTAAGTGCGCTAAATAAAATAAACAGACAATAATAATTTAATGAATGAACGAATGTATCAAACGCCGACGTAACGTCGACGTGTAATCGAGAGGTTGAAAATTGAAATTTTGCTCGATGGAAGATCATCAAGCTAGTTGCCAACTTCACTCCCAAATGAATAAATAAAATTCAATATTTAGTAGACAATGTAGACTTGTAGAGAGATAGATTGAGAGATTTAGAGAGATTGTAGGAAGATATGTGAGAAAGATGAAGACAAAATGAGGTATTTATAGTTGAGAAATTGGGTTAAAGTGTAAATATAATAACTTATGGGTTTAAAATAAATATTAAGGGGTTGGGGGAGGGGGAGGCCAAAAATGGATGTTGCACGACGGCCAAAATGTAAAATGGTGGTTGGTGCAACGACTATTTGTGCAAATGGGGAGGGGTTTTGGGCGGGACCGGGGCGGGACTAATAGCCAAGTATCACTCACTATACCACTAATCATTGAGCTCGAACTAATAGCCAAGTATCACTCACAATATCTACTTTGTGAAAATCACTTGAGAGACTAGAACAACACTTAGGACACTCTTTCCACTAACCACCACACCATTTACAAAAGTTTCAATTAATGGAGTCAGAAGAGTCACACAACTCATTCCGTATGATCCAAATTAATGAACAATATTCTCATAAGTGGGGTCCTTCACAAAGTAGACAAGAATCACTGTAATATAAATATCCAACATCCGATAAATTTTCGTTCTAAGATGGCATGTCAAGAAGAATATTAAAAAATATGTAAAAAAACTTGAATAGACATAAAGAAAAGTCTAATCTAGATAAATAGTTAATTTCTAAGTTCTCGGCAACGGCGCCAAAAACTTGTTGCTCCCGAATGCAAAAGCTAGTATACGTGGTCGTACAAGTAATATAGTAATTTTAGAAATCGAATGTCGAACTCACAGGGACTTATGCTTAACTATTATAAAACTAAACAATCCTAATTATCTTTACAAGGGTTAACCCAAAAAGCCGTGTTTCTGAACTACTAAAAATAAAAAGAAAACAAATAGTAAACTTCAACCATGAAAGAGCAGGTTTTTATATTATCAATGAGATGAAATCGCTCTAGGGCTATGAGCTATCTAACAATCACGTTGTATTCTTTAATTGATTCAACTTCTTAATTTATCTAGTTTACTAATTGATAGGGTTGATATTACGACTACGAATCTCTCGAGTCCTCTAGTCGCCTATTCGTATTACTTTCACGCCTATATCTCTATGGTCATGAACCTTAACACAAATGCATTTATATTTTCTGTATATCAACCAAGCAAGGCTTTCTAGGTATATCTCCATCCTTGACATAAATCTGCTTCCTGATGCCCAGGGTTGAGATCCTGCTCTATTTAACCTTAAAGTTATCTTATTTTTCCTCTCTCGAGTTCAATATAATATTCATAGATAGTATTCGATTGGTGATCAAGCAATCAAATAATTAAGCTCGGGATTAAATAAATAAACCAATATGATAAGCTAATCAATTGAAATCAGTATTCGAATAACAACGTTTCATAAAAGAATCATAACCCTAGAACGAGAAGTTTAGCTCCACATAGACATGTAGGAAATACAATAAATCATCCAAAGTAAATATAAAAAATGAGTAGTATGGAGAAGAAAAGGTAAATCTCAATAATCTCCGGCCTCCACGGTGGCGTCAAGCCCTCTCTAGGTCTAAAGGTATCCACCACCACCCCCTTCAAAAATGAGTTTATAATGTATTTATAACATGTACAAATGAGTCCGGACCATAATACCCTTAAAATATGAAATATAAAAATTGGCCAAAATTAAGCCTGGTGCGGGGCGTCCACGTTGGAGGGTGGCGTGGGACGCTAGGCCAAAATTTTAAAACCTCAAATTATCGGCCATCCAACTCTGATCTTGATTCCAAATGAATTTCTTGGACTTCTACTCAGACTTCAAAGTATCTATTTTAGCTTCAAATTTATTCATTAGCTCGGGAACACGTCACTTGAACTCATTTTGATATCTTCTTCTTTGACACAAAGCATTTTCAACATAAAGTACCTAGATTTAACCATAACGCACATATTAGCTTGAAAATCGTAAAGTAAATATATGTTAGGTGTATTTAATGCATTTAGCTATCAAAACAAGGTAAAAACATGGGTAAAGTACGGTGAAAAGTCATATAAATACACCTAACATCACTTGGACTATGTTTTTAATTTCTATCAATGATATCTTAATTTAGGCTTGACAAAACCTAACTTCAGACAGAACATATGGTTGAAATTCAGGCACATATGACTGAAGTTCAATTATTTTCGCTTGAAGTTCATAAACATATGGCTAGTTAAGTTATTTTTGCCGGAACTTCAACAATTTTTTGCTAAACTTCATGCAGAAATTCCTGAACTTCAATATGAAACTTCAAACACTTTAACACATCTCTGAAATTGTTCTGAAATAGATAGACTTGTGAATGAATTTAAAAACCGACTCTCTTTCTCTCTCTATATATATATATATAGTGGTTTAGGGTACCCGTGAAATTACGATTAAAAATTGCAACTCTGTTAATTTCTCCGAGATTGATCAACAAATTCAAGAGCTTGTTGTTTACTTAACAGTGAGAAAGAAAAAAAAGGGTAAACCTGAGTTCTACTAATCTCGTTTTCGTTTCACATAATAGGAGTGAAGGAATACTTAATTACTATAAAGATCAAATTGAAACTCGTAATATTACGTTTCAAATTATAATCCACCTGCCTCTAAATTGTCTCTTTGGTGATTCATCTTTTAAGAAATTCCTACAAAAAGATAAAGAAGGAAAATATTAAAAGAAAATATGAATCATAAAGAAAATATATTTAAAATGAAAGAGAAAGAATATATAGGAGTATTATTTATGGTAGAGTTAACATTTGCTATCCAAAGGGGTCAGCTTGCTGGCAGGGAGTCAAGTTTGCGGCCTTAGGGTCGCAAGTTCGATTCCCCCTAAGGATATCGTCCTCCGGGGCACATACATGTGGTAAAGCACAGGCGCTAAAAGCCGCGCGGGCATGTTGCGTGTGGGTTCGGTCTCGCCAAGCTTTAGGGATGGGGCTTGTGGGGGGGTCAACCTTGTAGCATTGATCCGTTGGACGCAAGCGGACATCGACCATGTGTGCATATCCCGCGATTTACCTGGTGGTGGGGTCTTTGAAGGACCGGTCCCATCACCTCCGGGAGCCTAAGTACTAGTACTTGTGTGGTACTTAGCGATAGCGATATGGGGGTACTAAGGCCACCCCGAGACCTGGATTATAAAAAAAAAAAAAAAAAAAAAACATTTGCTTGGTTTTAAACTTTGACATCACTGTCAAGTGTCAAGTACAAATGAGATAAGGGCGGTTCCACTTATTGCCAAGATTTAGAGAGATTTGATGATTGTGTAAAGTTGTACGGATATATAGTTAGTCAACAGGCGGCTGCCGGTGCCGGTGCCATTTAAGTCCTATATATGATCTTGCTTTCATACAAGGAGAAACATGACGAGGTTATTAAAATACAAAAAACAAAACTATTTAGTAAAAAGTTAAATAAATAATTACACTATTTACCCCTTGTACGTGTCACAAATTAACGAACACACAACTATGTTAATTTGACTTGTTTATTATTACCTACAGTAAGAAATATCATAATTGTAACTGTTTTGTGTAATATTTAATCTAGCAAGAGAAAATGGCTTTCCTGTCGGCGGATGGCATGTATATCTAGGCTGAAACTGCAATTCCGAGTTTAAATTAGGTTGAAGCACATGGATGATTTTTAATTTAGCTTATTCTATTTTCCTTGAATTTTACTTACACATACTGAAGTGTAAATAGTTTTAATATTATCAAATTGAGTAATTTGTTTATAGTAGCATATTGTTTATTTTATTTTGTAATTACTAACTTCACTTATTATAAACGGACTATAGTATAATATTTTAGATGATTTGATTGTGTAAAGATGTATTTACACAATTTAATGTATATATAAGTAAATAAAATTAACCCCTTTTTGTTTAGATCTCACTTGTAAGACTATTGGGTATGTTTTTGTTGTTATAAGTAATATAATTCATTACATGATGTGAAGGATGCATATGATTATTCTTAATTAGAGGACTAAGAGACATTCTCTCTTTTTCCTTGGAGATTTTGTGGGTTATTGTATACATGAAGTTTGAAGGAGTTATGGGAGACATGTATATATGGAGGACGTGTCTGAGCTTTGCAAGATCCAGCTGTAAGAAATAGTATAAATTTTAAAGTACTAATGACATGTACTTTATTTTTATTTTATTTTATTAGGTTAGCTATTGTTTTCTCCTTTTCCTCTTCCTTTCTTCTTTCAGTGTCTTTCCTTGTCACTTGTCCCAGACCGTCAAAGAATTATTATTGATGATTGAAATTTAATATATACGAACATTTAAGTACTCTGATGGACCATAGTTTTACTTCTACTTTCTACTTTCTACTTTTTCCTTTTCCTTTTTTTGCTTTTCTTGACACCAGTTTATGCATGGATTATGCTCTTTATGATTTATGAAAGGCTTAATGGAAATAGCACTTCAAAGTCAAATTTGTCAATAAATTTCATTTAAACCCTTGAACTACGAATTGTTCTAATTGAGTACTTGAACACAAATAAGGTGTTCTTATTACAACACTTTCGGTTCAGATTTTGAAACTTTTTTGGGCCTTATGTTATCAATTGTCTATCACGTAGATAAGTTAACTACTTAAACTGTATCATCTCATTTGGTAAATAATGGATCTTAGGCCTAACTCAACTCAAAAGCTAGCTTGTAGGGTGAGGATTGCCCAAGTCCATATAAGGAATCCATGTTCCCATTCCATATCCTATGTTGGACTCTTAACACTCCCCCACATGCCTAGACCCCGTTAACTGGAGTGTGGATAATATTATTTTGGGGCCCAACATCGATGAACAAATAATTGAAATGGGTCTGGCTCTGATACCAGCATATATAAGGTATACCAGTGCTATACGGTCGATTCGGCGTCGGAAAAAAAGAGGAATGGGCGGCCGAAATTAGGTTTTGGGTTGGGAAAGATTGTTGGCTTCTAATAAACAGCCTTGTATACCCCTGGTATACTGCTGATATACAACCCTCCCTCCGTCCCTATCTCTCCAACATGTCGTATACCTCTTGTATACAACTTATACACGCCGATATACACTCTGTATATGGCTGATATACCATCCCTGCCACTATATACTACCCGTATACATCCTTCCTAAGTCGTTATACACTTTGTATATGGTTGTGTCTGCCTCATATACGCTTTGTATACGTCCCAAACCCCTCTTATTGTTTTCTCTCTCATACCCGATCTCCGGCAGCCACCATGGTCGAAAACCACCATAGATATAGCTATGGACAGAGGTGCAGTGCTAGCTGTAGTGGGCGAGCTGGGAACTGGGCTTCCAGCTTGAGCCCAGCAGCCCCCAAACAGAGCCCAGCAGCTGTGGCCACCAGACATAGCACAGAAGTTGCGGCCCAAGTCCCACCAACAGTGCAGCTCGACCAACTGTTGGGCCCAGGCCATCCGATCCGCCAACCTTCTGCCTAGCAACATCCCAGTAGTTTGGGTTCCTATCCGACGGCCCACAGAAGCTAGGCCCAATTTCTTGGGACCCACTTCTCTACTCCGGGCCTTTCCCAATCCAGTTTGGGCTAGGCTTTCGGCACATTGACTCCTCGAAAGCCCGATAATGCGTGGTATATGGATACGGGCGTCATGTCTCACATCACCAACAATTCTGGTAATCTTCCTCAAATGTGTAATTTAAATACTCTGCAATCTATTATGGTCGGAAACAATCATATCATTCCAATTCAAGGGTTTGGTCACACACTAACCCCACCACTGCATTCTCATTTCTCCCTTAAAATGTCGTATATGCACCCCGAACATTAGCAAGAACTTATCTCCGTTAGAAAATTTGTCACCGATAGTTATGTTTCAATTAATTTTGACCCATTTGGGTTTTCTTTAACGGACCTTTGTGCCGGAAAACTCCTTACGAGGTGCAATAGTGAGGGGGACCTCTATCATTTCCTATCTACGTCTGGTACCAATGTCACCCCTCTTACATCTCTAACTGCCCAAGTCTCTCCTCCTATCGCTTTAGCCACAATCTCTCTGTCAACGTGGCACAATAGACTCGGACACCCAGGAGCTCATGTCTTTGATTTTCTCAGAAACAATAATTTATTTCGTTGTAATAATGGGAAACATGTCCAACAGTGTCTTCTTGTCCTTTAGGCAAACATGTTCGCCTTCCCTTTCAGTCTTCTTTAACTGTTACGTTTTCTCCGTTTGATATTGTTCATGCAGATTTATGGACATCTCATGTTATTAGTTCACTGGGTCATAAATTCTATCTTGTGTTATTAGATGACTTTTCACACTTTATCTGGATTTACCCTCTAAAATTCAAGTATGAAGTTTTTGCCAAATTTCTCGAGTTTCACACATTTATCAAAACACAATTTAAAAAATCCATCAAATGTGATAATGCTCGTGAGTTTAATAATTACGCATTCCATAATTTTTGTACCAATTATGGCGTGGTCTTCCATTTTTCCTGTCCCCACACCTCACCCCTAAAATGGAAAAGCCGAACGAATTATCCGTACTATCAATAATATGGTTCGTATCATTCTCTTCCATGCCTCTCCCTCCCCATCGTTTTGGATCTATGCAGTCAAAATGGTAGAATACATCCTTAATATTTTACCTACCAGTACTCTTCATAACAAAACCCCTACCGAAATTCTCTATCGTCAGATCCCTTCCTACTATCACCATAGAATTTTTGGTTGCTTGTGCTACCCAAATCTGGCCTCCAATGCCCCTCATAAATTAGCACATCGTACCACCCCGTGTGTCTTTGTAGGTTTTCCTCTTAATCATAGGGGCTATATGTGCTACGACTTGTCTACTCGCAAAATCCATGTTTCTCATCACGTCACATTTAACGAGACGGTCTTCCCATTTTTAAATATCCAAAAATTTTGAAACACGGACTACACTTTCCTTGACAAATCTGAACTCTCTCCAGTCATCCTCCGCGAACTGTGTTAGTCCACCACCGTCAACCCATCTCCGTCACCTACCGCCGCCACCATAGAACACAACACTGCGTCTCTGCCACCCACCTACTCTCCGTCACCGTCGATTGCCACTCCGGTCACCGGCAATCAGCCCAATATCTCAGCACCATCTCCGGTCACCTTCCCAACTTCTGGGTCGCCACCATAACCCCAACGCCACCCTACAACCACACTAGCCACTGAAAACCCAAATCGTACCACCATAGTCCTATCACCAAACCAGAATAATGGTCCCTCCCCGCCACCGACATCGTACCCAACATCGTCGACCTTCTCTAGTCACGATCTACCCAAATTGGCAATACCACACAACCCCACCACTGTTTCCAATCTCGACCCACCCAGATCGGTACCACCCACACTAGCGAATGTACCTAGTCCACAATTCAACACCCAACAAATAGAGAACCAGACCCGACACCCGATTCCAAACCCAAACAGAGAACCAGACCCAACACCCAACAAACATGCCCATCCAACATCCTCACACCATGTGGAAACCTGTGCCCAATATGGGATTTTCAAACCCAAAGTCTAATTTAACCTATCTACACAAACCATATCCCCAATTCCCAAAAGCCCAAAATTAGCCAAACTAGACCCAAATTAGAATGCGGCCATGTGTGAGGAGTTTAATACTTTAACAAAACAGCACACTTGGGATTTGGTTTCTCGACCGGAGGGGGTGAATGTGATCCGATGCGCGTGGCTTTTTCATCACAAATACAAAGACAATGGTGACTTAGAGAGATATAAGGCGAGGCTCGTGGCTAATGGTACTGATTGGTAGGAGGGCATAAATTGTGGTGAGATATTCAGTCTGGTTGTTAAACAAGCTACCATTCGCACAGTTCTGAGCATTGCTATGGGTTAGCATTGGCCGATGCATCAGCTCACTGTGAAAAATGCATTTCTACATGGGAATTTAAAAGAAACTATTTACATGCACCAACTGCCTAGTTTATACATCCAGTAGCCCTACAATATGTATGTCGTCTTTGTAAGTCACTGTATGATTTGAAACAGGTCCCTAGAGTGTGGTATGAGCGCTTTTCCAGGTATATTATGCAAATTGGGGTTGTCTACAGCAAGTGCGATAATTCTCTCTTTATTTTTCATCGGGGTAGTAGCACTACTTACTTACTACTATATGTGGATGATATTGTTCTCACTGCCTCATCTGATGTGTTAAAAAATGAGATTATTGCATTGCTTAAGAACGAATTTGCTATGAATGACTTTGGAAAGTTGAGCTATTTCTTGGGGATTTCAGTGACTCGCTCTGTAGATAATATGTTTTTGTGTCAACGCAAGTATACATAAGAGATAGTGTACATGGTTAAAATGGCAAACTACAAGATCATTTCCACACCGATTGACTCTAAATCAAAGCTTAGTGTCGTTGATGGTAATACAGTGGTCGACCTCACTATGTACATGAGTCTTGCAAGTGCACTACAATATCTTACCTTCGCCAGGTTTGCTTATTCATGCATTCCCCCAAGGAGCCTCATTTTACTTCCCTTAAACGTATCATTCGATACGTTAAGGGTACACTTGACTATGGCTGGCACTTATACCCCTCAGGCTGTTCGGACACACGATTGGGGCAGGTAGTCCGGACACGCGATTGGGGCAGGTAGTCCGGACACGCGACGCTCCACATCTGTCTCTGTGTGTTTTTAGAAGATAATCTCATCTCTTGGTCTGCCAAGAGGCAAGCCACATTATCCCGGTCGAGTGCCGAAGTAGAGTATAGAGGAGTTGCAAATCTTGTTGTTGAGATTTGTTGGCTCAGAAACCTCCTTTTGGAGCTTCAGTGTCCCTTGCTTAAAGTGTCTCTGGTGTAATGTGATAACATATCCGCTATATCCTTATCTCATAATCCGGTTCAGCATCGACGAACCAAGCATATTGAGATGGACATTCACTTTGTTCGTGAGAAGGTTGCTCTCGGTCATGTTAAGGTCTTGCATGTGCCTTCTTCATATCAGGACGTGGATATCTTCACTAAAGGTCATTCTAAACAGCTATTCCTCGACTTTAGATCCAGTCTCAGCGTCCGGCCTCCTCCCGCTGCGACTGCGGGGATGTATTAACGTGTACAGTCCACATTGTACCATAATTAGAATATATCCCATATATTGTGTAATATTTTGTGATGTATAATTATGGTAGATATAAGATCGTTATTGTATTAGAATTCCACATTGTACACTATATATATTTGTATTAATGAGAAAGACTCCCCAAGGGAGATTAATACATATAAGAATTAGTCTCAATAAGTCGTAAAACCTTAAGCATGTTCCAGTTGAGGATGATGTGTATAATTCAAGTAGATGACATATTTTAAGTGGTTAATGTATCCACGTAATAAAAAATTGAGAACACACACACAAAAAAGTTTCAAAACTTTAACTGAAAATGTCTAATAGAAACACTTTATCATGTTTTCAGATGTTCAATTGAAACAAATCGTAGCTCGAGTATTTAAATAAATTTTGCTAGCAAATTTGAGGGGATGTAGATGTATAAAGCCTTTATAAAATCTCCTTTATCTAATAATAATATACAACAACCACTACAAGAAGAAAAACATTTGTCAACAACAATTTTTGTTGTCATATGTTGGATGTTGTTGCCAAAAGTACTTTTCACAACAAAAATTAATTATTGCATGTTGTTGCAATAACCTCCGATGCGAAAAGTTTTCGCAACAACAACATATTAAATTTATTGCCATTTACGTTTTTAGCAATAATATATTAAATTTTTATTATCATTGACGTTTTTTAGCAACAATATATTTATTGTTGCTAAAGTTTTGTTGTCAATTCTATACTTTCTTGTTGTGAACAACATAATGAATGTAGTCTCACAGATGGGATCTGAGATAATAATAATATGCTCAGTATAGAGTATAATAAACTCGTGTTCTGCGCATAATTATAAGGAGAATCTTTGTTATGAGTCCGAGTGCCATTTCAGTAATTAGTGTTTACATAATATGTGATTATATCAGACTTTAGACTATCTCGCATTTGAAAACATATTTTTCACTATTGAAAAAAAAAATCCATGTTTTGCAGCTTATTTTGGCCAAATTGTACGACAATCCCAAATAAGGATTAATGAAGGCATCAAAGCTATTTAATTTCCCGCAGTGTGAGGAGAAGACCTATTATGAAGCTATATACCATGGAACATAACGTTGTTACATTTATGTTTAATAAGTATTATTTTAATTAATTTTCCTTTATGTTTTTCATGTAAGGAAAAAATAAAATGCTATACATGATTCTTATTTGATTTTGAATTATTTGGGAAATTCTCAAGACGGTAAGAAAAATTCTACAACCATTTTCCTTGTCTGTGTGTGTGTCCATGTGTGGGTATGTTTGTTTATTTTGTGTGTGTCACGGGGGGGGGGGGGGGGGTTAAATGTCAAAGGGATGGAAATGTGAAAAATCAATAGAAACTGTACATGTGTATATAGTATTAACTTAATATTGTTAGAATTGGTATGCTTGTTTTGGTAGTAATAGAACTAACAAGATGACTTTATAGTTAATTATATACGCATATCTTTCATGAAACCACTGTGTACAAATTAGCAAGTCTTACACGGTAAAAGTTTCTGAACTTTTTCCCAATGAACGTGAATGAAAAAGGTCTGTTTTATATTACTGTAACACAAACAATATTAGAAGTCAACTCATTAGTTATTGTACACCTATAACCTATTTGCTCTGTTAATCTCTAGGAAAATTTCAAAATATATATGTTATTGACTTTTCTATCTCCTCGTTAATGGTAATTAGTGGTGTCAAAATATGTCGAAGGGGACTTTTTCTTGAATTTGATTCAAAAGTTGACAAAGGGAGAGGTTCTGTATTAACCAAAAAACAAAAAAAGAGAGCTTCTGTTTGGTTCCAATGTATGTTAAAGTTGACGAGAATACGGTAATATAATAATAATTAATCAATTCAAATTATAATCTAAATAAAAAGTTATATTTTGTCTAATTTCACTTGATGTAATTTGAGGGGTCCAAAAACCACATACTGGCCTATTCCTATAATATTGGATAAGTTAAATTAGCCCTTGTCCATATCGTAGTATTAAACTTCATAACGAAGTTGATTTTGATGAAAACTAATTGATGAAATTTTAGACTAATATATTCAACAATATTTTCTACCTTTTCAGAATTATAATAATCCTTCATGAGCATTGCTTTGAGATATTGTGACTTTTCATGATATTGATTGAAAGAGAACTCGTATAAAGATAAGATTGGTCACAAAATAGTATCTTAATTTATTGTTCATTGTGATAAGAAAAGGAAAAGAATTATGTTTATGTGTCTCAAGAGAGTTTGCCCTAAATAATTGATAAGTGAACTCCTAAACATAGTGTAACAAACCCGATCCTTACTTTTTTTTACCCAAAGCATGGCCGGACACTATTCTTTCAAAATAAATGCCCGTGCTTCAATATCTAATTTCATTTTTAACTTGTTACGAAACGTTACGGGACCTTACATCTTATTATTTAAGTTTCAAAGCATACATAATATTTTAACCAAATGTTTTATAAAGTGTGTTTTCTTTTCCGTATAAAAATAAAAAAATTAAAAAGTAGGAAAACAAAAAAAATCCATGAATGCTCCTCGTACTTTCTTAAATAAAGAACAAATATGTACCAAAATTATCAATTGCAAGCTTACTTCATGGCGACTAACTAAAAACGAGCTTTATCTTCCAAGGGGGAAGCACAGAAGCTTTACTCTAAAATATGTTTATACCATCTAGTCTAGTTAATGACAAATTATTCTGTTTGTATAATCTATTTCTCATAGATAGACCAAGTCAAAACCTTGAACGAAGAATCATGAAACCGTGTCATCATACATTTAATCAAGATCCTCTTACGGAATCTTCATCTGTTCTTAATTTATTGATTGATTTACTTCATTGAATTATTTAATACTAATCTATTACCCTTAAGCAAAGGTTAATTTATTGTTGTTACGGTTACCTAATAAAAGCAAGATCAAAAGGTTGAAAATGTAAAGTTTTATTTAAGCATAATATTAGTGATAGTGACTCGTTATTTGGAGAGCTAGACTAATTTCTTCTCTAATAATGCTCTAACTTAGATAGATCTTTGTAAAATTTATGTTTGGATTATTATTGTAAACCGTAGTTCTAAAATGACATAAATATTGCCAATCTGACGAATTATTAAGATATTTATAGCCTTCTAATTAGTTAGAGTGAGAATTTAAAAAGCTTGTTCTCGCTTACAAAAGGTAAAAACCGAAGCCGAACAGTTTTGAATGAATAGATACTGCGAAATAGAACCAAAAAATGAAGAAGTACTCCAATTAAGAAAATTTTGATTAAGCAAAATTGACAAAGTACTACAACAACAAGAATAAACTTATTGTAATATCATAAGTACGGTCTGAGGAGGGTAGTGTGCAGTAGACCTTACCCTATTTTGAAAAGATAGAGAGACTATTTCTGATAGACCTTCGGCTCAAAGAACGGTGAAATAAAACTGACAAAGTAATTTAAGAAATTTTAATGTTGAAAATTTCTAAACAATGCAGATATAAGCACTAAAAATATATGACAAGTGATGGTTTCTTCGATCTATTTTTGCCAATGAAAACGACTTACATCGCATATACGTTTATTTGATAATCATAATATAGTGGAGTCAATACTTGGAACTTGTCCTAATAAAATCGATTATATAAAAGTTGAATTATTTTTTTATTTTTCTTTCCGCTTAATTCATGCTATCTGTTTTTGAAAAGTTTTTATATATTCTTTAGGAAGGATTTTTAACAACAGTAATCATACGGGTATTTGCCTAAAGTGCCAACTTTTTTCTCCTTAAACACCTCATTTAATTACTCTCTTTGTCCAGTTTTACTTGTCACATATTGACTTTACACGTCTATTAAAGAGCCAAAAAAATAGAATGAAAAGTTTACCATATTATCCCTAATCATTGCTAATTACCTAATGATTGAAATCAATTAAAGCTTATAAAAAAGGTGTAGCCAACTAATTAATGAGTTTCAACAATTCACATATTCCCCATAAAAAAGTAGTGTTGGAAAAAGGAATTGTAAAATTTGACTTATTAATCACTAAGGATAAAATAGAAAAAAAGTGATAAATTATCTCTTGATTTTTTAAAGTAGACAAGTAAAGTTGGATAACTATTTTAGTTTAGTGGACAAGTAAACTGAATGGAGAGTAACATTTAATTAGCTAAAACAGTAAGGGTTGATTTAGAAAAGAAAAAACAACAACAAATATTCTTTAAATATTAAATATTTTAAAACAAATGTAGTATACTAAAACGAAATTAATAATATTTGGGAACGATGTAATGTAAATGAAAGAAAAATATAGGTATTTATTCCATTAGATTGCCACATTTCACCAACTGATACTCATTCTGCATATCTTCGTAAACTTTGTTGTCAAATTCAAAAGTTATTACTCTACATTGAATCAACTCTAACCTTTTCTCTAATGAGCTACCCAAGGATCCTTTTTAAATTTAAAATTTGTGGATATTAATACATGTTAATTACGTTATGAATACTTTACGAATCTATATGTACGGGGACAGCGAGGTGCATTATATTTTATTCAAATAAAAAAATGAACCCCTATAAATGTATTTGCTGGTCAATCAAAGCCCTCAAAATCTCACACATGGAGATACATCAAATTATATCTGTTATTGCCATAAAATAATAGTAGGAGATATCAGCACTAAAATTATATAAGAACTGATACTTTATTCGATCTATTTTTGCCAGTGAATACGTGGAAGGTGGAACATGTGCTAATTAAAAAGTTTTTACACTCTCATTAAGAAAGATAATTAATAACCGTTAAGTATTCATGTATTTACCTTAAATAGTAAGTATCATTTGTCTCTCTTTAAAGATCGCATTTAATTAATACTTCACTAGTAAAATACTAGAAGAGTATATTTGAAATATACTCAATAAATGATTCTGGTTGTTCTAAAATGAGAAATATTTTAAAATAATTAAATTCAGAAATAAAATTGAGACGGGGGTAGTACTGTATAAATAAAAAGAAAGAAAAACATAGATGCTGTTGTTTAGATTAGAGTTTTCTTAAAATGTCACATCTCACCACCTGATACACAATTTGCGTATCTTCGCAAACTTTGTTGTCAACACCAAAATCTACTCTGACATTTTTTTAATTGAGCTACCCAAGGGCCTCATTTATTCTAATTTAAAATTTGTGGATAGTATTTAATAGTACATATTAATTACTACGTTATTAATACATTAAGAATCCATATGTACGTGGACTGCGGGGTCCATCACATTATTTTTGTTTAAAAAAAAAGAAGGAAAACCCTTCCAAATCAGACACATGGAGAAACATCAAAATCAAAAACTGAGTTTTTTTTTTTTTGCTTCATTCTGTCATACAACTTTACTCCACTTTCATGCAACTACGTGGAAACTCACTTCATATCTCATATAACTAAGTGCCCATTCCTACTTACTCCTCATTTCAACTATATATATTTCTCCCTCAACCCTCACTTCCATATCCATAACCTTGTCCATTTTTTTACTCACAACCCAACCAAAAAAAAAAAAAAAAAAAACACAAACCTTGATAGGAAAATTATGGAAGATGATCAAGATAGTACCAATATTCAAATGTATAGAGGAGTAAGGAAGAGAAAATGGGGGAAATGGGTGTCGGAGATACGCGAACCGGGGAAGAAAACTAGAATATGGCTGGGGAGTTATGAGACACCAGAGATGGCTGCTGCAGCCTATGATGTTGCTGCATTTCATCTAAAAGGTGAAAGAGCAAGGCTCAATTTCCCCGAATTAATCCATACTTTTCCCAAACCTCTGAGTTCAAAACCTGAAGATGTTCAAATGGCAGCTCATGAAGGGGCAATGAGGTTCAAACGGCCAACTCCGGTGCCACCCGCGAGCGGTGGTGGCCCGATGGTCCCAGTGAGGGTAGGTCTATCGCCGAGTCAAATTCAGGCGATTAATGAATCGCCATTGGACTCGCCCAAAATGTGGATGGAGTTAGCTGGGGCTTTGTTACTGAGAGATCCTGTTAGAGAATACACTTGTGCCTCATCGTATTCTTTTACTGACCCTATGGTTTTGTGTGAAGACATTGGTGGGTTTGAGGATTGGGATGAAATGCAACAGCATCATCATTCCATTTGGGATTTTTAATTAGGGAAAAAATATATATTCCATATGGCCCCTTTAAGTAATTATATTTTAGACAGAATTATTGGGGGCCAATTTGAAGAAACCATTCTTCTTTTAGGATATTGAATGGTTTAAATATTTGTGGCTCTTTTATTTATTTTTGTTTAACTGCAGAAATAGAGATTCTTTTGTAGAACAAATATTACTATTGATATATTGTACTCTTCAGAAGTCCATGAAGATGGACTAAATCTATATAAAGAAGATAATTGGTGGAGCCTTGAATTTGATTTTGCTTTCCTATAGCTTTTATTTCTTTCCCTTATAATTTTTTTGGGTGGGTCAAAGAATCTTTATCTATTTTAGAGTTATTTGCTACACAACTATAGTTTATGTTTATGTGTATGTCACAGAAAATGACACCAAAAGTATTTTTCAGTACTTGACAAAATTATAGTGTCAATCGTCTAGAATAACAGATTCACAAACTAACGCTTGTGCGGATTCCATTACATTATTTCTAGCTCTTTCTTTAAATTGTGTAGTGAAGATCGATTTTAACACTTCAAAGTTTCATCTTTTTCTGTTTGTGTTTTTTTGGCAGAAATAATGAAAGAATTAATCCTTTGATTATTCTTATGGAATGAATATATGTATATATACAAGTTACAATCTTCAAATATGAAAAATCTTATTCCTATTAAACTTCTAATATCTTAATTCTACTTGTACAAGAATTCTACAATTATGATAATTATACAACATAATTTACAACTTCTATTTATGGTACAAGACTAGTCAAAACCGTTTATATCATAGGGATATACACGGTATTCTATCACACCCACGCAGTCATAGCGAGCGGTTGTCGTACGCTGAGACTGTCCCTAAAATCTTCAAACAAAACCGAGGGAAGGCCCATCTTAAAGATGTCAACAATTTGGTATCGCGAGGGCACATGTAAGACGCATACTTGTCTACGAGCTACCTTTTCGCGAACAAAGTGAATGTCCATCTCGATATGTTTAGTGCGTTGATGTTTGACCGGATTGCAAGAAAGATAAACTGGACTAACATTATCACAGTAGACCAAGGTAGCTTTCTGAATAGGAAAGTGTAGTTCTAACAAAAGATTACGCAGCCAACATGATTCTGACACCACATTTGTCACGCCTCGATACTCGGCCTCTACACTGGATCTTGATAATGTAGCTTATCGTTTTGCAGACCATGAGACCAACTTATCCCCAAGAAATATACAATAACTAGAAGTCGAGCGTCTGGTATCAGGACAGCCACCCCATTCAGCATTTGTATACGACACAAATGTATAAACGGACGTAGGATACAAATGCAAGCCATAATCAAGTATGCCCTGGATGTATCGTATAATGCGTTTGAGTGCATTCATATGCTCAATCCGTGGATCATGCATAAACAAACACACATGTTGAACTGCATAAGTAATATTAGGTCTTGTGAAGGTAAGATACTGAAGTGCTCCTGCAAGGCTGCGATAGTGGGTGGGATCCTCGAACTTAGTGTCAGATGTAGCACTCAGCTTCGGGTTAGTATCAACCGGAGTAGAAGTAGATTTACACGATGACATACCAGCTCTTTCAATGATCTCAGCGGCATACTTCTTTTGTGATAAAAGTAGACCACATGAATGACGAGTAACAATAATCCCCAAGAAATAACTCAAGGGCCCCAAGTCTTTCATAGCAAATTCAGAACTGAAAAATGTCATGATAGACTTGCGCAGATTATCAGACGAATCAGTCAATATAATATCATCGACATACAACAAAATGTATGCCAGAGAAGTACCACGATGATATATAAAGAGAGAATGATCAGACCGGCTGTGAGAAAAACCCATAAAAGATACATAATCTGCAAATCTTTTATACCAAGCCTGTGGGGCCTGCCTAAGTCCATACAAGGACTTCTTCAGTAAACAGATATGATGAGGATGATTGGGATCTCGAAAACTCAAGGGCCGATGCATATAAACTGTCTTCTTAAGATCATCGTGTAAAAATATATTTTTCACATCCAATTGATGAATGGGCCATGCTTTTGAGAGAGCCAAATTGAGAACAGTACGAATATTAGCTGGTTTGACCACCAGACTAAATATTTCACCACAATCCATGCCAACCTGTTGAGTTTTACCATCACTTACAAGACGAGTCTTATGTCTCTCAAAAGAACCGTTAGAATTTTCTTTGTGAGTAAAAATCAACATAGACCGAATAATATTAAGACCAAAAGGACGGGGCACCAACTCCCACATCTTATTTTTAATAAGAGCATTATATTCGTCAGTCATAGCCAATTTCCAATTTGGGTCATTTAATGCGGACACAGGGTTACGCGGGAGGGCGGATTTAAGGACATTAGAATTGACATTAAAACTTCATTTTGGTTTTAAAATACCGCTTTGACTACGAGTAATGGGCCCTTGACTAGAGGAGAAATTGGATGGATTTTGGGCAATGTGTGGAACGGGGACAGACTGGTCAGCAGGCAGTGGGCCTGCTGGCCCAACAACTGGAACAGGAATAGTAACAGGCTTGGGATTGGGATAAAACACTGAAACAATATCGAGATCAGTATTGGACCGTGTCATCGACCCACTGGGCAGAACAGTGGTTGCGGTAGACTGTGGTTCAGCAGGCAGTGGGCCTGCTGGCGTAGTTTGGTCACAGGACAAGTCGGAAAAATGGTGGATAATATATAGTGAGACCTCGTCATCTAAAAAATTATATGAACTCGTCACGGGACTACTCACTTTAGTAAAAGGAAATTGGGTTTCATCAAAAATAATATAGCGACTAATTATGATTTTATTAGATGATAAATCAAATATTTGTAACCACGATGATTTGACGGATAACCCAAAAACACACAAACGGTAGAATGAGCCTGAAGTTTGTTAATTGTAATTGACAAAAAAAGTGGATAGCATAAACACCCAAAGACCCTAAGATGATAATACGAAGAATCCTTATTATAGAGAAATTTAAGGGGAGATTTAGATGCTAATCCTTTGGTAGGAAGTACGTTAATGAGGTAAGTAGCCATTTGTAGTGCATGATACCAAAAAGAAGGAGGAACAGAAACATATGCTAATAAAGTTCGGACAATATTATTAATGGTACGAATTTTTTGTTTGGCTTTCCCATTTTATGAGGACGTATGAGGACAAGAAAAATGAAAAATTATTCCATTAGCATCACAAAATTCCCGAAACAACCCATTATCATATTCCTTTCCATTATCACATTGAATACTTTTAATTTCCATTCGAATTGGGTACGGATGAATGCTCTAAATTTTAAGAATGTGGAAAAAATATGAGACTTCTCGATAAAGGAAAGGTCCACAAAAAATTAGAATAATCATCCAAAAATATGATATAATAACGATGGCCCACAGAACTTAACATGGTGATGTCCATAAATCACTATGAATAATGTCAAACGGCATCAAAGTACTAGAAGTAGAGGCTACAAATGGGAAGTTAACATGTTTCCCTAACGGACAAGAAGGACAAAGTGGAGTATTACGCGTACCCTTACAAGAAATAAAATTATTTTTATGCAAAGACGAAATAACAGACGATCTCGGATGACCCAAACGGGCATGCCACAAGGAAGGAACAAGGGCGGCAAAAGTAAACGGTATAGCTTGACTCGCGAAAGTGGTGGTATTTGTGATAGGATAATCTCTCCCCTACTATTGCATCTCATTAGAGGTATTCCCGTTTTGAAATCCTTCACACAAAACCCAAAGGGATCAAAATTAACAGAAACCCAATTATTATTGGTGAATTTGTGGACATACACTAAATTTTTAAATAAGTTAGAAGCATGAAGAGTATTTTCAAAACTAGAGGTGGATGTGGGGAAGACAAATTTGTTTGTCAATAACCGCGAATTGGAATTGAATTGCCATCACCAACAATAATACCACGCTTTTGCTCAAATTGAAATAAGACGAGAGAGTACCTTGGTCAGACGTCATGTGAGAAGTGGCTCCGATGTCTATATACCAATTCACGTATGGAGGATTTAATCCAAGCATGTGCATTGCAGCCTCAATATATGTCGGAGTTGGTGTGGGGCCCACTTCCTGGAACGCCTGCGGAGGTTGAGGCCCAAACAAACCTGCCTGCGGCCCAGACCTAGAAGTGAATCTGTTGCCAGTATTTGGACTCGAGAAACTGGGCCTGGCCTGTTGCTGGAACTAGGCCTAGTTACCCGGGTAAGGGCTGGGAGGGAAATAGGGACGCCAATGACTACTGGACCAGTTCCACGTCCAGGGGGCCCACGGTTGGGACCAGTTGGCCTGCGGCCCACTACCGCTGGTACCATTGTTTCGGCCACATCCGTTACCACCACGATTGCCACCGCAGTTTCTGCCATTATTTTTTGACCCTTTTTTCCACCACAATTGTTGCGGTGTTGGCTAAAATTCTTGGAGAATGAGTGAGGGTCGTCTGACATAGTCATCATGGCGACGAAATTTGCATATATAGCTGTCATTTTAGCTAAGCCGACTTCTTCTAATGCGAGCATGGAACGGGCCTGATGAAAGGGCGATAGAGGGTACTTTGATGAAGTAGTCTGCCAACGCCGTTATAGGCCTCAGACAGGCCTGCAACCATTTGGAGAACAAGACGATCATTGGTAACTGGCGCACCAATATTGCGGAGTTGGTTTGCCAATTCCTTCAGCCGTTTACAATAGGCTGAAACGTTAGGAAATCTACCATATGGACATGTGAAAATTCCTGCTCCAGGGTGACAGCACGAGAATTCTTGTTATCTTGGAATATATCACGCACCCTATTCCAAGTTTCCATTGCCGTAGTATCGGTCTCAATGATCATTTGTAGGAGGTCGGTAGAAATAGTGGAATAAATCCACTGGAGAACGGTAGCATCAAGTGTCGTCCATAATGTAGGATTTTCCTCGGGGTTAGGCAGCTCCTCTGTGCTAGGTGTCAAGGGAATTATGTGATGGAGGACTTGATGTGAGCATGCGTGAATTTTGAATAATTTCGTCTATGTCGCGTATTGGACGTTTTCCATCTCAAGAACAATAGAGATGTGGCTCCTGATGTTGGAAACTGTAAAGGCTGAATGAAACAGGTTCTTTGACGTAGACATAACGAAAGAACAATAGGAGAATTAGGGATTAGGAAGAAAATTTGGGAAGGAAGGAGGAATAAGTCGGTCGGAAACCTAGAGGGGTTCTCGAAATTTGAGCCGAGAGTAGCGGAAGAAAATTGGGAAGGGATGTAGTCTAGATCTAAACTTCTGATACCATGAAAGAATTAATCCCTTGATTATTCTTATTGAATGAATAGGTATATATATACAAGTTACAATCTCCAAATATGAAAAATCTTATTCCTACTAAACTTCTACTATCAAACTTGTACAAGAATTCTACAATTATGGTAATTATATAATATAATTTACAATTTCTATTTATGGTACAAGACTAGTCTAAACCGTGTATATCATAGGGATATATATTCACCAATCATTCATTACTTTAAAAAGAAGAAGCTCCTAGACATGTATTATTTTCACTGAAGAAAGAATTATTAAACTAGTTTATCGATAATTTCCAGTTAATCCGTCGCTAAATAGCTCCTAGCTAATTGAATTTTTCTATAATATGTCGCTAATCCGTAGCTAAATGAGATTAGCATGAGAAAATTTTTACTATTTAGCTACAAAATTTTATCCATAGCTAATTTCTTTTTTTCTATATCAAAAGGTAAAATTTTAGAAAATAGTATAAAACGAAAATCCTCCAAAGGTAAGGAATATACTAATATTCACTAGTAATTAACTTGTGTATGTTGGATGGAAAGAGAAAACACAAATGAGCTACGTACAATTTTTAAAAAAAAGAACTACGATAATTTCTCCAAAATAGTTGCAATATACCAGGATCAAATGAGAACCGGCAATAGTAATTTATATTATATTAAAGGAAGGGTAATCTACCGTGAGGTTAAGCCAAGTGGTATAATATGTGAAAGTATATTTATGTACTAGAGACAATCTATATTAGGACAGATGTACTTTACACACATTCATATTATTATTAATGGAGATTAATATTTTGGCATTTGCAATTATTGAATTATTAATTGATTGTTTATAATATTCTATAATATGCATCCCTGGAGGTTACATTGTTATTGATAATGTGAGATATTAATATTATAACGTAACTCTTAAAATAGCCTCAACTAATGATCATCGAGAATGGGCTATCGATGATATGTGATAAGTCGACATGTGGTCTGCATCACATCCTTAGAGGATGTAGTATGTCCCACCTGCTACGAGTAATGACTACTCGTGATGGACACATGGATACTTTGGAAATATTGGTATACCCTGCTGATATACTGTTTGTTATACTTGTCTAAAGTATGATCAGCGTGTGGGAGATAGAAGTCTTTAGACTTGAGGTCAATACGCACCTTGTCTACAAAGTAATGTACTTTGATCCTGTCCTAAGCTCCAATGCCTTATAGGTTGAGATACAACTTGTATTGGGTACATTATGATATGGATTAAAGGTGGTAGTTGAGACAAGATTAGGATTCATTCCTCGAATGTATATTCGAGAGAACACTCGGATTCTCAGTGATATTAGGTTGACTAAGTCGTTGGCCAACGCAATAGACATATTTAGAATATGGTCTAGTCGTCAACTAATATAGATGAGATACAATGATTAAGCCATTTGGATAGACACTTGACAAATCCTAAGCTTGATCGGGTGTGTCGTGAATGAAAGGATTCTATCTTACCACATAGAGGTTAAGTTTACTGGATTCGTGTAAACGTACTTCACATATTGAGTTCGTCTTGCGGCGCCGTCTAGGAGTTCCGCGTAGACCTTAATTTGATTAATATCGATATGTGAAGGCATGTAGGGTCACACTATTTAGCACTTAGCTTTCTTTTTGTACCTTAGCAATACCGTTATTAAAGGGCATTTCAAACTCAATGATATCTTTTTTAAGATGAATTATTTATTAACCAATTATCACTTTTAATATAGATTAAAAGTGAAAAAAATTGATGGTAATTGTCTCAAGAACAATAAAAAGGTCGTTTGTCTTATCAATTGTCAATCAACTAATTAATTATGGATTACCATTCGAATATTTTTTTTCCAAATCAAACTCCTAATTGAATATGTTAATTATAATTATAGGAATATTTGACAGAGACTTTGATTTGCTGGCCATAAAAAATACACATCAAATCACGATTATACATTACATATAAGGAAGAAATAGAAGACTGTTTACACCATGACAAGTTTGTTGGGTATTGATATTGGTGAATGAGAAATGATTGGAAAGAAAAGTGGAAGTTGTCCCACATCGGTAGTGGAAAGAAAAGTGGGAGTTCCCTCTTGCTTTATAAAATAAGCATTTGTCCCACATCGGTAGTGGAAAGAAAAGTTCTTCTACTTATAAGTAGAATTACTCCTTCTTGTCAGTAAAAGGGTTGAGGAGGCAAGGACCCCTCGCGCCGTCGTCGTCGCTCGCTCGGCTCGGCTTCGGCTTTTGATTTATGATTTGATTGATAATCTTTTTGGACCAAATTTTCTTTAATTTTTAATTATTTAATTAATTATTATTTAATTAAATTAATTAACTTATCCAATCTTACCCGTTAGTGACCCTGACTCGCGACCCGGCCGGATCCGCGTGTCTGACCTGCGACCCGGTTTCTTTTCATATTTAAATTTCCCACCAATTTTCAGTGGCTGTTCAGAAAGGTTGCAAACCTTCAGAAACAGTACTTCTATGGCTATAAATTCGTTTGATTCCTCAGAATTTTACTTACGAATTTTCTGAACAACACAAACTTCTTCTTCTTCTGCATAAACAAATTTTGTGTGATATACTACTGTTGAGTGGTTCGCCGCTACCGGAATTTGGAGTACTACTATTCTGGTAAGATAATCGTTCTATCCTGGGAGGGGATATTCCATCAACCTCGAGTACTGTGAGGGGAATAATTTCCTTAAGGACACACTTTGAACTAAGTGGGCTCAATTATATTCTGAAAAATATTTTTATTTTTCCAACACTGATTCTGTTCATTTTTCAATTATTATTGTTTCTTGGTTTTTGGAATACGATTATTAACAATCTTAAGGAAATTATATTTTTGATTAATCGTATTTTGTTTTGGAGACTAAAACTCGTGTGGTTTTCTACTCCGTATGAAATTTCATATTCGACTTGAAGACATAAAAACTTCGTTGGAATATTAAAGTTCATACTTGTACAACGATTTGAAGAACATAAAAACTTCATCGTTCTTTGTATTCTCGGGTTTGGAGATTAAAACTTGTGCGCAGTTTTCTACTCCATATGAATATTAGTATTCGACTCGAAGATATAAAAACTTCGTTGGAATACTAAAGTTTCATAATTATACCGCAATTTGAAGAAATAAAATCTTCATCGTTTAAGTACGTGATTGAATTGCTATTCGGTTTTATTAACTAAAACGGTTTGTCGATTTGACAAAGTGACAAACGAATAATGGCAATTGAGACCGAAACTACCTCTCGCAATTACCGCACGGCGGTTACTCCTACAACCCGTACCACCTGTGCCACCGGCTGAGAAACTGCGAAGTTCACTTTGGTGCCAACTTTAAAGGATGGCGCAAAGAATGTTCTTTTGGCTTACCACCCTTCGTATGCAAAAGTTCACCAATGAGGACCCTCCCGTGCTCGCGCGCAGACATGCACGACAACCAAAAGTTCATGGTTACCGAGGCTTGGAAACAAAGTTGATTTTTTGTGCAAAGGCTACATTTTGAGTGCCTTAGAAGATGACTTGTACAACGTCTACGGTGCGAGTAGAGACCTCCAAAGAACTATGGAGTGCACTTGAAAAGAAGTACAAACGAAGATGCTTGCTTGAAGAAGTTTGTGGTTGCCAAATTCCTAGACTACAAAATGGTGGATGGAAAAACCGTTGGAACCCAAGTTCAAGAGCTTCAACTTATCTTCCATGACCTTATTCTTTGAAGGTATGGTAGTAAATGAAGCATTCCAAGTGGCCGCAATGATTGAGAAGTTGCCACCCTCATGGAAAGATTTCAAGAATTATCTTAAGCACAAAAGAAAGGAAATGAAGTTGGAAGATCTTGTGATTCGTCTCAAGATCGAGGAAGATAACAAAACCGCCGAGAAGAGGTACCGTAAGATTTCACCAATTGAAGGGGCAAACATCGTTGAAGATGCTTGCTCGAAAAAGAACAAGAAAAGGAAGAGGCCTCTCCGGAAAGGAGAAGGATTCCAACAAGAAAAAGTTCAAGGGCAACCGCTTTAATTGTGGGAAAGTGGCCACAAAGCCCCAGATTGTCGTCTCCCGAAAAAGAACAAGGGAAAAGGACAAGCCAATATGGTGGAAAAGAATGATGATATGGATGATCCGTGTGCAATGCTATCGGAGTGCAATTTGGTTGGAAACCCAAAGGAGTGGTGGCTTGATTCTCGGTGCCACTCGACATGTTTGCACTACAAAAGAAACATTTGCAACCTATGCTCCCGCCGAACCCGAAGAGGTACTTGTTTATGGGAAATACCGCAATGACCAAGGTTGAAGGATATGAGAAGATACTTCGAAGATGACTTCCGGCAAGGTCCCGACTCTCAACAATGTTATGCACGTTCCAACAATTCGGAAGAATTTAGTTTCAAATTGGACTACTCGTCAAAAACGGGTTTAAGTGTGTGTTGGTTAGTGAGAAAATTGTATTTAGTAAGAATGATTTGTTCATAGGAAAGGGCTACCTCACCGAGGGCCTTTTCAAACTCAATGTAATGGTTGTTGACCGTATTAATAAAAATCCAGCTTCGTCTTACTTATTGGAGTCAAATGATTTATGGCATGTTCGTTTAGGACATGTCAACTACAAAACCTTGCGAAAATTGATTAATTTAGAAGTATTGCCTAAATTCGAGTGTAATAAATCTAAATGTGAAATCTGTGTTGAATCTAAGTTTGTTAAACATCCATATAAGTCTATTGATAGGAATTCAAATCCTTTAGACTTAATTCACACAGATATATGTGATATGAAGTCAATACCATCTCGCGGTGGGAAAAAGTATTTTATAACTTTTATTGACTATTGCACTCGATATTGTTATGTGTATTTGCTTAATAGTAAGGATGAAGCAATTGATGCATTTAAGCAATACAAAAACAAAGTGGAAAATCAATTGAATAAAAAGATAAAAATGATTAGAAGTGATAGGGGTGGAGAGTACGAATCTCCTTTTGCGGAGAGATATGTTTAGAATATGGAATTATTCATCAAACTACTGCCCCTTACACACCACAATCAAATGGAATTGCGGAAAGGAAAAACCGAACATTAAAGGAAATGATGAATGCCTTACTAATAAGTTCCGGTTTACCGCAAAGCTTGTGGGGGGGAGGCTATCATTACAACTAACCGAATACTCAACGGGGGTGCCCCACAAAGACAAAACACAATCTATTCCATATGAACTATGGAAAGGAAGAAAACCCAACTTGAAATATTTCAAAGTGTGGGGGTGTTTAGCAAAGGTCCAAGTTCCTTTGCCCAAAAGGGTAAAAATCGGACCAAAAACTATGGATTGCGTTTTTATTGGCTATGCTACAAACAGCAAAGCTTGTCAGTTTTTGGTTCACAAATCGGACAATCCCGAAATACATGTTAATACGGTAATTGAATCAGATAATGCTGAATTCTTTGAAAACATTTATCCGTATAAAACTGAATGTGAGTCATCAAGTGAAAGATCTAAACGACCGCGGGAAGAACCAAAGGAAAATACACCAAGTAAAAAGGATGCAAGGCGTAGCAAACGTCAAAGGACATCTACTTCCTTTGGACCAGATTTTGTGACATTCTTGCTTGAAAATGAGCCTCAAACATCTAAAGCAGCGATGTCTTCTTCTGATTCAGCATTTTGGAAAGAGGCAGTCAATAGTGAGATTGAATCAATTTTGAACAATCATACATGGGAATTGGTTGATCTTCCTCCTGGAAATAAACCTTTAGGATCAAAATGGATTTTTAAAAGGAAAATGAAAAGTGATGGCACTATTGACAAATATAAGGCAAGACTTGTGGTCAAAGGTTATAGACAAAAAGAAGGCCTTGATTACTTTGACACATACTCGCCGGTAACAAGAATAACATCTATTCGGGTGTTAGTGGCACTGGCGGCCATATATGGTCTTGAGATCCATCAAATGGATGTCAAGACAGCTTTCTTAAATGGAGAATTGGAGGAAGAAATTTACATGGAACAACCTGAGGGTTTTGTGGTTCCTGGTAAAGAAAGGAAAGTGTGCAAACTTGTTAAGTCACTTTATGGACTTAAACAAGCACCCAAACAATGGCATGCGAAATTTGACCAAACAATGTTGGCAAATGGATTTAAGATTAATGAGTGTGACAAATGTGTTTACATTAAAAATACTCCAAATCTCGAAGTCATTGTTTGTTTATATGTTGATGACATGTTGATAATGAGTAGAGATATTACCGATATAAATGCTACGAAGCGTATGTTGGCTAGCAAATTTGATATGAAGGACTTAGGAGTTGCCGATTTGATCTTAGGTATCGAATTCATAAAACTCCACAAGGTCTAGCATTATCGCATCTCATTATATTGAAAGAGTACTTGACAAGTTTAAGTATTTAAATTTCAATGTTGCAAAGACTCCAATTGATGTAAGTTTTGCACTTCAAAAGAATAAAGGTGAAAGTGACTCACAATTGGACTATGCACGAGTTTTGGAAAGTTTGATGTATATTATGAATTGTACACGACCAGATATAGCATGTGTTATCAGCAAGCTGAGTCGATTCACGAGTAATCCCAATCAAACTCATTGGATGGCAATGAAACGAGTCTTGGGGTATTTAAAACACACCCAAGACTATGCTTTGCATTATAACAAATATCCCGCCGTGATCGAAGGATATAGCGATGCAAATTGGATCACCAAATCATTTGAAGTTAAATCCACGAGTGGTTATGTTTTCACAATTGGGGGTGGGTCAGTGTCTTGGAAATCATCAAAACAGACATGCATCGCCCGCTCTACAATGGAATCGAATTTATAGCTTTAGACAAGGCCGGTGAAGAAGTTCGAATGGCTCCGGAATTTCTTAGAAGATATTCCATTCTCGGCCCAAACCTTTGGCTCCTATATGTATACATTGTGACGGTCAAGCAAAGAATAGGTAGGGCGGGGAGTGTAATGTACAACGGAAAATCTTGTCACATACGACGAAGACACAATACCGTTAGACAACTCCTCTCTAGTGGCGTTATCACGATTGACTATGTAAAGTCAAGAGATAACGTAGCGGATCCGCTTACAAAAGGCTTATCTAGAGAGGGAGTTAGTAGATCATCAATGGGAATGGGGTTAAGGCCGAGGACAAGTCATCATGGCGGTAACTCTACCTAGCAGATCGAAGATCCCAAGAGCTAGGTTCAAGGAGATCAAACAAAGTTGTGACTGACGGTTCAACATTGTCAAATAACTCAACCCATTCTCGGATGAAGACAATGTTCAAAAATAAGGATAAAACCTTATGGCTTGTTAATGAGTTAATAAAGCATTAAGGTTCTTTAATGATTATCTAAATCGGCAAGTGTATGACCGGATAATGTGGCTATAGGACCACATGTTTAGAAATCACTATCCGAGTGTTAAGTGTAAGCCGCTTTAAAGGGGAATGACAAGAAAGGCCCGTTCTCTACACACTCATGAAACCAGGGAGGTGTTCATGGGTGAAACGAACACAACCGTGAGAACCATAAACGATTGAGGGTTGATTGTGTGACTTATGTTGTCTAGGTATACAACAAAGTTCGACGGTTCAAAGATATCAAATCTACCGATTGATCGAGTATATCCGATATAAGTTCACTACGGAAAGTTCAAAGGGAAACCTACTTATCCAGATGCAGTCAATTCTCGCTTGTATATCACACTTGTCCGTGCATTCTTTTATATTATAGTCATTCCCCATTCATGTGGGGGATTGTTGGGTATTGATATTGGTGAATGGGAAATGATTGGAAAGAAAAGTAGGAGTTGTCCCACATCGGTAGTGGAAAGAAAAGTGGGAGTTCCCTCTTGCTTTATAAAATAAGCATTTGTCCCACATCGGTAGTGGAAAGAAAAGTTCTTCTACTTATAAGTAGAATTACTCCTTCTTGTCAGTAAAAGGGTTGAGGGGGCAAGGACCCCTCGCGCCGTCGTCGTCGCTCGCTCGGCTCGGCTTCGGTTTCGGCTCGGCTCGGCTCGGCTTCGGATTTGGATTTGGATTTGGTCAAATGATCTGATTGATTGATAATCTTTTTGGACCAAATTTTCTTTAATTTTTAATTATTTAATTAATTATTATTTAATTAAATTAATTAACTTATCCAATCTTACCCGTTAGTGACCCTGACCCGCGACCCGGCCGGATCCGCGTGTCTGACCTGCGACCCGGTTTCTTTTCATATTTAAATTTCCCACCAATTTTCGGTGGGTCGTTCGTAAAGGTTGCAAACCTTCAGAAACAGTACTTCTATGGCTATAAATTCGTTTGATTCCTCAGAATTTTACTTACGAATTTTCTGAACAACACAAACTTCTTCTTCTTTCGCATAAACAAATTTCGTGTGATATACTATCGTTGAGTGGTTCGCCGCTACCGGAATTTGGAGTACTACTATTCGGTAAGATAATCGTTCTATCCTGGGAGGGGATATTCCATCAACCTCGAGTACCGTGAGGGGAATAATTTCCTTAAGGACACACTTTGAACTAAGTGGGCTCGATTATATTCTGAAAAATATTTTTATTTTTCCAACACTGATTCTGTTCATTTTTCAATTATTAATGTTTACTGGTTTTTGGAATACAAATTATTAACAAAGTTTAACAGTTAAGTAATTGATCCAAATTTGAAACATCTTAAGACAAAATTTTAAATATAATTATTTTTTAAAATTAAAAATCTTATGTGGAGATACATACTTAAATTGCTATTGGCTAAAACTTTTGAATGAAAGATAAAGCAAATATTCAAACTTTTGAATTAGAAAAAACATTTTTATTTTTACCGAGTGATTAGAACTTTTAAACTGAAAAAAAAAAATATATTCAAGTAAATGCTATATAAATAGGGTTTAAGGAATCGCAAAAGTGCTATTAATGGGAAAATTTTAATCTGAAGATGGGAGGAAAAAATCTCGATGTAGAAATTATAGAAGAAAGTCTTAAATCCCCAGTTGGATTTTGGCCTACGAATGCAAACGTCTGTCACATTTTGCTGTTTCTTTTGTTTTTTAAAATTTTATTTTTATTATTAACAAATTTTATCTATAAACTGTGCATTTTGCTTGCTCGAAGAAAATTAACAATTAATTGTTTGCTTGATTTGTAATTTTATGAGTTTTAAATATGTGTATATGCTATGACTTTATTTATCTATAGATCAATAATTTCATCATGTTTCAGTTGTAATTTTTTTTACTTATTGTCCACGAGATTATCAGTACTGTTAAGATAATTATGGAAATAATCTATTATTATTTCCATAATATCAAATCAAATATTGTATAATTAAATCAAATATTGCATAATTATGTTGTAAAGATTATTAGCATATTCTTAGGATAGTCTACCTTAATAGTAGCCTAGATTGATTCCTATATGGTTGTATATATATTGTATTCTTGGAATGAAATAAAGCATGGAAAACATTTCCTTCATGGTATCAAGAGCAAAAAAATAACCCCCCTCACCCCCCCCCCCCCCCAAAAAAAAAAAATTATCTACACGGCCAAACTCACCCCCTCTGAGCCGAAAACCCTACCGGTTTTTTGCCAAACCCTAAAATCAAAAACCCTATTTTTTGTTCAACTCATCCTCCCTCAAACCCTAGTTAGGGTTCCTCCACCCCCTCCCCTAGCCGAAACCCACTGTTTCGGTTTTTTTTTTTTTTACAAAACCACCACTCCTTTTCTGTTTTCATCTCCTTTTCTAAAAAAACAATGGCCGACCAACAAAAATTGTATCCCGCTCTTGCCGTAAACAACGTCAAGAACTTTATTCCAATTATTCTTGAGATGAAAAAATGGCAATATTCTTCTTGGGCGGAGTTATTCAAAATACATTGCCGAGCATACCAAGTCATAGACCATATTATTCCTCCCAAGTCTCCGTCGGAGACCACCATTGTTGACAAAACTCTATGGTCTCACTTAGATGCTATAGTCTTTCAATGAATTTACGACACCATCTCTAATGACCTTTTGCACACCATTTTGGAACCGGACTCTACGGCTCAACAAGCTTGTGAGCGTTTGCAAAATATTTTTCAAGAGAATAAAAATTCTTGGACGGTATATCTTGAAAACCAATTCACCAATGTAAAATTGTATGATTTTTCAAACGTCTCTGCATATTGTCAAGAGTTGAAAATGTTTGCCGATCAACTATCAAATATTGGTGTGCCGGTGACGAATCAAAGATTAGTTCTCCAATTGATTACGGGATTGAATGAATAATTTGATAGTGTTGCTATGTTCATTCACCAAAGCAATCCCTTACCACCGTTCTATGAGGCTCGTTCGAGATTGATTCTTGAAGAAACCCGGAAACAAAAACAAGTGACAAGGGCGGAAACCAATGCCGGCACCGCTCTTATTTCCACCAACAATTATACCGATGATTTTGGCACTCAAAATTCTGGTTCAGGCAGTGGTACTAACCGATAAAATAATGGGCCAAAAAGGGTCAAAATCATAACAATAACAAAGGAAAAAATAATTGTGGAAAGGAAAGAGGTCGGGGTGGCGGACAGGCCGCTGGTGGCGACAACAGATGCGGCCAGCAGGGCCAAAACAGACCCTACTGGCAGCTACCCAACCAGCCAGCCGACGAGCAGTGGGAGTAGTACCCACCGTGGGGCCGGCAGCCATAATAGTGGAATGCTCCTCCCTGCCCGTACCCCACGACTCAGTGGGATCGACCTCCTCCAGTATCTAGGCAGCCCCGGGTTCTCGGTTCTCGTCTGCAACAAGCTTTTGCAGCCCATGGACCATCTTCCGCAAGTATGCTCCCACGGATATCGAGCAAGCCATGAACAACATGAATCTCAATGTTCCTGATGATTCGTGGTACATGGACACGGGGGCAACATCACACATGATGACATCTCAAGGTACTCTCTCGTCTTATTTTAATATGAGCAGTAATAAAAATATTGGCATTGACATTGGGCAGGAAATTCCAATTTGTGGTATTGGTCAATTAAACCTCCCCCCCCCCCCCCCCATACGCACCTTTACATTTGAAAAATGTCCTACATGCACCTAAACTTATTGAAAACTTGATATATGTATGTTGTTTCACAACTGACAACAATATTTCTGTTAATTTTGATCCGTTTGGATTTTCTGTGAAGAATTTTTAGACGGAGATGCCGCTAGTGAGATGTAATAGCACTAGAGATTCGTATTCCATCACCTCCACCACCAACGACCAAGTAACCAATCCATCAACCTTTGTTGTTATTTCTCTTATTTTATGGCATAACCGGTTGGGACACCCGGGAACACCGGTGTTCAATTTCTTATAAAAAAAATTTGTTGACTTTAACAAACTTGTGGACTCTCATATTTGTAAGGCTTGTGTTTTTGGAAAGCATGTTAAATTTCCCTTTTCTTTATCTACTTTCAATACTATTATGTCATTTGATCTCATGCATAGTGATTTGTGTACATCCCCGATTTTAAGTTCGGCATGTCATAAATATTATATGCTTATTTTGGATAATTATTTTAATTTTCTATGGACATTTCCCGTTGGAAAAAAATTGCAGGTCCCCACTATTTTAAAACAATTTAGTGTTTTCATTCAAATCCAATTTGAGAAGTCCATTAAATGTTTTCAATGTAACAATGTGAGGAAATTCATAAATGACCAATTTAAGGAATTTTGTCACCAAAGTGGAATGTCATCGCGTCTTTCATGTCCACATGCTTCTCCTCAAAATGGGAAAGCCAAAAGAAAAATCTGAACAATTAACAATTTAATTCACACACTTCTTGCGCATTCGTCCACACCACCGTCTTTTTGGCATCATGCTCTTCAAATGACCACATATCTTTTAAACATTCTTACTAGCAAGCTACTCTCAAACCTATCACCCACACAAATTTTGTACCATCGTATTCGTTCCTATACACATTTGAGGGTTTTCGGGTGTTTGTGCTATCAATTGTTTCCTTCACAGCCATAAATAAACTTCAAGCCCGTTCCACTCCATGTGTCTTTTTGGGATACCCACAAAATCATATGGGCTATAAGTGTTATGATATGTCTAATTGGAAATTATCATCTCTCATCACGTTGTTTTCTATGAGTCCACATTCCCGTTTGCTAATTCTCACGCGTCGTCCCCGCCTTCATACAAAATTTTAGACGAGGGGCTACATCCATTTTTAAATTACCATTTAAATGGTCCATCTCACCAAGCCCAATCGAGGGGGCCCACTGCTTCCTCGGTCCCGACTGGACCAACCTAAAATGGACCCCAAAATGTTGCGGCCCAACAACATAATGAAACTGGGCCAGTCCGAGTTAGGGAGCCCACTGCTCCCTCCTTATCGGTCTCGGCCCAGTCTATTCTCGCAACCGGTTGGCCCACATAGGGGAGCCCACTGCTTCCTCATCCACTTCACCAACCCGACAAACAGGCCCATTTCCACAGCCCACACAATAAGTCCCTCTCGGCCCAGTCCAAATCCCTAAAGCCAACAGCCTAATCCATATGTCTCTGTCCCACATCGGTCCGTTGAAACTCGTGCCATTCATGAGATTTTTCAGCCTAAGCGTCATTTTAACCTAACATCCTCGGTCCAACTATCACCAATTTTGAAAAATCCAAAACCTACCATATTAGACCCGAATTGGAAAGCTGTCATGTTAGATGAAATTGATGCTCTTATTAACAATAAGACGTGGGAGTTGGTGTCCCATCCATATAATGTGAACATAATACGTTCTATGTGGTTTTCTGTCATAAAAAGAATTCTGATGGCACTTTTGCGAGACACAAAGCTCGTCTTGTTCGTAATGACATGTCTCAATAGGTTGGTGTGGATTGTGGTGAAACATTCATCCCAGTTGTTAAACCAACAACTATCAGGACAGTTCTCAGTCTGGCTTTGTCCAAATCATGGTCCATTCATCAGTTGGATGTCAAGAATGTGTTTCTACATGATCACCTACAGGAAACAATTTACATGCACCAGCCTTTGGGTTTCTGAGATCCTATTCATTCTGATTATGTTTGCTTGTTGAAAAAATCATTATATGGTTTGAAACAAACCCCCAGGGCGTGGTATAACAGATTTGCAGGGTTCGTCTCTACACTGAGTTTTCACATAGCAAATCCAATCAGTCTTGTTTATTTATAAGAAGGAAAATGACATGGTATATATTCTTCTCTATATGGAGGACATCATCCTCATAGCGTCATCTGAGTCACTTCGGTAGTCTATTATGTCCTTCCTTGCTTCGGAATTTGCTATGAAGAATTTGGGCCCTTTAAACTATTTTTTGGCATTGTTGTAACTCAATATGCAGGTGGTCTATTTCTCTATTAAAAGAAATACGCCGAGGAGATCATTGACAAAGCTGGTATGTCCTCTTGTAAACCGTCACACACGCCGATTGATACCAAGGCATAATTGGGTATCTATAGGTGCTCCCTATAATGATCCAACACATTACCGCAGCTTAGCAGGGGTATTGCAGTATCTCACCTTCACAAGACCTGATATCTCCTATGTAGTTCAACAGGTTTGTTTACATATGCATGACCCGAAAGTAGAGCATATGAGGGCTTTCAAACGAATTTTGCGGTATGTTAAGGGTACTCTTGACATTGGGGTGCATATGTATAAGTCTACCATTTCTGGTCTTACATCTTATACAAATGCTGATTGGGGTGGCTATCCGAATACACGGCATTCCACCTCTAGTTATTGTGTATTTCTAGGAGACAACCTCATTTCATGGTTGTCGAAACGTCAACCAATACTATCTTGGTAGAGTGCTGAAGAAGAATATCGAGGGGTAGCTAATGTGGTCTCTGAATTATGTTGGCTCTGTAATCTTCTCTTGGAACTTCACTATCCAATCGAAAAAGCAACAGTGATTTATTGTGATAATGTGACAACAACAATAACAACATACCAAGTGAAATACCACACTGTGGGGTCTGGGAGGGTAGAGTGTACACAGACCTTACCTCTACCTTGGTAGGTAGAACGGCTATTTTCGGGAGACCATCGGCTCAAGATAAAGCATAATCACAAGCAAGACAATCAAAACAAAGCACGAGTAAAACAATAGTAAAAAGTAAAGTAAGAGAAACGGTCAGACTCAGATAAGGAATTATAGCAGTATAAAGTGCATTCGAACAAAATTGGAGTAATAGCTAACACAACTAAATAAGCTAAACAAAATAAACTAAAGAACACATAGCAGCAGAAATCAATAATGTACCTATAAGTGTGATATGCTAATCGGGCCTACAGTAATATCATTACAACTATCAATTTGTAAGCATAAGTAGGACTTCGCTCGAGTACCTACCACTCTTCTACCTTAATCTGAGTCATCCACAACCCCATATCTAAGGTCATGTGCTCAGTAAGTTGCTCCAGTGCCATATCCCATCTAATCACCTCTCCCCAATACTTCTTCGGCCTACCTCTACCCCTCCTGAACTCTTCCATAACCAACCTCTCATACCTCCGCACTGGGGCATTTGTATCTCTCCTCTGCACATGCCCAAACCATCTCAACCTCGCTTCCCGCATCTTATCATCCATCGAGGCCACTCCTACTTTCTCTCGAATATTATCATTTCTAATCCTATCTCTCCTTGTATGCCAACACATTCATCTCAGCATCATCATCTCTGCAACTTTCATCTTTTGTATGTGCGAAGTCTTGACTGGCCAACACTCTGCCCCATACAATATAGTCGGTCTAACCACCACCCTATAGAACTTGCCTTTAAGTTTTGGTGGCACCTTTTTGTCGCACAAGACTCCATATGCGAGCCTTCATTTCATCCACCTTGCCCCAATACGATGTGTGACATTGTCATCAATATATCTATTCCCTTGGATAATAGACCTAGGTACTTGAAGCTTCCTTTCTTTGGAATGACCTGAGTATCAAGACTTTCCTCTATGCCTGTCTTAGGGTCGCTCCCGTTGCTGAACTTGCACTCCAAATATTCTGTCTTGGTGTCTTGGTCCTACTCATCCTGAACCCTTTAAACTCCAAAGTCTGTCTCCAAACCTCCAGTTTGGCGTTCACTCCACTGCGAGTCTCATCAATCAGGACTATATCATCTGTGAATAACATACACCATGGTACCTCCCATTGGATTTGTTGCGTCAGACCGTCCATCACCAAGGAAAATAGGAATGGGCTAAGAGCGATCCCTGGTGCAGCCCCATCATCACTGGGAAGTGCTCCGAGTGTCCTCCTACTATCTGTACTCTAGTCTTGACTCCATCATACATATACTTGATCGCTCTAGCGTACGCCACATGTACACCTCTAACCTTCAAATATCTCCATAGAACCTCTCTGTATACTGCTCCACCAACCTCCTAATAAGATGAATGGCTTCGGTAGTCGAACACCCTGACATGAATCCAAACTGGTTCTCAGAAACAGACACGCCTGTCCTCACCCTCATCTCCGTGACTTTTTACCAAACTTTCATAGAGTGGCTCAGCAACTTGATACCCCTATAGTTGCTGCAACTCTGGATATCACCTTTGTTTTTATACAAGGGAATCATTGTACTCCACCTCCATTCTTCGGGAATTCTTGTCGTCTTAAAAATAACGTTAAGCAACTCAGTCAGCCACTCAAAACCAGCCATGCATGCGCTCTTAAAAAATTCAACAGGGATCTCATTAGGCTCGGTCGCTCGTACCCTGCGCATCCTGCGAATAACACCCGTAACCTCATCAAACTTAATGTTTCTACAATACCCAAAATCACCGTGCCTACCAGAATGCTCCAGATCTCCCAACACAATGTCTCCATCTCATTTTTCGTTCAAGAGTTTGAGGAAGTAAGACTGCCACCTCCGCATAATATGTGCTTCCTCCACTAGTATTTTTCCGTCCTCATCCTTGATGCACGTCACTTGATCCAAATCACGGGCCCTCCTCTCCCTTGTCTTGGCTAGTATGTACAACTTCTTATTTCTCTTCTAATTCCACATACATGCGTTCGAAAGTCGCCATTTTCGCCGCTGTAACCGCTAAATTTGACTTCTTCCTCGCCATCTTATATAGTTCCCTATTCGTCCACTTCTCCACCTCATCTTTGCTTTCTACCAATTTCACATACGCCGCTTTCTTCACTTCCACCTTTTCTTAAACTTCGCCATTCCACCACCAGTCCCCTCGACGTCCACCATGATAACACCGCGAGACTCCTAGCACTTCTCTGGCTAAATCACAAATGCAACTGACCGTCATGTCCCACATACCGGTCGCATCCCCTCTACTCTCCCAAGCCTCATTGGCCATCAACCTCTCCCTCATATCTTTTGCACTATCCATGGTCAAACTCTCTTATTTTATTCTTAACCTGTCATCCACAACCCTCTTCTTTTTCTATAACTTGATCTCTAAATCCATCACCAAAACCTTATGTCGGGTTGTAAGATCCTCCTTCGGAATAACCTTACAGTCTTTACAAAGACCTTGTCAACCTTCCTAAGGAGTAAAACGTCTATCTCAATCTTAGCTACCGAACTACGGAAAGTCACTAAGTGTTCCTCCTTCTTTAGGAATCTAGAATTGGCTATCACCATCCCACAAGCTCTAGCGAACTCCAAAAGTGAGACGCCTCCTCCATTCCTGACCCCGAGTCCAAATCCTCTAAGCACGTCGTCATAACCCCCTGGAAGTGACCCGATATGTCCATTAAAATCTCCTCCTATAAATAACTTCTCAGTGGGTGGTAATCTCTCACCACTTCATCTAAATCCTCTAAAAAACATCTCTTCTCCTTCTTGTCCAGGCCCGCTTGTGGTACATAAGCACTAATAATGTTCATAGTGAACCCTCCAACTACCAACTTAATCGCCATCATCCTATCATTGACCCTCCTCACCTCTACCACCTAATCCCTTAGTTCGTTGTCTACCAAAATGCCTACCCCATTCCTATACTTCGACCTACCGGAGAATCATAACTTATACCTGTCTACATATTTAGCCTTAAGTCCTACCCATTTGATCTCCTGGGCACATGTTATATTAATCTTCCTCTTCTAAGAATCTTAACTATCTCTATGGCCTTCCCCGTTAAAGTCTCAATATTCCAAGACCCTATTCTCAGCCTAGCATCTCTCTTACCCCACTTACCCTCTACCCATTGCCCCTGTCCCCGACCGAGAACATGACCCTAGTCTACCATCATTCACCAAAGCCACTAGAGCAAAGACATAAATAATACTAATCCAAGGTTAACGCTAACACACACGGGAAACAATACTAGAGCACAAGTTAGCAAGAATATAGAGGTAAGTCAGGCTACTACAGATCCGAATGATAAAACAAAATGCAACAAGAATACATGCAAGAATGTAAAGTCCAGATTTAATAAAGCGCAACACACAAAATGGAACAACACAGATAAGAACAAATATTGAGTACAAACAACTGGAGGTACCAACTCCATGTTGTTCACACCTCGGAAATTGTTGTTCACGCGCAGGAAAACACTATTCGCTGCCTAAAATCATTGTTCCTACCGAAAACCACTATTTGCTGCCAGACGATGTCGCAGATCTAGTGATATCTGTAGAAAGAAAGGAGAGAGAGAGGCCGCCGAAGGCTGTCGAAAACTGCCTGATGCAGTGGCTGGCGGCGGCAAGCAAGGCTAGTGGGAGCAGAGAAGGTTGCACGTTCTCTTTTTGCAGAGAAAATGTTTGTGGGGTGGGGGGGTCGTGGGATGGTGATCACGACTTGTTGTCGGTGACTGGTAGTTTCCGGGAGTGGGGTTTGGCTGGAGTGATGCTGACAGGGTGTGGTCGAATGGGACAGTGGCGATGGGTGAGGGGTCGCCGTGAATGGTACATTCTTCCCAAAACTGAGAAAGTAGTGAAAGAGGATTACCTGGTTCAGGGCAGCGAAAGGAGGCGATGAGACCGAGAATGCTTCCTTGAACTCTCACCAACAAAAAGAAAGCAACGATAAAATTTTTAACTATTCGAAGAATCTCAACTTTCAAGAAATGAATTTGAGTAATCCGAAAACTCAGAATAATTGTGATAATGTGAATGCGATATATTTATCAGGCAACCCTATCCAGCATCAACGCCCAAAACACATAGAAATATCATGTTTGTCCGTGAAAAGGTTGCTCGTGAACAAGTATGTGTTCTCCATGTACCGTCCCATTATCAGATTGCAGATATTTTCACGAAATGTCTTTCGTGCGTACTTTTTGATGATTTCAGGGACATTATCAGCATACGAAAACCTCTCGCTAAGACTGCGGGGGACTGTTAAGATAATTATGAAAATAATTCATTATTATTTCCATAATATCAAATCAAATATTGTATAATTAAATCAAATATTGTATAATTAGGTTGTAAAGATTATTAGCATATTCTTAGGATAATCGACCTTAATAATAGTCTAGATTGATTCCTATATAGTTGTATATATATTGTATTGTTGAAATGAATCTTCAAGTAAGGACTACTGTATCTTCATCTATTGCAAATTCAAAAAGCCATAATTAAGCCACGAAAGGAACTTATGAACTGTGACTTTTGAATCAAGAAATGTAGATTTTAATGCATAAAGTTGGTAAACTTAAATAATTTGTTCAGTTCCAATGCTTTAATAGTTAACTTACTAATGTTGATCGAGAAATATTTTAATTAATGATGTCCAGTGTTAATCAATCTTCTCACTTAACAAACAATAGCAATGGATGTTCTTGCAAACATGCAATTACCGGATATTCTTGAAATGTTGGAATACAAAATTGAGATGTCTTTTTGTCCTTCTTGAAAAAATTAAGGTACGTTGAAGGAATAGTGTACTTATGTTTTATAAGATTTTCATTTATATTTCATGGAAAAAGGGGAATTCAAGGAAGATAGTTCTTAAAAATAGGATTACTTTTTTGTTTATGAATTTTCATAATAGGTTCATTATATTTGATTTTTTATATTATGTGTTGTTCGTTCGTGATTTTTGCCTTTTCTTGCTTTTACTTCTTTCAATTTTGTCTTCTTAATCTTTGTTTAGTTATTTTATACGCACATTTTATTGAGTTTGTCTTTGTTTAGATATACTTTAATTTCATTATAAGATTTGCACGTTTGAGATATTTTACAGGAAAAAAAAGATATAATTTTTGGTTATTAAAAAAATCTCAACCCTTATGATTTACTCATTAAATGCTACTACATAAAATAAAGGTCATTAAAGGGCAGTTCAGTGCACAAGATATTCTGTGTTAGCATGTTCGGAGAAAAAAAGGAGTTGATTTTGAGTTTACTTTATGAATTTAAAATTCACTTGGTTGTTCAAGACTTCCAAATATTTGATGTTTTTTTTTAAAATTTGACATACAAAGTAAAATAAGTTATAAGCATTCACAGCTTGCAAAAGTTATCATCTAACAATAAAATAATCCTTTAAAAGCTGAAATAGGGTCAAAAGTTTTTTTACTAAAAATTTAAATAATAAAATACTTTGAGATTTTGGTGAAGCATTATGAAGTAGGACATGATATGCACTTTTTAAAATCTATTAATGGATTAAACATTAAATTAAAAAGTTAAATAATATAGAAAGAGGGGAATAGAGATATTTGAGGGTATAAGCTTCAAATTAAACTAAAAATGTAAAATATATTCATTAAGACATCAAAATTTGTCATGATTAATATTTTATAATATTAATCGCGCATCGCGCTGATACTAATACTAGTAGGAGTAACAATAAACAAGTGACGACTATGGAAGATTCGCCCCCAAAAAAAAAAGCTACAGCACTATTTATGATTCAAATAACTGTAGTTGCAAAATTTTCTAAAAGACCATTACAGGGATGGTAGATTTTTTACGATTATTAGACTATTTTATAATTAAGGGTAGTATATATGCATTGTTTTAAATGATGGACAACTTAGAGCACGATCTGTCTTCGGAAATTATTGAGTTTAATTAAACCTCAGCTAGAAAGGAGGCTTGAGAATGTTTTAGATATAAATTGCAAGTTGTATCCAATAATGACATGATTAGCTAAAAGTAAACAAAAAGCCACAACATCTTCATTGCGGCCATGTTTTTCACATAACTTGGCCATAAAACGTTGATTATTTTGCACGGGAATGGAATGGCTGATTAGTTTGTGATGTCTTAACTCAAAAAGGAATGAATTACATCACTTGTTATTTTCATCAATAAAGTTATTGGGTCAAAATAATTAATGGTCGGATAAAGACCTGAACCGTAAACTTCGTTGGTAAATACTTAGCGAGAAACATAATTTATACATGAAGTAAATAACAATAACATACTCGGTGTAATCCTACATGTAAAGTCTGGAGAGAATAGAGTGTACCCAACCTTATTCATGCCTCATGAAAATAGAGAGATTGTTTTAGAAAGACTCTCGGCTCAAAGTGACACATATCAACATAGTTTGAAAAATAACAAGCAGAGTAAAGAGGACATAACAAATGATAGGGAAAGTGTAACATAACATTCAGGAAAAAAATAGTAACAACAATAAAATAATGTAATAACCGAAGTCCAAGAAACAACAACTAGCAACAAAAATCGAAGGGCAAGAAATTACGAGAATATAATGATACTAATAGTATGAAAGAGGGAATGGGTCGGTGCACCAACTACCATCAAGCCTATCCCGTAGGAAAGTGAGACAACAATTAACTAGCTACTAACATTTTACCCTAATCCGCGATCTCCATACCCTCTTATCTAAGGTCATGTCCTCAGTAAGCTGAAGGTGCGTCATGTCTTGCATAATAACTTCTCCCTAATACTTCTTCGGTCTACATCTACTTCTCTTTAAACCCATCATTTCCAACCTCTCACACGTCCTCATTGGGCATCTGTGCATCTCTCTTCTCATGTCCCAACCATCTCAGCGTAGCTTCGCTCATTCTTTTCACCACGGAGGCCATCCCCACCTTGTTCTAGATTTCTTCATTCTTAATCTTATATCTCCTAGTATACCACACATCTAACTCAATATCCTCATTTCTGCAACTCTCATTTTTTGAACATGAGAGTTCTTAACTGGCCAACACTTCGCCCCATACAACATAGTCGATTTAACTCACTCACTCTGTATAACTTACCTTTAAGTTTTGGTGGTACATTCTTATCACAAAATTCCGAAGATGAGCTTCCATTTCGTCCACCTGAATATGATGTGTGACATCATTGTCGATCTCTCTATTTTCTTGAATGAAAGACCTAAGATACTTAAACTTTCCTCTATTGAGGATGACTATGTATCAAGCCTCATTTCCACTCCAACGTTATGCGTTACATCGTTGAACTTGCACTCAAAATATTCAGTTTTGATCATGCTCAACCTGGATCCTTTAGACTCCAGGGTTTGTTTCCAAACCTCCAATCTAGCATTAACCACGCTATGAGTCTCGTCAATCAGTATTTTGTCATCCGCAGAGAGCATACACCATGTCACCTTACCTTGAATATGACTCATTAATTAGGCAAACGGAAACATACTAAGGCCTTATTTGTTTTTATTAAGATTAAGACGTGTGAATCTGAATGCACATCTAAATATTAAGATGTATATTAAGATCTAGATGTCGGGATCTGAATACAAATCTGTTGTATCTGGATCTGAACACTGAATGATTAAGATAGTTTATTTTATGTATCTGAATGTGTATAATTCATACAGTATTTAAACATAATAATATAAAATTTAAAAAATGTAATTAACCATTTTATCAATAAAATATCAGAAAAAAAAATCTCATTTAAGTAAAATAAAATTATTATTTAATAAAAATAAAATATTTAGAGATATAAATGGCCATTTTATATTGGATAAACTTTTAGAAATATATGAACTTCAAATAAAAATTATATATCTTGTACAATTTCCAGTAAAAAAATATATCCAGTAGAGTTTTAGAACAATCATTCTTCAATGTATTATGGCCTATGCTTTATACCTAAAAAGAGAATCCCTTCCTCCAAAAACAAAGTTGGCTAATCAAGATAAGTAGTGGATGAATGATACAAAAAAGAGAAACTCCTCGTGCAAAATAGATTATGAATTTGGTTAAGATACGTAAGATTTCAAATAATTTTTTGACAGCTTCAAGAAAACTTCAACAAAAAGATTTTCCACTTACAGTGAATATATCAATTAATATTTCGTGAGGCATGAGTTCTTGATAAAAAGCAATACACCCAAGAGTATTGTAAATATCAGATACTAAACAAATACTTGTAACGATTATTAGAATTTACCAGTTCAAGAAGAAAGATATTGGAATCTAATCGAGAATGGAGCAGAGGGGTGAAACTTTGCTCAAAAGAGAAGTGAGGAGGCGTGGAAGCTTTTGTGAAATAACGGGTGTTATTTTAAATGAATTCGAACGACGTTAAGATTATGCTATAGATCTGATTCATTCATATCTATTCAAACCCATCAAGATGTTTTATGAGAAAGAAAACAAACGTACTTAATGGATTGGATTTGAATAATTAAGATTCAGACCTAAAAAATATATGCACTTAATAGGCTAAATCTGAATAGTTAAGATTTAGACCTCCATTAAGTGCAAACAAATGAGGCCTTAGAGTCGATCCCTAGTGCACCTCCAACACGATTGGGTAGTGCTCCGATTCTCCTTCCATTGTCCTTACCCAGATCTTGGCTCCATCATATATGTCGTTAATAACCCTAGTATAAGGAATAGGAACACTTCTAGCCTCCAAGAATCTCCTTTAGGACTTTAATGTTCATAAGTATGTCCCTCATCCGAAATAGATACACCCCTTTTCACCATTATCTACATCACTCTCCCAAACTTTCATAGTATGATTGTAAGCAAGAATTTGAAGTTGTGAGCGAGATTTGAAGCGTGATTTTGTATATATTTTGAAACAAAAATCCTATTATGTTTGGTAAATGGAGAAATACTGCCATGTTTGATAAATATGGATCTAATTTCGTATATATAGAAAATTTTCCCGTTGATTTAAAATATCTACGTAATACAAAGGTCCAAATATTAAGTAGACGTTTGGACATGTGATTTCATCTCATGAGCTGAAATTGGCGTTTGGACATGTTTGGACATGCGATTTCATCTCATGAGATGAATCTCAAATCATCCAAAAAGATATGATTTGAGATTTCAAATCATGATTTTAAAATTTTAAATGTAAAAGTTGATCCATAAATTTATATTTTGAAAAAATAGATCCATAAGTTGGTAAATATATTTATCAATCATATTTATGAACCATTTATATCAACTATTAAAAGATCTACAAGTTGGTAGTATATTTATTACAAATTTACTCTTATCAACCATGTGGGGATTATATTAAATAGTTATTACACTACAACTTATGTCCAATTTTATTAAATTAAAATTTGATCAATTTATGTTGTATTTTTTAGAAAGGTCTTCTAGTAGCGTATTAATTTTATTATGATCTATGACGTACTCATTTGGTAAGATTGTATAAGAATTAAGAAAGTTTTAATTATTTTTATAATTTGTAAGATTTTTATGTATATAAGAAAAACTAAAATTTAAAAAATCTAAATTAAATATTCATAAAAATTTCAACTTTAAATCATTATGATTTAATATCATAATTTCAAATCACGTCGATAACAACTTCAGGCCCAATGGTATATCTAGTTGCTGCCGCTCTCTCCTCTTCTTCCTTTCCTCCCTCTTTGCCGCCACCCCTTCCTGCAACTTTGCTTTCCACTGTAAATACCTTTTTGGGACATCTTTTAAGTAGTGGAATTTGTGGGTTATTTTTGTTGATAGGAACAAACAAAGAAGAAAAATATGCCTCGTACTACCACATTGGAGTGCCCTTCTCTTAGAGCTTTAACTTTTGACATTCTTGGATTAATCAAAGGTAGACGTTTCAGCTTTCAATTAATATGTTTCCCCATAGAGTAAATGGATTTTTGTTTGAAAAAAAACTGACCCTTTTCAGCTTAGTGCAAAGAGTATTCTTAAAAAAAAACATTTTATTGGATGCAGTTATTGAAGGAAAGGGTGAGCAAAAGGAAGCTCCTAGGGTGGTGGAGAGATGGGGGGAGCCTGATGCTTCCAGGTGTGTGCTTGCCACCTCTATTCTTGACCCTGTAAGTTGTCTTCCTTGTTAGTGCTATACTATTCTACTTGTGTCCTAACATTCCATTTAGTGTTTCTTTTAACTCATTCTGGAATAATATTTTCTGTATGCCGGTGTTTCTACATGTATAATTTATGTGATGGGATGATAGAGTGATGGGATTTGTACTTGAGTTATTGCATAGGAGCTGATTCTAGAACCCACTATGTGTTGTTGATAGAATGGTCATTAACCCAAACAACAAGAAGAAAAAAGAAAAAAATGTTAGGAAGAATAGAACAAAAAGGTTACTGATCATGGCCTGTTTCTATTTCCTCCATGTTAGGGATTAAGACATTTCAAGTGACAGCTTGGCTCAGTTTTAGGTTGTATGCTTTATGTAGACATGTTTCAACAACAACAACATACCCAGTGAAATTCCATAACGCGGGGTCTGGGGATGGTAGACTGTATGCTTATCTTACCTCTACCTTCGTAGGTAGAGTTGGCAGTTTCCGACAGACTCGGCTCAGGAGAAAGCATAAGCATAATAAACGGTCAGACACGGACAAGAAATTTAAAGCGGTATGAAAATGAAAATAACAAAAGCGAATAACCAATGATAAAACATTTTGAAAAAAGAAGCAGTAACTACCACAGATAAATAAGATAATCGAAGTACACGAAACAACAGACATGTTTAATTGTTCAAATTAAACCCATTATAGTTGCTTAATGCTGGCATCTTCCAGTGAATCATCTAGCTATATAGCATTGCAGATATCTTATTAGAACTCATTTCCATAAAATTTGGATATTCATCTTCCAATGATAATAATGTAGTCTTTGAGTGGCAACTGCTTCTACGGAAGTAATTGGCCTGTGAGATATCTAACCATATGGTTTTTAATAATTGTTTGCAGATTCTAGGTGTAGCAAGAAGAAAAGGCTTTGTAAGTGCTTTATCTTTGATCAAAATCTGGACAATATGAAGTTTTGTTCTCTTGAGTGTTGAGCAGCACCCTATACTACTTTTACAATGCACAGATTGAGGTGCTTAGTCCTGTCAATGGAGATGTTCGTGCATCCATTTCAAATCAAAATCAAAGTGATAAAGTATCTGAAGATAATTCTGTTATCGGTTTGCATCTATTCAGAAAAGAGAGGCTGGACTCATCATCAAGGTACTGTCTTCGACCTGCTTCTGCAAGTATCTCATCCTGGTTAGCTCATTGAATCAGCAACTTGTTAAAGTAAATGTTCTTAGACTTGGATAAAAACACATTACCCAATAGACCATTTTCCTCGGTGCTCCAAACTTTTTAAATATGCAACTCTCCAGTTCTTGATTGGTGTGGAAGGTAGACTGTCCTGATCAAATGTGCTGTTGACTCTTGAATTGGCAATGACATCCCTGGAAGCTGTTTCACTTGCACATGGATGTGTTGGTTTCCACAGTTTGTAATGAGAACAATTTTGTACTTTTCGTTAAGTTGTAAATATATCTATTGCAAATAGGATTGTTATGCTGCCGGCAGTTATTAGTTGTAAAAATATGACTAATATTGGGATTTGTGAGAGACTAGAAATATAGATAAGGAAAAAAGGAGCGTATAAGCTAATGATCCGAAGAAATAATAAATAGAAGTAAAAGTTTGCATTGGTTGAGGATACACGAGTTTCCCCATTCTTTTTTTTTCTAGGTAAGCACCTCTTGGATATGAGGATGGATAGACTATAGGGGAGGATAGGGACATGGAATAAGAACGAGAAGTGTAAATGTAAAAGGCTATTTTTTCTAGTCCTTGACTGATGATCGTGATGTTTCTGATGTTATGTGTTAGCAAGACCCTGCGCTAGTTAGCCAGGGGCAAATATGAACGTAATATGGAGTTTGGTCTTCCCAGTGACCTGTGGCCCAAGTATGAATTAAACATCGGAGAAGAGTTAATCCCCTATTATCCCATTTGCTATCCCTGTCTAAGCAACCTCCTATGATTATATCTGCACATAGTTAATAGAGTAACTTAGAATCTTCAGGAAAGTGTTAAGCACATGTATACAGTTTCCTTTTTGCAGTGTGCCTAAGTGGAATACTTGATGGCTACAAATTCAATTGATATATCCACAGCCAACATCTTCGATAGCGGTGATCAAAACAACCTAGATTGCTTGTAATGTGCTGGCGATGAGCTAACCAGGATGTGGCTTGGAAGATGAATTTAATGTAAATCTCACCCAGAGTAAAATAGGCTCGTTTCTAAATTCCTTGTTACATTTGTATATTTTCTTATACATTTATAGGTCATGTACCCTGCTTACATGCACAATAAAAGGATCAGCAAGCATGAAGTGTGTTAAAATGTCAAAATCACTTGAAGATTCTGGTGTTGAAGGTACTCAAACAACATGGAATGTTAGTGGTTCAGGCAGTATTTTATGCTTCAAGGTAGATGCAGATGAAAACTATGCATTGTTTGGCTGGTGAGTAACCGTGAATCTTGGTTTCTGCAAGAGAACCTCATGGAAAATAGAATTGATTGTTATGACTTCTTTGATGTTTCAGGAAGGGCGTTGAGGTTAACGTACAGTGTGCTAAAATTTGGACTGCAAATCTGTGAGATCCCCTGTCATACTGTTTAGCATTTGGTTGTGAGAAAGAATTGATTGCTTATACCTATTTAGAAATTTGACATTTAAAATTTTTATTCCAGCCAGCAAAAAATAGCCTTGGTATATTCACCCCAACTTGGTTTACATCTGCAACTTTCTTGTGCAAAGATGACCACCGCAAATTTGTTGCTGGCACTAATCGTCACCAGGTAATTTTTTCTTAGCTAATATTTCTCATTGGCTCAATTAAGCATGTGCGTTTCCTACTTTCCTTGTATCAAGAGAGCAATTTTGATGCAATGGCTTCATACTTCTCTTGCCAGGAAGGACTTCATGTAGTTTTCTTATAGCATCTTTTGACTAACACACTAGAAATTCTCTCGCATTTGTGAGGCCAAAAGGTGATTTTTAGGGCCAATTCTTTCTTGGAGTGGTGGGTAGTGGGTGAATGGAAACGGAGAGGGGAGAGGTAGGTCCAAGAAATAAACCAACAAGGGTCCTAATGGATGAGCTAATTCCAGTGTTGGATGGATTATAACTTTTCGGTTCTAAAAAGTCAGTGATACTCCAAATGCCATACATTTTACGCTAGTTAATATCAGTGCTGACATGGATTGGACACACCTAGTAAATTCCTTTTGAATTATTTTCTGTCATTTCCTTTGTAAGTTCTTACAATGCTGCTGCTTTTTGGCCTCAGAATCAGCCACCAGTCATGCTGCTTCCTCTCTATTATACTATCAACTACAGAGACCCTAGATCTTATCCTATACTAGTATATTGAAATCTATAGCAGTGGGAAGGAAGTCTCAATAGGGGGTGATCTAGGCAGCTGCCTTCTAATCTTCTTATCCCTTGACCCTTAGAAGTTCTCAGTTGTAGAGAAGAGATAACAGGGGCTGAGTTTCTTCAGATTCCACAATTGTGGTACCATCTATCACGCCAGAATGCTCTTTTCTTCCTTTCACTGTTGAGAAACAAAAGACTGTGTTAGTTGTTGGTGCATCTTGAAGTTAATGGAGAATGGACTCTTGTTTTATTGTAATTAATGGTTTTATGGTTGAAACACCATAAATTGCTTTCATCCTGTTAAATAGACTGAACTTGATCCTCATCAGATCCATATGTACCTTAGTAGTAAAACCTTTGGAGTGTAATTGAACATATTAGAAGAGCTAAATGTTGTATTCTGAACCGGTTCATTTTCATGTATGTATATCTTGTTTCTAATATATACTGTACCAACTTGGTTATTTTGTAGGTGCGTCTTTATGATATTTCTGCTCAGAGAAGGCCTGTTGTTTCATTTGATTTCCGCGAGACCCCTATTAAAGCTATTGCTAAGGATGTAGATGGACATACAATATACATAGGAAATGGATTTGGCGATCTTGCTTCTATTGATATACGCAATAGTAAACGACCGTCGCACCATAGTGATTGATGTTCATGTTGTCATTAGACCAACTCATAAGACCATGGTTTGTGGTGCGTGACCATCAACTTTTTATCATAAGGAGTCGCAGCTTGGGGTTTCTTCATTGGGTTGGCACCAAACTCTTGTATTGTCCTGGCCATGATATGGGTAGCACAACACTCACTTCCTTGGATGTCACAAACCACAAGACATCCGCTTCTACCATGTAGTTCCTTGAAGCTCTTCTCTCGCTCAACTTCCTCTCAGATCTTTATCGATGGACAACTTCCGAGCTTCGATGGCATTCCACCCAAATAAACATTCAACATTAGCCATGGAGACTGGTAACTCATGGTGAGGATGTAGTCCAATTGGTTGTTGATGTACACATTCCATTTTTCCCCTTGCCCCGGTACCAATAAGACATATGCCATGTCGGAGCTAGTACCTTTGGACGTTTTCTTCGCATAATACTTCTTGCTTTCCATATACGTAGGCGTGGTGAGTAGATAATGAACTTCTTGAAAATAAATCAAAAGTGAGTTCATCACCTTCCTTTGACAAGATTTCAGACGTATTGTTATTTGAAAATTCCATCCCGATTCTTCTTCTTCATTATCATGGCTAGAGGTTTGACATGGAATAAAATCTTCTTGAACAATTGGCTCGGCGGTTGCCTTCAGATCATTACATGGAGGGAGAGATCTCCCGAGAGCTACCTCACCAATAGTATAAACATTATTGTTAGGTGGTAGCTCGGTTGTTGGCTCATGTGGCTTGACTATTTTTGAAACCTCTAAGGTTTCATTCGAACCGACCTCTTCTCTATATGCCAAAATACTCATGGCACTTCTTTTCTTAGATTCGTCCTCCTTCCGTGCCTCAGACTTGGCTTGGCGCTTTCGTGCTTGTTGGATTTTCATGTCCCTTACCTTACTTGGTGGCAATGGTATTAGTCGGAAGTCCCAACCGTCTTTGTGAAAGGAGTAGGTGTTATGTTCGCTATCGTGCATGGTTTTCCGATCATATTGGCATGGCCTACCCAACAAGATATGGCATGCGTCCATTGGAAGGACATCGCACCAAATTTCATCAACGTATCCTCCAATCCGAAAATTGATAAGGGATTGGGTGGCAATCTTGAGTCCATTCGCCTTGTTTACCCATCAGAGGTTTTAAGGTTTAGGATGCTCATGAATTGGTAGTTGTAATTTTCCTACCACTTCGATGGATACCATATTTGCACAACTCCCTCCGTCAATAATCACACTACACACTTTATCTTTTATTTTGCATTATGTGTAGAAAATCCGCTCCATCTGATTTTCGTCAAGCTCCTCCAATTGTGTACTTAGCACGTGTTGAAGGACTGGACTCACCATCCTCCGCAATAGTCTCATCTTCCTCTTGGCTCGTCTACCTCGGTCTCCTCTACCACAAAGGCATCGCCACTTTCTTTGTATTCTTCAAGTGTCATGGTCCTCGGGTTGGGACATTCCTTAGAAAAATGCCCGAGTCCTTAGCACTTGTTACATCACTTGTCGCCATTATCGACACCTTAGGCAACTTCCACTTTCCCCTTGTCCTTGTTTACATCGTCTTGTTTGTACAATGGGTTAGAATAGGATGTGCCAACCTTCTCCTTAGCATTTTTGGTCTTCGTGTAAGGTCTTGTGACAACCTTATTTTATTGTCGTTCGAACCTTAGTGCCAAATGGCACACATCCTCAAATGTTGTATAAGCGGACACTTCCATTTTTTCTTGAACTGCCGCATTTAGTCCACCAATGAACCGTGCAATGCGTTGCAGCTCCTTCTCTTCTAAGTCACACAACATTGTGACCTTATCGAATTCCCGAATGTATTCCTCAACCATAAGACCACCTTGCCGAAGCTTGGTGAGTTTAAGGTACAAATCTTGTTCATATTCTCGGGGCAAGAATTTCTTCTTTAAGTGTTTTTTCAATCTTTCCCAAGAATCAATCTTGGACTTGTCATGCCTTTTTCGGCTTGCCTTCATATTTTCATACCACACGGAGGCAAAATACTTAAGCTTTAACGTGGCAATCTTAAAGCATTGGTGATCATCATAGTTTTTTAATTCAAAGAGCCTTTCGATGACCCTTAGCCATTCGAGGAACTCCTCGGGATCTAAGTTTCCTTCAAATGTTGGAAGGTCAAACCATAACGTCCAGTCACCTTATCTTTCAATTCTTAGGGCATCTTGTGCATCATCTTCAATATGTATGGGGTTGTTTTGAGCAACCTCCTCTCCTGATTCAACATCATTAATGACTGCACGATTAGCAAATTCTCTCCTTACTTGGTCCGCAATCATTTCGAAGTTCGAACAAGGCCCTTTTAAGTTCGTCACTTATTCCATAGCGTCAAAGCGTGGGACATGATGGCCTCGCTCTAATACCAATCTGATGCAAGTAAGGAGGAGTGATGTTGGGTAAGTGGGTCGGGTGTGGATGATATTCGGGTTAACTCGAAAATGGATGTCAAAATAAGGTTCTCGGTTTGGTTGGACAGTGGGTTGTTTGATGACTATTTCGGGTAATGTAAAGGGAATCGGGTCAAGGCGTTTTATGGGGTGGTTGTAGACACGTGGAAGGTGGGTTTGATGGTCGGGCTTTGGTAGTTGGATGGTAGCAGGTTGACGGAACATAACCGAGACAGTATGGTTCTCGAAAGTTTGTATTAAGTGGATTACTTGGTGTTATTGGGATTGGACGAGTATTTCTGGACTGTTTCGGGTGATGACCTTTGGTGGGGATATTAGTGAGGTAATGTGGGAGGTAAGGGTGGTCGGTATATAGTAGGTTGAGTGAGGATTGAACACGAGTTGTCAAATACAAACTCAAGTGAAGGAATGGTGGATTTTGGTTAAGTGTTGGTTCGGTTGATATGGTTTAAGTGTTTAGTGGTTGTGGTTGTAATGAGGAACAGTCGATAAGCCCAAGGATAGAGACACGGGGGTTTTACCGCCCAAGCCGACACCAAGGATAATGTGATCAATGCCACAAGGTCTAGACTGGGGTTTGCTAAGTGCAATGCCCGTGAACTAGCCAAGTGAGGGTGATCGAAGCCCTTTTGGTAACCCAAAGCTTAAGCTAGGTTGGTCCACACAGTTCCAACGTTCTCTTACCACTAAGGGGGTTCCTCGAGCTTGGGAATTGATTAGGTCACACAGTCCTAACCAAGTCTTACACTAAAGGGAGGGATGACCCACACAGGATCGATATGCTTCATCACACAAGTTGAAAACACACTTTAGATTTAATCTTAAACTCAAAACTGATTATTTACAATATCCCAAGGCTCTATTTATAGTATTATAGAGACCATTCTAGAAGGAAATTAAAAGGACACAAAGTCCAGGCCAATCGAACGAAATGGGAACAAGGGAAGGGGATGGGTTGGCTTGGGAATCAAGTCGGTCTTCGGTCATTGTGAGCATGGTGTGAACGAGTTTGGCCTTTCTTGGAGACAAGAGTAAACTCAATCTTCTTCACACTTCCATTGTAGTAACCGAGTAGAAGGGAGAATGAACCTTGGCTTCTCTAGACTTCATCTTCTTGGGATCAATATAGAAGCTTTCATTCCTTGCACAATGGAATGGTTTTCGGCCAACTCTTCCACTTCTATCTTCCTTGTTTGGCTCTTGGATGATCTCTTGGAAAGCTCCTTGTCTCGGCCAAGTCTCCCTTTATCCGTGCCATCTTGTCATTCTTTGGCCAATCTTTGACCCCCTCGATCCTTTGGTCAATACATCAAATCGATAAGCTAAGTCCAGACCCTTTCTTTCATCACAAACAGTCCAATTGCATTATCATTCGGACAAATTCAAAGCTCATTTAACAAACTAGATGGCTTGTGCCCGTGCACGGGCACTTTTTAAACATCGTTATACTAATGAAATCCTAATACAGAATATATAATTAAACTAAATATTAACATAACATACTTCATATTATATTACATTTTGTCGAGCAAAGTTACAGAGTTACAAAAACAGCGAGATTATATGCTAGTCCAACTTATGTATGAGATATGCTACAATTACGTGGAATAAATTTTGACAGTTGTAGTTGATAACAAACTCAACAGCTATAGTTGACAACAAAAGTGAATTTTTCCCGGATGAAACTCTTTCATGACTTTGAAAAAAATTTGGAGTTTCAGCCCAGAAAGGAAATGACTTATATAGCATGCATTTATGTTCAATTTCTTAGTTATAAGAGTTGGTTGCAGGTGCCTTTGTAATTTCTATGGTAGTTTGAGCCGCACCATTGGAAGAATTAGATCATCCAAAACTGAAGAGAGTAAATGGTGAAGAAACATTTTCAAATAGTGTATCCATATTTGGAACAATGTTTCATTCAAAGTAGATATGAGAATTACATGATGCCCATCTCTTTTGGAAGTTTTAAACAGAGAAAGTTGAAGAGACGTGCAGTGATTATCAAATAGCTTAGCAGAAATTATGGAATTTTCACCTCAAATCACTATAAACTTAGAATAGCCCTTGCAATTTAACGTAATTAGAATAGGAAATGATTTTATTAGATATAGTTGTTGGCCTGTTGTCCTTAGTTTATAGTAAAAGTCTTTGCATCTTGTTCCTCATGAGACCAAGTGAACCAGGCATTTTCTTGCTGCAATTATAATTATAATGCCTGCATGGTGAATTTCAAGATCAAGGATATCTTTTCGAAATAAATTTCATGTGCAAGTTCAATTTACCCTGCATCAGAGTATATTCCTAACCTAAAATCATTACTATGAACATAGTCAGCTAGAGCTTTAATCCAGAAGGGATGTGGACTCTCTTAGGTACGAAATTTCCCTCAAATTTGGATTTTATAAATAAAAAAAATAGTAAGGAAGATAGCACACAAAATATATAAAGTGAAACAGAACTGAACACAGTTTCCAGTTGATACAAAAATACTTGATGTTCGCGTTGAGTTTCAGCTCAGCAATCATCTAAAAAAAATCATTGTTCATATACATGTTTTTAGTAACTATCGGTTTTTGTGATGTTGATAACCAAGTAAAGGTAGCTGCAAAAAACAGAATCAAATGCAGAGTTGTGGGTGCTTATGTACCTATAGTGTCGTCTACATATATTTAAAAATCAAGTATATGTTACGAGATTCATATACTGCCTCTAAATTCTACATTGAGCCAAAGACATGCCTATATTGACGTACTTACATCCTAGCTTTTCAAGACCTGTTGAAACCAGGACATTAAGCTGCATCAACCAAAAGAATGTTCAACATTATAGCTATTATCAATGTATGACTGTTAAATAAGTAAAACAAACAAAAACAAAACTTACCAGTTTTTTCTTATGATTTTCTCATCAATGTTGCAGGCAAAACGATTCCAATTACTCCATTTGAAATAAAGTTTAGCTATTGTTAGTTAAAATTGGCGAAGCTTAAAGAGAATAATCGACTGTACTCAACTAAAGTCAAGATCCACGAATTTAATAGTAAGTCCTCTGTGGTAGTATGTACATACACACACATAGAGAAGACGTATCAAGTAATAATCACCATTGCAGTCTTGCCTAAAAACTCGGGAAGGAAATTACAAAAAAGCTTTTCACGATTTGACAAACTTAAAATAGTTGTACTCGATGCAGAAAAAGTTTTTAGTTTAAAAAAATTATTTTCAGAGATGAAGGAGATAACCTCGTTCTCAGTCAACAATTAGCAAATATGAAAACAATATAATATGAGATCCAGTGAAAGTTATCTCTACCTGAGAATCAGCGAAGATCGGCACATAAAAGCTCAAATTGATATCACTTAGCATTGCAGGGGCCAAAGTGCATTAGCATCATCAAGTGGAGAATTGATGTTCTCATAAACAGCAGCTCAACAGCAAAGTAAGCTTTTCCTGCTAGTCTTCACTCCATGCTGTGTAGTGCTAAACCATACACACACACTCTAAGAAACTCAACAAACGACTCTTTGTTATGAACCGACCTGGCTATGATACCACTTGTTAGACACCGCAACACGTGAAAAACGTAATTACTTTATTATTGTGAAAGTAATTACACCAAGACTTGAATACTATAACTTGACCACAATATACACCAAGTTCTTACTCTTTTATTTTTACCAACACTTGACACTCACACTTAAGCTTACTTAAGTATTTACACACACTTTTTGGGACACTTTAGCTTACACACACTTTACTTGCTCTCACTTCTTGAGAACTTTTTACTCACTTAATTACAACTCAAATAGACAGTGGTGATGGAAGAATCTAGTTAGGATACTTAATTACTACTCTATTCTAGAATATTCCTCACTATCTTTTCTAGAATCACACTTTTATTTATTTCTAGAGTTATTCTTTCTAGACTCCACTCTAGAACTTTCATTCTAAAGTTCTTCTTTCAACTCTCTAGAACTACTTGAACATTCTAGATTGATCTGCAATCCTGTCGGGTTTCCCCAAACCAGCGGCATGGTGTTCTTAACTCCTTGAAAACTCACTTTTTTTTTTTTTTTTTTTTATCGGAAATCACCTTCCCGAGCAAGCTTACTCCACAATCTTTCATACTGGACTGAATGTATGAAAACTCAATTGCCACTTCATTGTTTTTTTCTTCATTCAGCACAAATTTATGTAGGCGCTCAGTAATTTCATCCTCCATCATTCAATTTTTGGAGTGCAATTATAGTGGAGTTGAGAATATTTCAGTTTGATCAAATCGATAATGTTCTCAGGTTGAAAGTATTTGTATATATATTTAAGTAGATAAACTGAAATCTTAATGAGGATAATGGTTAAGTAAAGATTAAACCTAGCATTTTTCACTAGGTTGTGATGAATATGCGTACACGTACGTGGTTAGAAATTTTAGGAAGAGGTGGTTATCGCTATATTTTGATAGTTATCTGCAAATTTGAAACTCCACTGAGGAAAACCCTCTCACATCTAAAGAGAAAAACACCCTCAATCTATGGAACATATTTTTAAATCACCAAAATTATACTTGAGTGAATGTTGAACATAAAAGATCTAACATATTAATAAATGATGTCGTGAAAATAAATTATGATTGATCATACTGGATAAATGGTACGAGTAGTGATAATAAGAGAATATTACTTAAAGATAATTTGATCATATCTTATTAGACCTTCATACACATTCTTCGTATATATGTGCAGTTGTACACATGGCCGGCGGAAGGACAAGCCACTAAAGCAAAGCCAAGCAAAGGCTTTAGGCCCTCAACTTTTTTAGGCCCCATTTTGTAATATCTATAGTAAGATGTTATGAGCCCTTAATTGTTCTTCATAAAATGTTAAATATTTTAAGGTAAGAAAATAAAAGATTCTTATAAATAAATAAAATAAAATACTAATTTCTAGGCGGATCTTTTCATTTTCTATTGACCCTAAAGAGGGTAGGATATAGACGGTATTTTATTCAAGTTATTTTCAAAATTCATCAAATAACAAACATGTAGTATGGAAGCGATTATCATTAGATAAAAATTCATTTTTTAGTTTATGTGTCTATAACCTTCATCCAATATTAACATCATATCTACAAAGACTACACTTATCAAGATTATAATTAGAAACACAGTTTAGAAATCATACCTTTTTACAGAATCTTAGATCACTGGAAATACTCGACCCACCCAGGCACTGATTTCCCTTCTTTCTCTACTGAATTTACGGGATTAATGACCTAGATGCTTGAGAGTTATTCGACATACTCTTTCTAAAATTCTGTTTTAAGATAAGGTTTATGAACTAATATGGTTCTAAGTATAATTTATTTAAGTGGTTTTTTCTAAGGATATGATATTATTCTTGGTAAAAGATTATAGACTAAGAGAGTTTTTAGCTGACCATTGAAGTTTATCAAAGAAAGATTTTTATTGAAGATTTTCGAATACCTTTACAATGTTTACAAGAGGATCCTTATATAGATAACCTCGGTACTGTTGCTATAGTTGATTACATTATTGCTAAAGTAGTATGGCGGCTATACTATTTCTACAGTATTACACCAAAAAAGTCGTAAAGTTGTTTGTCTTGTAGCATCTTTGTCAAAAGTTGTTGCAGCTGTCCTTTTCTTGTTTGCCATGTATTTTGATTTTTTGGTCAAGCGTCAGTTTGCAGAGAAATCTTTGTTGATTTTTCTTGGATGCCTTCATTGTATCTGGAAGATTCCTTGGTTTTGTTGCGTAGTAATATGATGGTAGTATGATTGGTAATATAGGCCTTTTTCTAGTTGGACTACATTAGGATGTTTTTTAGAGTATCATAGGCTTGTTGTAGTTAAAACTACATTGGGTCTTATTTCATCATGCAAAAGGATTAGCGGATCCTTCTTTTTTCATAGTATTATTAGTAGTATTGGTGATATGTTTAGTATTAATCACAAGCCTTTTTCTCTGACCTGTCAAAATTTGACATTGATCTAGAGTCTCCTTGGCATGTTTGTGTTTCATGTTCATAATCCTATCATGCATGTTAGTAATGTCAATAGTATCCTGGGATAATATGTCATTGTTATAGTATAGGGTAATCAGTTCTTCTACGTCTCCACCTTTTGTGGTTCCAATGATGTAGGCTTTTCTTGCTTTTAGCATGTCTTCTATTTTTGATTTCAGGGTTAATAGTCCAATTGCCCTTTTGGCACTTAACCATTCTTGGAATTTATCCACAGTACTGGGTATTTTCCTTTTTAGATCGTCGTCATCTCCACTAATGTTGCTGTTTCTTCCAGTTTTAAACAATTGTCAGATTACAATGGGTTTTCCTGTTAGGTTTGTTGAAGCATCAAATAATTGTATCCCGTTTATACCTTTTTCATAAGATTTCATCATTGCGTTAGCAGATTCTACTATAATACTAGGTAGTTTAGAAATATTATAAAAAGTTTTATCTACTATTATTTTGTCAATAAAACCATAAGTAAATAGTTTTGACACTATGTCAGTATTAGAATTTTCACTACATAAAAATCTAGGATATTTACTCAATTTAGCACTTCTCAAAATATAGGGGTTAGATTTATAATCAAAAAAATTATTTATTTATTCATACGCAGTAATAAATTCTGGTGTATGTTTCAACTTGCCACTCATTGCTACTTGGGAGGATGAGGATGACATAGAAGATGGCATGATTGCAAGTTTGGATGCAAAAGAGGCTGGGATTGTAGTTGGTTTATTTAGTTTTTTCAGAAGTAGAAATAGGTGTTTGTCTTTTGTAAGGTTTTTAAGGTTTGTCGGTTTTGTATGGCTTCTTTGAGCTGGTTAATTAAGATGGGTATTTTCTTGTATTTTGGTTACTATAGTTTCATGGTTCTGGATAATAATTTCCGTAACATTAGTAATATACTCATTAAGGTTGTCACTTTGGACTGACATGGTTGTACCTGCTAAGAAAATCAGCTAAAATATTCTTAATTCCAGAGATATTTTAACAATAAAATCGTAGCAACAAAGTAATGATTGCCATTTTCTTCTTTTATTTAATTATGGTAAATGATCTATTTTATTTTCACTACATAAAAATCTGGGATATTTACTCAATTTAGTACTTCTCAAAATATAGGGGTTAGATTTATAATTAAAAAATTTAGTTATTTATTCATACGCAGTAATAAATTCGGGTATATGTTTCAGCTTGTCACTCATTGCTACCGGGAGGATGAGGATGACATAGAAGATGGCATGATTACAAGTTTGGATGCAAAATAGGCCGGGATTGTAGTAGGTTTATTTAGTTTTTCAGAAGTAGAAATAGGTGTTTGTGGCTTTGGTAAGGTTTTTAAGGTTTGTCGGTCTTGTATGGCTTCTTTGAGCTGGTTAATAAGATGGGTATTTTCTTGTATTTTGGTTACTATAGTTTCATGGTTCTGGATAATAATTTCTGTAACATTAGTAATATACTCATCAAGGTTGTCACTTTGGACTGACATGGTTGTACCTGTTAAGAAAATCAGCTAAAATATTCTTAATTTTAGAGATATTTTAACAATAAAATCGTAGCAACAAAAGAATGATTGCCATTTCCTTCTTTTATTTAATTCTAGTAAAGGATCTATTTTATTTGTAATGAAAGATCTTACTTGAGTATTATCAGTTCTAACAACAAATTTTACTCGTAATAGGTGATAATGAAATTTTTTTATTTCAAATTTTATAGCTAATAGTTCTTTTTCATTAATATGATATTTTTTCTCATTCGGTTTTCCATGTTCCACCTCCATATCCACATATCAATGGATTTTCTTTATCTATATCAGTTTTATCATAAGCTATGAAGACTGCTCCCCATCATATATCACTAGCATCAGTAAAAAGTTCTAATTGATCTTGTTCCGTTGATATTCTATGTTTTGGTAAGACTTTTACTTTTTCTTTGATTACATTTATAGCTTTAGTATGTTCTTCTATTCATTCAAATTTTATATTTTTCCTAGTTAATTCTTGCAATGGTTTTCTCAAAAGTGGTAAATCTTTCATATGGTTTGAAGCATAATTTACTACTCTTAGAAATTGTTGTACTTCTTTTTATTTTCTATTTTATCTTTAAAATTTTTTATTTTTGTTACAACATGTTCTTGCAATTGTAATCCTTCTTTATCTATAACATATCCTAAATATTCGATACAATTTTTGAAAACTTCAGATTTCTTTTCAGATAATAATATTCCATGTTGTCTCACAGTTTTTACAAATTCTTCTAGATGTTTTATATGATTTTCCAAATTGTCATTATATATTATATATGTCATCAACATATACTATACAAAATTCTGTTAATCTTCTGAACACTTGGTCCATTCTTCTTTAAAATATTTGTGGTGCATTTTTTTAATCCAAATGGTAGTACATTTCATTCATAGTTTTCTTGAGGGGCACTAAAGGTTGTTAAAGGTTTTAATTCATTCGTTAATCTAATTTGCCAAAATCCGCTTTTACAATCAAATTTACTAAACCATTTCTTTTCTAATATTTCTTTCTTTTGTATGGTAAAAAATATCCATCAAATATTATCCTATTATATGTTCACTATGTTTTCTTACCAAAAAGGTTGGGCTATTACATGAGCTTTTACTTTCTTGTATTATTTTTAACTCTAATAATATTTTTATCTAGTTTCAAATTCTTTCTGATCTGTTGGACTATATCTAATAGGTTTAGATCTAATTGTATCATTGAGATTTATTAACTTGATTTTTTGCATATATTTTTTCTTTTTCTCATAGTTGTACTGAATTTTCTCCAAAATTCATTTTTAATATATTAAGATATCTTTCTTTTAATAGTTGTAGGTTATTATTCCTATCTGATCTTATATTACACAATCGTAATATCTGTATTGGTAATATTCTTTTTAGTATTATCCATTTATTACAAGGCAAAGTTTGTAGACTTAAGATATTATTATTTATGACTTGTGTTTTAAAGAAATCTAAGAAATTGTTTCCTAGTAATACTTTTTATCTCACGTTATCATCTTGATATATTATTGGTAATTTAAATATTGTTTTATCTAATATTATTCTCATATTTTCCGCTATTATATCTAACTCTTTCATTTGTTCATTGAATCCTGCTACTCTTATTCTATGTGTTTTAGATTTTTCCATCTATGTAATTCTAATATTTCTTTCTTTGCTAGGCATATATCTGCTCCGCTGTCTACAAATATTTTTTTATGTTATTATTTTATTAGGCTTGTATTCTATGTGAGCTTCTATATAAATTGCTACAATTTAATCAGGTTCTTGAATATTAGTATCTTGTTTTTCTATTTCTTTATTATACTACCTATTTCTCTTAGCTCTTGCCATCTTATTTCATTCAATTTTTTCCTTATTTTATTAAGGTTCTTAGCAACCTTTTTATACCTATCATAATAGTATTTATAACCCGTTTCACTAGTAATTGTACTAAGTTTATAGACATATTTTCTTTCACATTGTATTCAGTAATCTCTTTTTTTTTCTATTTTTCTTTTTTCTTCTTCTAATTCCTTATTATTCGGAACTACTTTCTCTATCTGAGGTTTGGTTAATAAGGTTAATATTTCTTAGCACTGTTTCACCTTTTTCTTCAGTTTGACTAATATAAAAGTCTTCATATTCATACCATTCATTATTATTTCTTTTATTCGTTATAGATTCATAGTAAATTGTGTTGTGTTTATATATTTTACACATTTTTCTTTAATTTTGGGCATTTATTAGCATAGTGTCCCTTTTCATTACAATTCCAACATTTACATTCTTTGAGTTTTTCTTCTAAATGTTTTATATACTTTCTATCTCTAAATTTTCTTTTATGTTTAAATCTTTTCCTATTTTCAGGAGTATTTCTATATTTTTTAAACCTCTTTTTCCTATATGGTTTGTAATACTGTTTATTATTTCTATTGTATCTTTGATATCTTTTCTTTTTATGTCTATCTTTTCTATATTTCCTTTTTTTTTATCATCACATCCAAATACTAATCTGTGTTCTGTGAATCCACATATTTCTCTTAATCATTATTTCTTATCTTTTTTTACTTTTTGTATTCTATATTCTGTACATTTTCGCATTAAGTATGCTCTTAGTACTCTTATCCTTTCTCCTAACGTATTTTCTCTTGGTTCTAGTTGGTTATATTTCTTAGATACTTCATTGTTATATGGTGTTGGTAAATGATCATAATATAATTGTTGGTATATTAAACCTTCTTGTGGTAAAAATCTTGATTTATAAAAGAATTTACTAAAACTTATTGTATATTCTGGTAATTTATTAATTTTACAACATTTCATGTTATTTAGATTCATTATTATTTCAGTTTTTCTTTCTGCAAACACGTTTTTGTTGCGGTATTTCTAGATGCTACGCAAGTGTACATATCACAATTTGTAATAATTTCGGTAAGACCGAGTATCGTCCACAAAGACTGATTTATCAATTACCAATTAACTAATCTTTGGTTTCTATTTGGCTAATGAATATAGGTGATGATTTCTAAACTACAGAATTAACAAACTAAAGTAAATTGCAGAAATAAGGTAGTAATGAAAGCACACAAAGTTTAATTCAGTGATGAAGGCAATTAGGGTTTCCAGTCTCCTCAACTTTCCGCTCTATCATTCATTAATGCAAGACTAGTGATTCTTCTTCTTATAAAGATAGCAGGTTAACTGAGGTGTTCTATATTCCGGTTAGGACATATAAAAACTCAACCTAAGTGAGAACTTTCTATATTTGTATGATAAGTTCAATCACACAGGAGGATTAAGATCAATAACCTAAAACGCTCCACAGACAATCGCGATACTCTCGTTCAAGATTAAACCTACGTCTAATCAACTATAGCATATTCAAATCTCCCTTCTCAGATCTTGATTCAAAATCATATAGGTAATGAAGAATAATGGCCGATTAATTCTCATTCAATAAACACAAGTTGAAGTGATCTTAATAGATGAAGAAGAACATTAGCAATGCATTAACTCATAATAGAGTTTCAAGTGATTCGACGGAAAACCCTAATAAAAGTAATTAGCTCCTAGACTTGCTAAGAAAACTAATTAACTTAATATCCAACATGAACTGAATTAAATTAAAGAAAAGGAAAAGAACTTGAACAATAGATGTCTCTAATAGCTTCTTGTTCTCTTGTTTCTTGCCTCCAAAGTGTTATATCCTTCTCAAATTCGCCTCCCTTAGCTTATATCACGAAACACCCCAGAATAGACCTTTTACCCTTGTTAAATTTAGGTTTTTCACTTCCCTGACGTCGTCGGCGTCGTGGCTCAGCTATTAGAGCACCGCGACGCTAATTCGCTTCTGAAAGTTGGTCACTTTCTGCCAATGGGGCGCCGCGACGCTAATGTTGGGCACCGCAACTCCATATTGTATTGCGCCGCGACTCTTCAGCACTCTTCATCCGGAATTTGTTTAGACTGCTTTCCAAGCTTCCCAGGGCTTCTTTGACTCATTTCTTGTGACCATCTATGCATTTTTGTCCTTAATAACCGACTATTTCCTTTGGATTCACCTTGTTCCTTTCTGAATCGCTTAAAGCATGAAAACACAAAACAACACGCATAATACTGCACAAGACAAATAAAAGACAAAGAAAAGACTCCCTAAAACACACTCTAAAACAGTACTAAAATCTACCTAACAAACACCCCAAAACTTAAACTTTACTCGTTCTCGAGTAAAGAACTCTAGACACCCTAAAAAGAAAAACACACAGACTAAAAAAAATGTATCAAGTCAACAACAACATATAATGCCTCAAAAATCATGAACAACATGCAATAAAATCTTCCGGAATATTCTTGCCACTAATTTGCTATCTAGAATTTCAAGTCGGATAATCCTCAAATTTGCTTAAAGTTATTAATGCATATGACTACTCAACCATGATTATTAACTTAAACAAGTATTCAATATTAGTTCATGCACAACTAATTCTCACCAACAATCTATCAGGTCCAAGTTCTATAGGCTTGCTAACTTGCTACTCTCCACTAATTTAGACAACACATGTTCAAGAATCAATAGGACTTTTTTTAGGTTATAACGATAGGCTTAGGCCGGGGCAGATTAAATGTCTTTTAGGCTCAAAGTTACCATAAGCATATAAACCAATAAACCCAACTCGATAACACGTTACAAACCAACAACAATCCCAAAAAAAATTCTTTTCTTTTCAAACTACACCCCAAACTCGTTTTTCAATGTATGTACAAGGAGAGTATAGTTTATTTCCCTTTTTATTTTTCACACACACACACACATATATTTCTATTTTTTCTCAATCCTTTACTCTTTTATTGATAGCACCCAATTTAAAATACCAATTACAAAGTGCCAATCCCCCAATCATATACTTATATGCTCATGGAATTCAAGGGAAAGAAAATATTTGTAAAGGGTTTCAAGTAGGCTCATAATTGGTGTCAATCAAAGAAGGGTTACTTAAGGCTCAAAAAGGGTAACTCGGGATTACATTAGTCAAGGTTGGCTTGAAAGGCTCAATCGTTTCAAAGATGACCTAAATCATCCTCCTACGCATGCATCATCTATGATTTCGTCTCAAATAGCAAGCAAGCAAGTTCTAGGACTTTCCACCATCTTTCCTCAAACCAAAATTCAATCATGCATAAACCAATATTCAAGTACAAGAAATTCACCAATCATGATCAAGTTTTCATACTTATTAATAATTGAAAACAACTCAGGACCTATCCAACTTAAGCACACAGATTTCTGCATTTCATGGCTATCAATTTCATCCAACTCTATCACATGTGTTCACTCAATCTCATGGGCTATTATTATTAACTTGATTCATTGACACAAGACACTCAAACACTGACACTAAACAAAGACATTAACAACAAACAAATAACTTAACACAAACAATTAACACTATAAACACAAAACAGTAAGACTCCCCCCCAAAACCTATTCAACACATTGTCCCTAATGTGATAAGTAAAGCAAGAGTAAGAAGACTTACCAAAACTGCAGCTAAGCGATTCAGAATGGTGGTGGCGGTTGTGGTGGATGATAATCAAAGTAGGGCTCATTCGCGACGCTTTTTCACCCCAGAGTTGGCTCACAATTCACCTAACATAAGAAAAACAACACAGATCAAGAAACAATAAGACACTGAGATTGTTCGAAAATAACACTATAGGGTAACCTATACATTGTGTGAATTATGTCATGGATTATATATACTATAGGGTAACTACTCTTGTTTTAGGATTATAATGTTGTACCTGATGACATGTTTAGAGTAATATGGTGGCCAGGTGGGGTGGTACGTACCCAACTATCCTTAATTAGAGGTTTGGGGTTCGACTCCAGGGAATGGAGTCTCCCTTGGTAGGGAATGCTTTAACTCCTAATCGGGACTTTCCAGTGCGAATCCAGATTAGTCGATCCCTAAAGAGGGTACCAGATACATCGGATGGAAAACCAAAGAAAAACAACAAAGAGCTTGAAATAAGCTTTAAGTAAAGGAGTGTGCTGATGGGAGGGTCTCTTATTGGTGGAAGTTTAAGAATTCTTAGTACTGCCCCAACTTCTTCCTATTTTCCTTGTTTTTGCTTCTGTCGCTTCCTTCTTACTTTCACATTTCTTATATTTTAGCCACTTCCATGCTTAAAAGTTTTGTCTTATAAGTACTTCCAGCCGTTTTCCTTGTGCTATATGTTTTCCTGTCCAAGGAAACATTTTTAGCAAGATTTGATGCTTGGCTAGTAGAGATTGATTTTGAGATGTGGAAGTTTGCTTGAAATGTTCCCGGAGTCTTCTTGTGCCAAGGACATTGTCTGAATTCTATCATGGATCATACTTTAAGGTAAGGTTGGCCAGTGGGCTGGGTCGGCCCGATCCCGCCCCGTCCCGGCCTGATACCCGCCCCGCCCTGATCCCAAAAAAAAATTGGTGTCGGGGTTCGAACTCGGGACGGGACCTGGGCTCGTCCCGCCCGAACCGATCCCGATTCGACTCGCCCCAACCCGACCACGTCCCATCCCGCCCCCGTCCCACCCCGCCAGACCCCCTTGCAAAATAACCGTTGCAACAACGGTCAAATTTCGGCCATTTTTGCCCCCCCATCCCATAAACCCCTTACCCCTTAATATTTATTTTTAACCCCTAAGTTAATATATTTACACTTTAACCTTATTTTTCAACTATAAAACCTCATTTTCCTCTTCATTTTTCTCACAAATCTTCCTACCATCTCTCTAATCTCTCAATTTATCTCTCTACAATTCTACATTGCCTACTAAATATTATATTTTTTTTGCTCATTTATATCAAAGTTCAAAAATTGGGAGTGAAGTTGACAACTAGCTTGAGGATCATCCATCGAGCAAAGTTTCAATTTTCAACCTCGATTACACGTCGACGTTACGTCGTCGTTTGGTACATTCGTTGCATCTTTAAATTATTATTGTTACTTAATTTTAATTATCGTAGTTAATTTTATTTACTTTAATTACTTATTTGCATAATTATAATGGAACGCCTTGGACGTATGATTAAGGGTAAGGGTAAATGTGCTTCTTCTAGTAGGGGTAACAAGGGTAAGAGTACTTCTTTTAGTAATCCTATTTCTAGTTCCGATGATTTGATGGATTTCACTCATATAGATGAAAATGTTTTTTTAATGATATACCATTAGATGATGATGTATATTCTGCATCTGAATCAGACTTTAATATTGACGATAATGTAGATAACACACCCACTAGTTCACCTCAACCTCAACCTCAACCTTAGATTGAGTCTCAGCCTCAAACTGAAACTGAAATGCCTCTTATTCCCCATAGTATGAGTCGAGGCCCCACACAACAAAAATTAAAATCAGTTGCATGTGATCTTTTGATAGGGACCAAGGGAATCAAGTAGTTAGATGTAAAATTTATAAAAATGTTTTTAAATTTAAAACCGGAAAAGGTCAAGGTGGGATTGGAGGTATTGAGACATGTACAAGGAGAGCACACAACTAGGTGGAATCAATACCAGGCTAAAAAATCTGGTGTGCCAGCTGAGTCGGAACAAGGTTCACATAGTGTCCCCGACTAAGTACAAGGTCAAATTAACCCGATGACGAGGAAGATTTTTGGTCTTAAATATGATAAAAACAAAGATAGGTGAAATATGGCAAAATTAGTTGCGGTGGAGGGTTTGCCTTTTTCATTTCCTTCTTCTCCTGATTTTATTCATTACATTCGAGAAACATATAATCATGCTTTTAACGGTTTCCTAGATCAACTGTTAGAATAGATGTTTTTAAATTTGCGCATGAATATCAACAATATTTACGTTATGCATTGTATCATTTTAATGGCAAAATAGCTATCACTTCTGACATAGATTGTAGTACTAACGGTAATGCTTATTTAACTGTAACATATCATTGAATAGATCATAATTGGTCTATGCAAAAACGTATTTTAACATATATATATGATGATAGACACACTGGAACTTTTATTGCACAAAATATTCATGAAATTTGTGATTATTATGGAATAATTGATAAAATTATGACTATTACATTAGATAATGCTACTTCTAATGATTATTCTATAAGACTTTTAAAAGTTCGATTAACTCTATATTTTCCTGATCATTTTCATACAAGATGTGCGTGTCATATTTATAACTTAGTTGTAAAGGATGGCCTAAAACTTTTGGAAAACATTCTTGATAAAATACAATTTGCTATAAACTTTATTTTTAAAGGTAAAAAAATACAAAGACGCAAAGAGTATAAAAAAACTTATCACGATTGTGGATTACCTTATAGAAAAATTCCTGAAGAAGTAGCGACTAGGTGTAATTCTCTATATGAACAACTACTTGTTGCTTACGATTATAGAAGACCTATAACTTTATTATTTAACGTGCATAATAAAAATCCAAGGGATATGCTTCTAGATAATGATTGAGAAATATTTTTAGAACTTATTGAATTTTTAGAGAAATTTTTTCAAGCTATTAAAGAATTTTCTGGTATTTATTATCCTACTATTTCAACTATGTTATTTTATATAGCTCTAATATTTTTGTTACTTAATGAATATATGGAAAAGCAAACTTATAAGACATCTATTGAAAAAATGTATAAAAAATACTTTGTTCCTATTCCACTATTTATATTATTGGTGTTGTATTAAATCCGACTATTAAAGTAGACGGTTGTAAAACACTTGTTGAAACAATTTATGATTGTATAGCAGTACTTCCACCTCCAAGTCCAAATGAAGAACCAACTCACGAACCAACTAACGAAAAAATTACGTCTAGCATACACACTGAATGCAAAAAAATATATATGTATTACCAACAACAAAGTGCAAATAATCAACCGACTTTTGTACTATCTTCTACTACTTCGCTGCAACCTTGTAAAAACATGCGGTTTTTTGCTGCTAGTATTCAAGGCCTTAGAAATAAAATGTTTAGTGGTTCAACTTCTTCACAAGTTAGAGAATTTGATGTTTATGTTTTGCAGGGTGTTGTATCGTACGAATTAATTGTCAATGATGAAGGACATGAAGACTTGCTGAACTATTGGAGGGAGAATGAGAAGACATTTCCGACTCTATCAAAGATGACATTCAAGCGTCATCAACAACGTCTGAAAGCACTTTTTCTGCAGGAAGATTTCAAATAGGAGAGCACAAACATTCATTGGCGGGAGACACATTGGAGATTACAATTCTATTTAGAGATTAGATTCGAGCGGAGCGTAGAAGGTGCGGTCAACCGGAGATCAATGAAGAAGAAGACTACAACTATAACGAAATCTTGTCCGAGGGAACATGAAGTGACGTCGAACAATTTGACCAACAACTTCCAATTCCAACTGAATATCCTCAAGACATTGTGAGGAAATTAGAAAAAGTATGGTTAACTATGTAATTTTTTTAATTGTAATTTTTCTATGTGATTTGCAACTTTTGAACAATACCACAAAGTTGCAATTTTGAAATTGTATTACAAAAAAATCATATTTCTATTAAATAATATAAGAGGCCCAAAAACATTCTTGTGATGTTTTTAATATACTATCTTGTTCAATTATTGAAGTGTTTATATATATTATTTTTTAAAATTAAGTGTCTAAAAAAAATCGAAATCCCGATCCCGACCCCGCCACGCCCCGTCCCCCAACACCGGTCCCCTTTGCAGTTGGATGTGGGACGGGATGGGACATCTGCCTGTCCTGCTAATCCCGGTCCGCCTATCCCGCCGGAGACCCGACCCGACCCTTCCCCGTCCTGCCGGATCCCGTCCTGTCGGGACCTGCCACGGCCCGCCCCACTGGCCACCCCTACTTTAAGGTAACAACTCTATTTTAGGATTCTATATAATATCTTTAAGGTTCTACTTGTGTATGACATTTTTAGGGTAGTACGGGTATTTATTTACACTGCTGCAACCTTTAAATCTTGGTATAAAACGTACCTTATGTCATACAGAACAAAGAGTTTGAAGTATGGTTTAGTTCGTAAAGGAGTGTGTGTAATGGTCTGATGGGAGGATACTCTTATTTGTGAAAGTTTAAAAAGTATTTAGTACTGACCAAACTTCCTTCCCGTTTCCTTATATATGCTTCTCTTGCTTCCTTCTAACTTTCACATTCTTATTTCACAGCTACTTCAATGCCTAAATTTTATTTTTTACATTTTAATTGCAACATCATCTATTGCATGGATTATAGAGCTTTTGTGGTTACAGATTAATAGTTGTCTATAGGTCACGAAGAGTAGCGGTAAAAGAAAAATGCTGTTAATGCTACTATAACTGAGCCAGCAATATGCTCAAGTAGTTTGCCAGCTAATCAGGTGGAAAATATAGATAAATGTGGTGTCTTTTCGGGAAAAATTGCAAAACGATTTAGTTTCCACGTTTGGCTAGAGCCTAGAGCAAACATGTCATTTCTGAACAGTTGCAAGAATGGTGAAAGGGAGATTCTGAGGAACAAATTGATTGTGGACTTACTAATATAAGTCTGGGTGATTACAGCAGTTGGACAGAGATGGCTACCACCATGGGTAGCATGCACCTTTTGTCTTCATTTCCACACGAGCTAGCATCTAAATGGTTAGCCGTCTTCAGCAAACTATTCCTTGTCCATTATTTGTCTTTTCCACTAAATTTTTTCAAGAGATCATTGATGGACAGTATACAACACTTAATTTTTTCAAGAGATCATTGATGGACAGTATACAACATGTTTCCTTTTTGACTATTTAATGCTTATAGTATCCTAGTTTGGTAGATGAGCAAGGAGTTGTCTTAAGTGGTGGCTACATTTATTGAGGGACTCACTATATCATCCATGTCAAGGAGTTGTCTTTAAGATTAAATAGTGAACATATAATGATAGTCTTCATTAGCACAACTCTGTTGCTGCGTTATCCACCATTTCTGAAGATTTGGAATTGGGAGTATTTTGCATTTCCACTTATGCAATGTTAAGCATGCTACACACCATACATTATTCTATCACCTATGTGTTGTACCCTCTCTTGCATTTTGCTTGGGTTCAGCAGAGCTATTAAAAGGAAGCGCTCTTAGTTTTCCTGTTGGCTGTTGGCCAGCTGTGGTGATACTGGACTTAAGTTATGTGTTCTATGAAACCAAGGTTCACCTACCTTTGCTGATCAAGAGAATGTACTGACATTCTTATGTCCATGACAAGGAATAGTACAAAATTATCTATCTTAGTTGTCAAAATTGCTGGGAATGTGATCCAAGATTGATGTCAATGCTTAAATAGGAGGATGATAGTTTGTGTGCTTCAAGAATGAATGAGTTACATGCTATCAAATTAGGAGCCACATTACTTGGAAATATGGATCTTAGACCCAATGTTTTTATTATCTCATATAAGGTGAAAGAAACACCAACTAACGTCTGATGTCATAGAATCTAAGACCCATAGTTGTCGCTTGAAGCCATTCTTTCACTCAATATCCTAACGATGAGTTACTTAGGTACCAGAATAAATGATTGATGGAATACCTTGTTGAAATGAGATACATGAGTTTAATGAGATGGACTTAATGTAACTGTTTAATACCTTGTCGAAATGGGAAAGGTATCTGATTTTTCAGGGGTGATGAGAATTTCTTGGGCACTGAACACTTGCTTATGATCTATTTGTCGGATATGGTAAAGCAGTACGGGAAGTAAATAAATATTACAAGTGTTCGAAAGGATAAACGAACAAGCCAATGTTCAGAACTGCCGCAAGCTTGTTGAGTCTTGAATCTTGATAACTTGAAATCAAGAAACACTAAATTTGGATTGTTACAACTGTGTGCTGAGTCGAGTGATGACACTCTATCTTTAAGACAAGATTGACCCGTATATATGCTTTTACGTTAATGGGCATTTGTCTTCCAAGATAAAACAACACTTTAATCAACACTACAAAGCAAATAGGTTGATTCTGACGAAGAAAACAAATACGAAACGACTTCCTGAAGAAATGGAAAAGGAAGGAAGAGTTTCTGTTTTTCGTCCCAACGTTACTGCTCACGTTTTAGATTGTGTTTTACTCTTCTGTTTGTCTCTGTGTATATATTTCTGTCTCGTTTTTCTGTGTCATATTTTGTATCACCCAATTGAGCCAAAATGCATCAATATATAGCATAAGAGAGGCTTCTCAACTGCCAAGACATGGCTGTTAATGGCCATTGAAGGAGGGAATTAAACAGCCAAGTAATAGCATGTTTATGGCCATTGAAGGAGGTGTAATTTAGCCAAGTAATGGCTGTTAATGCACAATAATGCCCCCAAAAGTCAACTCCAACGGTAGGCAGAAACTTTCTGTCTTCCGTCGTTCCCAAATTCAACATTTCAGAAACTCCAGGGACCAAACTATAAATATTAAATAATTTGGGGTCCAAAGAGATAATACCAGAAGAAGCCCAAGACCCGTGACCCGTGACCGGACGGGATGGGCGGGCGGCGACGACGCGCGTGTGGGCATAGCCTTGAACCCAAGCACATCTAGGTCCTCCCTCCTTTAAACACATGGGATACCCCTTGGGGTCCCAAACTCTTAGCCAATTTAGAGACTTATAAAGAGAGCAATTCTTCTTTTTCCCACCGATGTGGTAGATTTGTCCCACACCATATTTCCATGCCTCAAACACCTTACTTCGTGGACCAATATCTCTTTCATTTCTCAATGAAATTTGATGATTCTTAGCCCTACGGTCATCTACTCACTTAGTAGATTATGCACGTGTGGAGAGACAAAGCCTCCAACATGCAGAACCCTATTGTTTAATTGATTATATATGGGTGGACGCACCTCCCCACTAAAGGCAAATTTCCAACAATCCCCTCTTGAAAGAGATTTTGGCGCACACACAAGGTGCCTACTTTCAGCAATCTTTCGGCGAAAAGATATTGCATCAGGAGAGGTAGATTCTGCTTTGAACCTTTCCTAGTTGAATACCACCGGACTTACTTACTGCACGGTGAATGTGATGTCTTGTACCCTCAGTGTTTAGTGTAAGCCAAGACAATGATACCAACACAATAACTCTCCTTATTCATTTTCATTCTTATGGTTTTGTCCGTTGTGGCCGTGGACACACTTGGATTCTTAAGTGCGTTCATTTGAGGCGGCCTGTCCTCGCACTTAAATAGGTGATCTCATACAAGGTATCCTGCTATACCCCACTTCACAAGTGTTAGGAATCATTAAAAGTTTCCCCAACCTTAACCTCAACCGTTTGAGGATCGTTAAAGGTTTGGAAGCTTAACCTTTACCCACCATGCAGGTAGAACTTTAATGTCTATCGCGGGAACAACTTTGGATTCATGTTTCCCTACAGAAATCATTATCCGAAGTGCTCTTGCTTCCAGCGAAGCGCTCAACTGAACCTTTTTACAGCTTAGTTTTCCCATTGAACCAAATTCTTGGGATCTCCAATCAGTATGGTTGGGTTTCCACCGCAAAGGTTCGTATTGTTTGGGTTTTAAGCCCATTTCCCTAGACAGGCAGAACACTTGATCTACGGGTAGTCCCTTAGTTAAAAGGGTCCGCTATATCTTTTGATTAGTAATCAAGAAAGTGACACTCGTGATGATCAACTGCCATACGGTCTTATGTCTCCGACATATCCTGAAAGATATGTCCAGACGCTGTCATCCGTGTCCTTCCTGAAGTCGATCGGCTAGCCACAGTGTATAACTGCTGAAGGCACGGGTTTCTCCCAATAAAGGGACGTCCTCTAAAGAGTCGTGAAGTTACTCAACTTCTTTCATGCCTTGTATAAAGCGATAAACTCTGATTCCATCATGAATCGGCCGATGCAAGTTTGCTTAGAGGATTTTCCAAGACCCACCATACACATTTACTTGTGGCTTTGGTGTTCTTCAAATCTGATGTCCAGTTTGCATCACTGTGTACTCCCAGAACTGCTGGACATCCAGAATACCATAATCCATAGATAAGCAAATATTTCAGATATCGTCATATCCGACTTAACACCTTCTATTGATCATTTATTAAAATTATCAGTGAACCTTAGTTCAACTGATCTGCTTTGTAGGCCGATACCAGGTTGGTTGTAGTGTGTAACATACATTGAACTACATGTGACCTGCGCATATCGCTCCTTGTATATGGGTGCACCATGATTTCAATCGTTATATGATTCATATCCATTGGTGGTTTCAACGAGATCCAATCGACTATCTCACAACCGAGTTTGGAGTTAGACCAGTCCGTTAGATGTCTTAGAAATCCCAATTCCTAAGATGTCATCTGTGATACCCATATCTTTCATATCGAGACTTTATTTTAATATGACTTCCATTTTCAGACTGTTGGTTTTCCAACTGTTGGCTTTCTAACTTCAGAGTCAATGTTTTGTGGTCAGATTCATTGTTTCTGTTTTATCTGAAACTTCCAGGACCAAAATGTAAACATTTCAGGGACCAAAATGAAAGTTCAGGAAGAAGCCCAACAGTCCAGCAAACCAACTCTGATTCTCCCTTTCCAACTCTCCGGTTAGGAAGGTTGTTTCAACATCTATGCCACACAAGACTGCAATGGCCCTGGATGTTAAGCTACTCACAGGGGAGCACATGTACAAGTCGCCGAGGCCTTATACTCGACAGTAGATCCATCTACTTTGTACTCACTTTTGAGTATCCACTTTTGCACAACCCAAATGTTCTTTTCCCGGAGGAAGATCAACCATTACGCAAGTATGGTTCTATATGATGGAACCTATTTCTCTCTTTGTAGCTTCTTTCCAAAGCAGCGCTTCCGGAAATGACAATTATTTGTTAATTGTCCATGGTTCATTCTCAACCATACAAGATAGAAGGCTTGGAACAAGTCTTTGTCCCCTTTTTGCTCCGTCTCGGTTCAACATCTAGAATCCCTAAGTTTTGCAGATCTGGAATATCAAGTTCCGGATAGACAACAACTTTTGAGTCCTGTAGATCGAAATGTCTAGTTCCGGATAGTCAGGCCCTCGTGGGTTCTTGTTAACCTCGAGAAATACTTATTTTTCTTTCTCAAGGAAAGTTATCCTCAAAGAATTTAGCATTCTTTGACACTAAGAGGCGATAAACACTACTGATATTTGCAGATCCAGTGGATATGCAATCTTCAGACTTAGGTCCAACTTGACCTGTTTCGGTATTCCAACTTTTACCAAGCCACCCCACATCCCAACATTTGTATGTGAGATCATTTCCATGTTTCACACGGAGAGTTATCCTTATCCTTATGCGTATTTCTGTTGAGAATCGCATTAGCGGGAAGGATAGCCTTGCCCCACATATTTTGGGCGTACGACTTTGCGCTTGGCTAACACCGTTGGATTGAGGTGAGTAATGAGCAGTCATTTAATGAACGATGCTTACATTCTCCCCCTCTATCACTACGAATTCCTCAATCCGTAGGCTTAGTTGATTTTCAACTTCTTCTTTGTAGCGCTTATCCTCTTCAACAACTTCATATTTGCTTTTCAACAAACAAAGGATACAATACGTTATACCATCATCAATGAAGGTCACAAAGTAATTGTCTCCCCCCTCTATTTTGTATAAACTTCAAATCACCCAAGTAGGTGTGACTAAGTTCTAGAGGAGCGATGCTTCTTTCTCTATTCCTTTGACGGAACTTGGAAATGTGATTTTGCCTCTTCACCTACCTTACATTCATTTTGAGGGTTATGTCGAAAGAAGGAAACAATCTCAACTTCGCTAGCTTTTAAATGACTTTCTATTTAACGTGTCTTAATCTATGATGGCATAGATGCACTCATTACAAATATATCATTCATTTGGCTATAGACATACTGTACTATTCTTAGTTATTACAGACCTGTTGGACTAGTCTCAAACCAGCTTGACCAACAACGTCCCTTAAACCAAGTTTGGGACATATATCACCTCATTTTAGAGTGATCCCATTCCCTGAAGTCCTATTGAGGACAACATCTCCAACCCATTCTACTTTATAGGTGGCGTTGCTTCACATGAACAACCTCTTGCCCGTGGTTAGGGCGTAACCGGATCATATGTGATCTGGATACTCTGGCCCACTCCAGTTGCTTTGACAGACTGAGTGTCCAATTTCTTTTCGGCCTTTCTTTAGGCCTTCAGATCATTTAAGACCTGGAAACTCTGGCCCACCACACTAGGTGTCCATTACTTTTCCTATGAAATAAATTCTGGCCCCACTCCAGTTATCCGTAGGCTTTGTATGACTGAGTGTCCAATATCATCCTATCAAAGGAATTTTGGCCCCACTCCAGTTGCTCAGAGGCTTTGTATGACTGAGTGTCCAATATCATCCTATCAAAGGAATTTTGGCCCTACTCCAGTCCCCCGGAGGATTTATATGACTGAGTGTCCAATATCATCCTATGAAGGATCTTCTGCCAAATAGTATGACATGCTCAACGTCTTTAGCTTTTAGTCTTCTTCCGTTATGATTGGTGCCCAGACAATTCTTGGCGCTTACTTAAGAGTGGTAACAGTTTTCGCACAGTCAGTGGATCTTTCTCCCTCGTATGTGCGAATATACTTTACACACTTTTAATAATTACACTTAAAAGAACGGATCTTTTTAAGTTGTTTACAAAATCCAATCTTTAAACGGGAGGAAGATGAGATTAAACTTCTGATTTTAAAGCGTAAGGAAAATAAATTATTTCGGAAAACATTTTCATATTCCTCCTTACTTTATGCCCTTTTTAATCAGACATCATTTAATCTTATTTTTGACAAGGAAGGAAAATTACTTATCCCAATTTCAGATTATGGCCCACTTCAGTCACTTCATCGGACTGCGTGTCCATTTCCTCCTTACCATAATTCGGATCCTTTGTTTGGGACAGATGTAGGCCTTCTGCTACAAGATAGAACCACATCTTCAGCCTTCTCCTCTTGTCCCAGTTGACATCCTCAGCCTCTTGTGAGCGCTTGTTCCCACCACTCTCAGGAGCGGTGACACCATGAACACGTTGACCTTCAACAGCATAATCATCACTCTCTTCTACAAGAAAACCACAGCCATATCCAGATTTGGTCACACAACTTTCGACCGACATCTTTCGAACACTAATACAAATCTTGTCTTAAAATTATCGGTTATAGTAAAGCAGTACGGGAAGTAAATAAATATTACAAGTGTTCGAAAGGATAAATGAACAACCCAATGTTCAGAACTGCCGCAAGCTTGTTGAGTCTTGAATCTTGATAACTTGAAATCAAGAAACACTAAATCTGGATTGTTACAATTGTGTGCTGAGTCGAGTGATGACACTCTGTCTTTAAGACAAGATTGCCCTGTATATATGCTTTTACGTTAACGGACAATAGTCTCCCAAGATAAAACAACACTTTAATCAACACTACAAAGCAAATAGGTTGATTCTGACGAAGAAAACAAATAGAAACGACTTGCTGAAGAAATGGAAAACGAAGGAAGAGTTTCTATTTTTCGTTCCAACGTTACTGCTCACGTTTTGGAATGTATTTTACTCTTTTGTTTGTCTCTTTGTATATATTTCTGTCTCGTTTTTCTGTGTCATATTCTGTATCACCCAATTGAGCTAAAAGGCATCAATATATAACATAAGGGAGGCTTCTCAACTGCCAAGACATGGATGTTAATAGCCATTGAAGGAGGGAATTAAACAGCCAAGTAATGGCATGTTTATGGCCATTGAAGGAGGTGTAATTCAGCCAAGTAATGGTTGTTAATGGAGGGAGTTAATCAACCAAGTAATGGCTGGTTAATGCACAATAACGCCCCCAAAAATCAACTCCAACGGTAGGCAGAAACTTTCTTCCTTTCGTCGTTCCCAAATTCAACATTCCAGAAACTCCAGGGACCAAACTATAAATATTAAACAATTTGGGGTCCAAAGAGATAATACCAGAAGAAGCCCAAGACCCATGACCCGTGACCGGACGGGACGGGCGCGCGGCGGCGGCGCGCTAGGTCCTCCCTCCTTTAAACATATGGGATACCCCTTGGGGTTCCAAACCCTTAGCCAATTTAGAGACTTATAAAGAGAACAATTCTTCCTTTTCCCACCGATGTGGTAGATTTGTCCCACACCATATTTTCATGCCTCAAACACCTTACTTCGTGGACCAATATCTCTTTCATTTTTCAACGAAATTTGACGATTCTTGGCCCTACGGTCATCTACTCACTTAGTAAATTATGCATGTGTGGAGAGACAAAGCCTCCAACATGAGGAACCCTAGTGTTTAATTGATTAAATATGGGTGGACGCACCTCCCCACCAAAGGCAAATTTCCAACACAAATTTTAGCCAATAGGGCACTAATGCAGTATTACAATCTATCTTTGCCGTTCTCTAGTTGTAATCTTTCTTTCGGATACACTAAATTTGATATTCTCTATTTAACTGCTCCACTACATCTGCACTAGATGCTGCTATTTATGGTGTGAAGAGCATCCTCTAGATTTTATATTTCATGGAACAGATATCTATTTGATCAAGCTTTTGCTGAAAATGTAGTTGCCTCTTCTTCCCTTCCTCCAACATTCAGTGGCCTCTTTTAAATGACCAGGAGACCTTGATGATTATAGCTAAATAGTTATGCAGGCTAACACTCTCTTGAGGTCAAGTTCTCTGTCTATGAACAAGCAATGCATAAAAGGAAATTGTCCGATGTGGATTGGGATCATCTTGGTATTTAATATGCATATGGGACAGAAGTGAACATCACTTTCTTTTTATGCCATTGATTTGCTTTTTTAGCTAATCTTAGTAGGAATTCTTTGGGCTCCACGTGCTAGCTAGTGCCAAAACCTTAGCCATAGATAGCAAAAGAGTGACTAATATCTCATTTCAAATTTGGATTTGGGCTTTATTTACATTGTACTTGTGCTAATATCCAATGACTTCTGAAGCCTTGATCTGGTGGTTGATTCAAGCTGGAGACTGCTTGAGAATTTGACTATCAATGTAGCAGAAGAAAAAATCATAGAGAATCTCTTTCTATTGAACAGACTCAAATTCAACTCGGAGGCCAAAATCAAACTATGTTTTACTTTCTATTCTATATATTTGAGAAAAGTGGAGTTTTATCAAATAAACTGGTAAGAATATGATAACGAGTCTTTTTGGTACCGTCTTCAAGACATTCTACTGGAACAACTCTACATGTGATGTACTCCGATTAAAAAAAAGAGACGCTATTCATGTGATGTGCTACACAACTCTAATTAAAGCATGTTTGACAATGAAATGAGTTGCCATATAGTTCCCTTTTGATATGCATGCTGTGAATCTTTGTTTGGCTAGTGATTTTCATTGTGTCTTAACTGCTTTTTCCATAGGCTAATCCTCTATTGTATCTTCTAAACTCTTCCATGCAAACTTCTTACAATACTGTGAATCTAGAATTTACGCATTATCTGAAAGGTTATTTATCCTATATGACTCAGTCAGCCCGCTGGTACAAAATCAAGAAAACGATTTTTACACTATCAATGATCAGTGCCGATGAATGAGATAGGATGTTAAAAGGTCTCAATTCATTATTATTTAAAATGAAGCTCTCATATCTCTCTATTATGGTTTCTGTTGGCGTAAATCCAATCACCTGAATTTAAGATGATAAGAAATTCTCAATTGGTAACAAATGGTTATCCAATAGGCGAAAGAAATCTTATTTAAAAAGTATAAAACATAAAAATTATTAGGTTCCTACTCAAGCAAAAACGGACTAAGAGGGTCAGCTACCCAACAAACCAGCTCAACCTTGTTCCACTTTTAGAAGGCTATGTCATATACATTGCATTTAGAATGTTAGGTATTAGGAGAATTTTAAATGCATATTTATAGTTCAATTAAAGTATTACAATTATAACAAATAGAAGCAATCTTTCTTACTGCGCTTTTCAGGTGCAGGCAAGACGACTTATGTGCAAACCGTGGGATGTCGCCCACGCCTCCTATTTGTTCAGGGGAGACGAGATTGAATTTTGATTCTATCCATGTTGGTTGAGATGCTGCAGTTGATAGAAGATGACTTGTTAGAAACTTTGGATTAACTGATGCGAAGCATGAATTTAGTTTAAGATACAAGCTTTGCGAGCTTCTTGACTCTTTATTACACGAATGTGAAAGAAATAATCTCTTGATTATTTTCATTAACGAAAAAGTATATATATACAATTTACAATTTTCATAATATGAAAAATTCTATTCCTATTCTACTCCCAAAACCCTATTCTATTTGTACAAGAATCCCACAATTATGGTAAGTATACAATACTAATTATATACAACTAAATATGTTACCATATACACGATATACACGGCTGTGTATACCATGCAATTGTTATGGGATTCCGTGATATACACGGTATACACAACGTATGTGTATACCGTGTATAACAATGTATATTTTTACACCCCCGCAGTCATAGCGGAAGGTCATCGTATGCTGAGACTGTCTCTAAAATCTTCAAAAAGGACCGAGGGAAGACCCTTTGTAAAGATGTCTGCAATTTGATACCTAGAAGGGACATGCCAGACGCGTACTTGTCCATGGGCTACCTTTTTAAATGTAAGTCATAGTCAAGCGTCCCCTGGATGTGTCAAATAATGCTTTGAGCGCATTCATGTGCTCAACCCTGGGATCATGCATAAACAAACACACCTGATGTACGACATACGTAATATCTAGTCTCGTGAATGTAAGATACTGAAGAGCCCCTACAAGACTGCGATAGTGGGTCGGATCCTCGTAAGGCGAGCCAGCCACAACACCCATCTTGGGTTTAGTATCAACGAGAGTGGAAGTAGACTTGCACGAGGACATACCAGCTCGCTCAATTCAGCTGCATATTTCCGCTGTGATAAGAATAACTCACTTGCATGACGAGTGACAGCAATCCCCAAAAAGTAACTCAAGGGCCCAAGTCTTTCATAGCAAACTCAAAACTGAGCATTGTCATGATAGACTTACGCAAAGCATTAGAAGAGGCAGTCAAGATAATATCATCCATATATAAGAGTATATAAGCCAGAGAATTACCACAACGATATATGAATAATGAATTATCAGACCTGCTGTGTGAAAACCCAATAGATGAAACATAGTCTACAAATCTCTTATACCAAGCTCGTGGGGCCTACTTAAGCCCATACAAGGACTTCTTCAAAAACAGACATGATGAGGATATGCGGGGTCTCGAACACCCAAGGGCTGATGCATGTAAACGGTCTCCTTAAGATCAACATGTAAGAAATCATTCTTCACATCTAACTGATGAATGGGCCAAGCTTTCGAAAGAGTCAGACTGAGAATAATGCGAATGGTAGTTGGTTTGACCACCAGACTAAACCCCAACTCTTTGGGTCGTAATAGTGCATACGAAAGATTGATCTCTTTTCTTTCTTCATTATTTAAGTTCCTCCCGTATCGTTTATTGGTAGGAACAAATCAGATAAATCACAGAAAAAATGAAAGAGACAAAACCCATTTTGATCAATATTGGAATAGAATTTCTTTGATTCTTCATCTTGATGTTCTCCCTAGAGAAGAATTCCCCTTGCTTTCTTTTTGCTCCGCTCAATAACTCTATACAATAACAAGCTGAAGAAGGCGAAGAAAGAGAAAGATAGAACGTAACGTGAAGGACCGCAACTTGACCAGTTTGTAGTGGAAAACCTCAATGACATAATCGTGTATAGTCACTCACGGGAGGTTTGGAACCCTGAGTACATTGTTCCGGCAGTCACTTTTTCAAGGAGGGCTTTCGCGAAACCTACCTTTGTCGGATCTTCTAGAGCAGAGAAAATGATAGGCAGCTGGTAACTCGCCTTCTTTTGTAGTAGAGCTTTTGGATGGGAGGGGGGCGCAAGTCTCATTCTAGTTGGGATTCTTTATTTGGAGATCGAGAGCGGGGTCCGGAATAACATGATTAAGGGGGCCAGCTTACGGGCCAGGCCTCGCATCTTAATAGTAGAACTACTTTCGTACTACTAAACAAAGAAACCTTCGGTTCCCTTTGTTTGAATAAACGCCGCTTATTTTAGTTTACATTCAAACCATCTCTGGGGATTTCCAGTGTTTTCTAGGGCCTGATTCATCATCTCCAAGTAAGCAACTCTAATAAGGGCCCGAGAGTGAGGTCCAATGATCCTCTTTTCAATCTCTTACTTACTCTCTCGTGCGATTACAAATGCAATGAGAAAGTCTTCTTCTTTTCTTGCGGATGAATTGTCTACGCTCCCATATTAAAGAGGAGTGTTGATACCTCTTCCATATCGGAAGAAAGACGACCCTTCCTGAGAACAAATTTGAGCAATTTCTTTCTACCACAATCCACGCCAACCTGCTGAGACTTGCCATCACCTAGACGAGCCTTATGCCTCGCAAAAGAACCATAAGAATTATCCTTATGAGTAAAAATCCATAGAGACCGAATAATATTACTACTAGAAGGACATGATACCAACTCCCATGTCTTATTTTCAATAAGAGCATCATATTCGTCGTTCATAGCTAATTTCCAATTCGGGTCATTTAATGCGGACACTGGGTTATGGGGGTAGAGGGAATTTAAGAGCATTACAATTTAGATTAAAATGTATTTTTGGTTTAAAAATACCCCGTTGACTACGAGTGACCGGTCTATGACTCGAGGGAGAATTGGGTGGACTAATGTCTATTTCTGAAGTTACTTTCATTTTCTCTTTTGTAATTCTTTCTATTTTATTTTTGATTGGAAGATTGGCCGCAGAGCGGTACCACCCACCCTACCCTACCACCTATAGGCAGTCGTCCTACAGCCGCCCAAAAAGGAACTACAGTGATCTTGATTAGGGTGCTTTCGCGGACGTTTTTCATTCTTCACCCGGTCCTTAGTAGCCTTTCCAAAGTCAACATAACCTCTTACCTTTGGAAAAGCTCTTTCAACTTGTCCTGTCTTTGGATAAAGTATTACGGTTAAGTCAATTAACAAGATGAGAGTAGATTTTGGGAGAAATTCGGATGGGGGACGGACTGGCCAGCAGGCATTGGCCCAACAATAGAAACAGTGCCTGGAACGGGAACTGGGGTAGTGGGCTGGACTACTGAAATAATACCGAGATCGATACTGGGCCGGGTGGTTGGCCCACTAGGTAGATTTGACGTAACAGTGGGGCCAGCGGGCAGTGGGCCTACTGGAGGATTTTGGGCACGGGACAAGTCTGATAAATGGTAGATAATATACAGTGAGACCTCGTCATCTAAAAAATTATATGAACTAGGACCGAAACTACTTACTTTAGCAAATGGGGATTGGGTTTCATAAAAAATAACATGGCGACTAATTATGATTTTACTAGACGATAAATCAAAATATTTGTAACCACGATGATTAGATGGGTAACCCAAAAATACAAAAGGGGTAGAACGGGCTTGAAGTTTGTTAATTGTAGTTGACGGAAATAGCGGATAACATAAGCACCCAAAGACCATAAGATAGGAATACAAAAGAGTCTTATTATATAAGATACGAAGAGGGGATGAATATGTCAAACCTTTGGTAGGAAGTATGTTAAGAAGAAAGTAGCCATTTGTAGAGCATGATGCCAAAAGGAAGGGGGTAAGGAAGCACATACCAATAAATTTTGGACAATATTATTAATGGTATGAATTTTTCGTTCGGCTTTCCCATTTTGTGAGGAAGTATGAGGGCAAGAGAAGCGAAAAAACTATGCCATTAGTATCACAAAAATCTTAAAACAACCCATTATCATATTCTTTGTCATTATCACATTGAATATTTTTTATTTTCCTGTCGAATTCGGTACGGATGAACGCTCTAAATTTTAAGAATGTGAAAAAAACTTGTGATTTTTTCGCTAACAAAAAGGTCCATAAAAATTAGAATAATCATCCAAAAACAGAACATAATAACGATGGCCCACAGAACTTAAAATGGGAGATGTCCTTAAATCGCTATGAATAATATCAAATGGCATTAAAGTACGAGAAGTAGAGGATACAAATGGTAATCTAACATGTTTTCCTAGAGGACATGATTGACAAATTGGAGTACTACGTGTACCCTTACAAGAAATAAAATTGTTCTTATGTAAGGAAGAAACAATAGACGACCCACGGTGACCAAAACGTGCATGCCATAAGGAAGGAGCTAGAGCTGCAAAAGTAGATGGCAAGGCTTGACTCAAGAGATCGGATGCAGGCGTGATAGGATAAAGATATCCCCTACTATCACATCTCATGAGAGGAATCCCCATCTTTAAATCCTTCACAGAAAACCCAAAAGGATCAAAATCAACAGAAATCCATCAGTGGTGAATTTATGGACATATACCAAATTTTTAATTAAGTTAGGGATATGAAGGGATTTTTTCAAGAAAAGAGGTGGATGGGGGAATACAACATTTTATGACCGTAGCCACGAATTGAAATTGAGTTGTCATTACCAACAATTATGCCACGATCATTGCTCAAATTGAAATAAGACGAGAGAGTACCTTGGTCGGACGTCATGTGAGAAGTGGCACCGGTGTCCATGTACCAATTGGCATTCGGGGAATTTAATCCAAGTGTGTGCATTGCCGCTTCTATGTCGGTTGGGGTAGGGCCCGCAACATGGTGGGCCTGTGGAGGCTGAGGTCCAAGCACTCCCGCTTGCTGCCCCAGCCCAGAACTGCTTCTCGGGTACCACTGTTGACTCAAAAAATTGGTCCTGTTGTTATTGGGAATTTGGGCCCAGCTTCCCGGGAAGGTAGTCGGTGGGTAATAGGGACTGTTGGGCCCAGGGCCACTGGCCCAGTTCCACGGCCATGGACCCAGGGCTGTGGTCAGTTGGCTGGCGGCCCACTTCCTCGCGGCCCATTGCCTTCGATTCGATTGACACCCCCGTTATTGCCACCTCGGTTTCCACCATGATTTTTACCATTATTTTTGCGATTCTGACACTTTTTTCCACCACCGTTGTTGCGGTTTTGGCCGGAATTATCAGAGACGGATGGAGAATAGTCGGACGCGGTCATCATGACGACAGAAGGAGCCCCAGTGGTTGCCTTCTTAGCCAAACCTGCTTCTTCGAGCGTGAGCATGGAACGAGTCTGATAGAACTGCGAAAGAGGATTGCTCTTACGAAGAAGTGTACCGACGCCACTATAGGACTCAGATAGGCCAACAACCATTTGAAGGACAAGACGATCATTGGTAATAGGCGCACCAACGTTGCGGAGTTGGTCTACCAATTCTTTCAACTTTTTGCAGTAAGTTGAAACGTTAGGGAAGTCTTCCATATTGATGTGGGAGAATTCCTGCTCAAGTGTAACAACCCGAGAATTCTGATTATCTTGGAATATATCACGTACTCTATTCCAAGTATCCATCGCCGTAGCTTCTAGTTCGATAATCGTTTGCAACAAGTCGGTAGAGATAGTGGAATAAATCCACTGAAGAACTGTAGCATCAAGGGTCGTCCATAATTTAGGATCATCCTCGGGTTTAAGCACATCCGTATCAGCAGGAGCCGAGGAAATTATGTGATGGAGGACTTGATGCGAGCGTGCGTGAACTTTGAACAGTTCGGCCCACGTCGCGTATTGGACGTTTTCTATTTCAAGAACGATAGGGCACAGTTCTTGATGTTAGAAATAGTAAGGGCAGGGTGAAACGTGTTCTTAGCCATAACAACAACGCAAGACGTGACGTAGGGATTTGGAAGAAAATTTGAGAAGAGAGAAGGGAATAAAGTGCACAGAAACCGAGAGTATGTTCAATCGAGGCACGAGAAGGGAGTTTTAGGAGAGGAAATATTTGACCTAGACTTCTGATACCATGAAAGAAATAATTCCTTGATTATTTTCATTAATGAAAGAGTATGTATACAATTTACAATTTACATAATATGGAAAATCCTATTCCTATTCTACTCCCAAAACCCTATTCTATTTGTACAAGAATCCCACAATTATGGTAAGTGTACAATACTAATTATATACAAAATATACAACTAAATATGTTACCATATACACGATATACACGGCTGTGTATACCGTGTATATCACGATTTCCCAATTGTTATGGGATTCCGTGATATACACGGTATACACAAGGTATGTGTATACCGTGTATAACAGTGTATATTTTCAGAATGCAAGCCCCTGCTAGTGTTAGACAACATCTGGTACCCATTAGCGAAGTTGTACACAAACGTTAATTTTCTGGGTTTGACTTGTGGATAACAATGCAAAGGAGTGTAGTACATCAATACCAATTACCTACCACAAAAATTTGGAAATATTACTCATTGAATATGAGAATTCTCATTCAGCAATTTTAGCGGTAAAGCTGGGAGAGTAAAAAACATCAGAATACTCAAGCCAAAGTGTTCTAATTCAAGCAGCATCTTACAGTAGCCTCTCTGTATATTAAGATCCACGATGGATAATAGCATACTTTCTATGCATTCACTCATATTTGCTAGACACCACTTAGAGTTGGCTAGGTTCGGCTCTGCTCCTCTTAGGAAGAGTCAAGGCTCGCTTACTAATTAAGGTGGGCTGAATCAATGCTTGGGTTCGGCCGAACAAATTTGGGCTTGACTCGATTGGCTCGATCGAGTTGCATAATTATTACTTAATAATAAAATCATCACTTAGTTTCATGAAAGAAAAAGCAAAACAAAAAGTTCAATACAAACGCCACCTTATATTGATCAGATTGCCCGTTCTAAGTTTCAGTTT